>CM035132.1:31030688-31638688 GCA_020205605.1 Panax ginseng
GAATGTATCAAAATTGTATCGAATGTATCAAGAATGTATCAAGAATGTATCAAGAATGTATCAAAAATATATCAATTATCAAAAATATATCAAATGTAACAAAAATATATCAACTGTCAAAAATGTATCAATTATCAAAATTGTATCAAATGTATCAAAATTGTATCAGAAATATATCAAGAATGTATCAAGAATGCATCGAGAATGCATCGAATGTATCAAGAATGTATCAAAATTGTATCGAATGTATCAAGAATGTATCAAGAATGTATCAAAAATATATCAATTATCAAAAATATATCAAATGTAACAAAAATATATCAACTGTCAAAAATGTATCAAAAATGTATCAATTATCAAAATTGTATCAAATGTATCAAAATTGTATCAGAAATATATCAAGAATGTATCAAGAATGCATCGAGAATGCATCGAATGTATCAAGAATGTATCAAAATTGTATCGAATGTATCAAGAATGTATCAAATGTATCAAAAATATATCAATTATCAAAAATATATCAAATGTAACAAAAATATATCAACTGTCAAAAATGTATCAAAAATGTATCAATTATCAAAATTGTATCAAATGTATCAAAATTGTATCAGAAATATATCAAGAATGTATCAAGAATGCATCGAGAATGCATCGAATGTATCAAGAATGTATCAAAATTGTATCGAATGTATCAAGAATGTATCAAAAATATATCAATTATCAAAAATATATCAAATGTAACAAAAATATATCAACTGTCAAAAATGTATCAAAAATGTATCAATTATCAAAATTGTATCAAATGTATCAAAATTGTATCAGAAATATATCAAGAATGTATCAAATGTATCAAGAATGTATCAAATGTATCAAGAATGTATCAAAATTGTATCAAATGTATCAAGAATGTATCAAGAATGTATCAAATGTATCAAAAATATATCAATTATCAAAAATATATCAAATGTAACAAAAATATATCAACTGTCAAAAATGTATCAAAAATGTATCAATTATCAAAATTGTATCAAATGTATCAAAATTGTATCAGAAATATATCAAGAATGTATCGAATGTATCAAGAATGTATCAAGAATGCATCGAATGTATCAAGAATGTATCAAGAATGTATCAAAATTGTATCAAATGTATCAAGAATGTATCAAATGTATCAAAAATATATCAATTATCAAAAATATATCAAATGTAACAAAAATATATCAACTGTCAAAAATGTATCAATTATCAAAATTGTATCAAATGTATCAAAATATCAAAGATCGAAAATGTATCAATGTCAAGATGTATCAAGAATGCATCAATGTGTCATCGAATGTATCAAAATTGTATCAAATATCATCGAATGTATCAAGAATGTATCAAAATGTATCAAAAATATATCAATTATCAAAAATATATCAAATGTAACAAAAATATATCAACTGTCAAAAATGTATCAAAAATGTATCAATTATCAAAATTGTATCAAATGTATCAAAATTGTATCAGAAATATATCAAGAATGTATCAAGAATGCATCGAGAATGCATCGAATGTATCGAGAATGTATCAAGAATGTATCAAAATTGTATCGAATGTATCAAGAATGTATCAAGAATGTATCAAATGTATCAAAAATATATCAATTATCAAAAATATATCAAATGTAACAAAAATATATCAGCTGTCAAGAATGTATCAAAAATGTATCAATTATCAAAATTGTATCAAATGTATCAAAATTGTATCAGAAATATATCAAGAATGTATCAAATGTATCAAGAATGCATCGAGAATGCATCGAATGTATCAAGAATGTATCAAAATTGTATCAAATGTATCAAGAATGTATCAAGAATGTATCAAAAATATATCAATTATCAAAAATATATCAAATGTAACAAAATATATCAATCTGTCAAAATGTATCAAAATGTATCAATTATCAAAATTGTATCAAATGTATCAAAATGTATCGAATTATATCAAGAATGTATCAAGATGTATCAAATGTATCGAGAATGCATCGAATGTATCAAGAATGTATCAAGAATGTATCAAAATGTATCAATATCAGAGATGTATCAAGAATGTATCAAATGTATCAAAATATATCAATTATCAAAATATATCAAATGTAACAAAAATATATCAATATCAAAAAATGTATCAAAAAAATGTATCAATTATCAAAATTGTATCAAATGTATCAAATTGTATCAAAAATATATCAAGAATGTATCAATGTATCAAGAATATATCAAGATGTATCATGTATCAAATGTATCAAGGTATGTAATGTATCAAATGTATCAAGATGTATCAAGATTGTATCAAAATTGTATCAAGATGTGTATCAAGAATGTATCAAATGTATCAAAAATATATCAATTATCAAAATATATCAAATGTAACAAAAATATATATCAACTGTATCAAAATGTATCAAAATGTATCAATTATCAAATGTATCAAATCAAATGTATCAAAATTGTATCGTAAATATATCAAGAATGTATCAAGATGTGTATCAAGAATGATGTATCGAGAATGTATCAAATGTATCAAGAATGTATCAAGATGTATCATATCAATGTATGTCAAAATGTATCAAAATATATCAGAATGTATATCAAGAATGTATCAAGATGTATCAAATATCAAAATATATCAATTATCAAAAAATATATCAAATGTAACAAAAATATATCAACTGTCAAAAATGTATCAAAAATGTATCAATTATCAAAATTGTATCAAATGTATCAAAATTGTATCAGAAATATATCAAGAATGTATCAAGAATGTATCGAGAATGTATCAAGAATGCATCGAATGTATCAAGAATGTATCAAAATTGTATCGAATGTATCAAGAATGTATCAAATGTATCAAAAATATATCAATTATCAAAAATATATCAAATGTAACAAAAATATATCAACTGTCAAAAATGTATCAAAAATGTATCAATTATCAAAATTGTATCAAATGTATCAAAATTGTATCAGAAATATATCAAGAATGTATCAAGAATGTATCAAGAATGTATCAAGAATGTATCATGTATCAAGAATGTATCAAGAATGTATCAAAATTGTATCGAATGTATCAAGAATGTATCAAAAATATATCAATTATCAAAAATATATCAAATGTAACAAAAATATATCAACTGTCAAAAATGTATCAAAAATGTATCAATTATCAAAATTGTATCAAATGTATCAAAATTGTATCAGAAATATATCAAGAATGTATCAAATGTATCGAATGTATCAAATGTATCAAAATGTATCATGTATCAAGAATGTATCAAAATTCAATGTATCAAAATGTATCATGTATCAAGAATGTATCAAAAAATGTATCGATGTATCAAAATATATCAAATTATCAAAAATATATCAAATGTAACAAAAATATATCAATCAAAAAATGTATCAAAAATGTATCAATTATCAAAATTGTATCAAATGTATCAAAATTGTATATCGTAAATATATCAAGAATGTATCAAGATGTATCGATCAATGAATGTATCGAGATGTATCAGGAATGTATCAAAATTGTATCAAGATCATGTATCAATGTATCAAGATGTATCAAATGTATCAAAATATATCAATATATCAATTATCAAAATATATCAAATGTAACAAAAATATATCAAAAAAAAAATGTATCAAAATGTATCAATTATCAAATCAATTGTATCAAATGTATCAAAATTAGATCGTAAATATATCAAGAATGTATCAAGATGTATCAAGAATGAATGCATCGAGAATGCATCGAATGTATCAAGAATGTATCAAAATTGTATCAAAATGTATCGTATATCAATGTATCAAGAATGTATCAAAATGTATCAAAATATATCAATTATCAAAATATATCAAATGTAACAAAAATATATCAACTGTCAAAAATGTATCAAAAATGTATCAATTATCAAAATTGTATCAAATGTATCAAAATTGTATCAGAAATATATCAAGAATGTATCAAATGTATCAAGAATGTATCAAGAATGTATCGAATGTATCAAGAATGTATCAAAATGTATTATCGAATGTATCAAGAATGTATCAAGAATGTATCAAATGTATCAAATGTATCAAAATATATCAATTATCAAAAATATATCAAATGTAACAAAAATATATCAATTTGTCAAAATGTATCAAAATGTACCTATCAAAATTGTATCAATTATCAAAATTGTATCAAATGTATCAAATTGTATCGGGAAATATATCAAGAATGTATCAAATGTATCAAGAATGTATCAAGAATGCATCGAATGTATCAAGAATGTATCAAAATTGTATCAAGAATGTATCAAGAATGTATCAAATGTATCAAAAATATATCAATTATCAAAAATATATCAAATGTAACAAAAATATATCAACTGTCAAAAATGTATCAAAAATGTATCAATTATCAAAATTGTATCAAATGTATCAAAATTGTATCAGAAATATATCAAGAATGTATCAAATGTATCAAGAATGTATCAAGAATGCATCGAATGTATCAAGAATGTATCAAAATTGTATCAAGAATGTATCAAGAATGTATCAAATGTATCAAAATGTATCAAAAATATATCAAATATAAAAATATATCAAATGTAACAAAAAATATATCAATTTGTCAAAAATGTATCAAAATGTATCAATTATCAAAATTGTATCAAATGTATCAAAATTGTATCGTAAATATATATGTATCAAATGTATCAAGAATGTATCGAGAATGCATCAATGTATCAAGAATGTATCAAAATTGTATCAATCAAAATGTATCAAGAATGTATCAAATCAAAATATATCAATTATCAAAATATATCAAATGTAACAAAAATATATCAACTGTCAAAATGTATCAAAAATGTATCAATTATCAAAATTGTATCAAATGTATCAAAATTGTATCAGAAATATATCAAGAATGTATCAAATGTATCAAGAATGTATCGAGAATGCATCGAATGTATCAAATATTATCAAAATGTATCAAGATGTATCATGTATCAAGAATGTATCAAGAATGTATCAAATGTATCAAAAATATATCAATTATCAAAAATATATCAAATGTAACAAAAATATATCAACTGTCAAAAATGTATCAAAAATGTATCAATTATCAAAATTGTATCAAATGTATCAAAATTGTATCAGAAATATATCAAGAATGTATCAGAATGTATCAAGAATGTATCAAGAATGCATCATGTATCAAGAATGTATCAAGAATGTATCAAAATTGTATCAATGTGTATCAAGAATGTATCAAAAATGTATCAAAATGTATCAAAAATATATCAATTATCAAAAATATATCAAATGTAACAAAAATATATCAACTGTCAAAAATGTATCAAAAATGTATCAATTATCAAAATTGTATCAAATGTATCAAAATTGTATCAGAAATATATCAAGAATGTATCAAATGTATCAAGAATGTATCAAGAATGCATCGAATGTATCAAGAATGTATCAAAATTGTATCGAATGTATCAAGAATGTATCAAGAATGTATCAAATGTATCAAAAATATATCAATTATCAAAAATATATCAAATGTAACAAAAATATATCAACTGTCAAAAATGTATCAAAAATGTATCAATTATCAAAATTGTATCAAATGTATCAAAATTGTATCAGAAATATATCAAGAATGTATCAAATGTATCAAATGTATCAAGAATGTATCAAGAATGCATCGAATGTATCAAGAATGTATCAAAATTGTATCAAATGTATCAAGAATGTATCAAGAATGTATCAAATGTATCAAAAATATATCAATTATCAAAAATATATCAAATGTAACAAAAATATATCAACTGTCAAAAATGTATCAAAAATGTATCAATTATCAAAATTGTATCAAATGTATCAAAATTGTATCAGAAATATATCAAGAATGTATCAAGAATGTATCAAGAATGTATCAAGAATGTATCGAATGTATCAAGAATGTATCAAGAATGTATCAAAATTGTATCAAATGTATCAAGAATGTATCAAATGTATCAAAAATATATCAAATGTAACAAAAATATATCAACTGTCAAAAATGTATCAAAAATGTATCAATTATCAAAATTGTATCAAATGTATCAAAATTGTATCAGAAATATATCAAGAATGTATCAAATGTATCAAGAATGCATCGAGAATGCATCGAATGTATCAAGAATGTATCAAAATTGTATCGAATGTATCAAGAATGTATCAAATGTATCAAAAATATATCAATTATCAAAAATATATCAAATGTAACAAAAATATATCAAATTTCAAAAATGTATCAAAATGTATCAATTATCAAAATTGTATCAAATGTATCAAAATTGTATCGTATCAAAATATATCAAAAATGTATCAAGATGTATCAAAGAATGTATCAAAATGTCGAATCGAATGTATCAAGAATGTATCAAAATGTATCAAAATATCAAGATGTCAAGAATGTATCAAAAATGTATCAAATATGTATCAAAATATATCAATTATCAAAATATATCAAATGTAACAAAATATATCAATTGTCAAAAATGTATCAAAATGTATCAATTATCAAAATTGTATCAAATGTATCAAAATTGTATCGAAATATATCAAGAATGTATCAAGATGTATCAAGAATGTATCGAGATGTATCGTCGAATGTATCAAATGTATCAAGAATGTATCAAAAATGTATCAAGAATGTATCAAGAATGTATCAAAATGTATCAAAAAATATATCAATTATCAAAATATATCAAATGTAACAAAAATATATCAAATTGTCAAAATGTATCAAAAATGTATCAATTATCAAAATTGTATCAAATGTATCAAAATTGTATCAAAATATCAAGATGTATCAAAATGTATCAAGAATGTATCGAGAATGCATCGAATGTATCGAGAATGTATCAAAATGTATCAGAATGTATCAAATGTATCAAGAATGTATGTATCAAAATGTATCAAAAATATATCAATTATCAAAAATATATCAAATGTAACAAAAATATATCAACTGTCAAAAATGTATCAAAAATGTATCAATTATCAAAATTGTATCAAATGTATCAAAATTGTATCAGAAATATATCAAGAATGTATCAAGAATGTATCAAGAATGTATCGAATGTATCAAGAATGTATCAAGAATGTATCAAAATTGTATCAAATGTATCAAGAATGTATCAAATGTATCAAAAATATATCAATTATCAAAATATATCAAATGTAACAAAATATATCAATCATCAAAATGTATCAAAAATGTATCAATTATCAAAATTGTATCAAATGTATCAAAATTGTATCAGAAATATATCAAGAATGTATCAATGTATCAAGAATGTATCGAATGTATCAAGAATGTATCAAGAATGTATCAAAATTGTATCAAATGTATCAAGAATGTATCAAGAATGTATCAAATGTATCAAAAATATATCAAATGTAACAAAAATATATCAACTGTCAAAAATGTATCAAAAATGTATCAATTATCAAAATTGTATCAAATGTATCAAAATTGTATCAGAAATATATCAAGAATGTATCAAGATGTAATGCATAGAATGTAATGTATCAATATCAAATGTATCAAGAATGTATCGAATGTATCAAAATTGTATCAAGAATGTATCAAGAATGTATCAAAATGTATCAAAATATATCAATTCAATATCAAAAATATATCAAATGTAACAAAAAATATATCAATTTGTCAAAATGTATCAAAAATGTATCAATTATCAAAATTGTATCAAATGTATCAAAATTGTATCGAAATATATCAAGAATGTATCAAATGTATCAAATGTATCATCAATGAATGTATCAAGAATGTATCAGAATGTATCAAGAATGTATCAAAATGTATCGAGATGTATCAAGAATGTATCAAAAATGTATCAAAATATATCAATTATCAAAATATATCAAAATGTAACAAAAATATATCAATTATCAAAAATGTATCAAAATGTATCAATTATCAAAATTGTATCAAATGTATCAAAATTGTATCGAAATATATCAAGAATGTATCAAATGTATCGAGAATGTATCGAGAATGCATCAAGAATGTATCAAAATGTATCAAAATGTATCAAATGTATCAAGAATGTATCATGTATCAAATGTATCAAAAAATATATCAATTATCAAAATATATCAAATGTAACAAAAATATATCAATTGTCAAAATGTATCAAAATGTATCAATTATCAAAAATGTATCAAATGTATCAAAAATTGTATCGAAATATATCATCAATGTATCAAGAATGTATCGAGAATGCATATCGAAATGTATCAAATGTATCAAGAATGTATCAAAATTGTATCAAAAATGAATGTATCAAAAATGTATCAAATGTGTATCAAAATATATCAATTATCAAAATATATCAAATGTAACAAAAAATATATCAATTTATCAAAATGTATCAAAATGTATCAATTATCAAAATTGTATCAAATGTATCAAAATTGTATCAAATATATATCAAATGTATCAAGAATGTATCAGAATGTATCAATGAATGAATGTATCAATGTATCAAGAATGTATCAAAATGTATCAATGTATCAAGAATGTATCAAGAATGTATCAAATGTATCAAAAATATATCAATTATCAAAATATATCAAATGTAACAAAAAATATATCAATTAATCAAAAATGTATCAAAAATGTATCAATTATCAAAATTGTATCAAATGTATCAAATGTATCAAAATTGTATCGAAATATATATGTAGAATGTATCAAAATGTATCGAGATGTATCAAGAATGTATCATGTATCAAAATTGTATCAAATTGTATCAAGAATGTATCAAGAATGTATCAAATGTATCAAAATATATCAATTATCAAAATATATCAAATGTAACAAAAAAATATATCAATTATCAAAATGTATCAAAATGTATCAATTATCAAAATTGTATCAAATGTATCAAATTGTATCAAAATATATCAATGAAATGTATCAAGAATGTATCAAGAATGTATCAAGAATGCATCGAATGTATCAAGAATGTATCAAAATTGTATCAAATGTATCAAGAATGTATCATGTATCATGTATCAAAATATATCAATTATCAAAATATATCAAATGTAACAAAAATATATCAACTGTCAAAAATGTATCAAAAATGTATCAATTATCAAAATTGTATCAAATGTATCAAAATTGTATCAGAAATATATCAAGAATGTATCGAATGTATCCAGAATGCATCGAATGTATCAAGAATGTATCAAGAATGTATCAAAATTGTATCAAATGTATCAAGAATGTATCAAATGTATCAAAAATATATCAATTATCAAAATATATCAAATGTAACAAAAATATATCAATTGTATCAAAATGTATCAAAAATGTATCAATTATCAAAATTGTATCAAATGTATCATTGTATCAAGTATAAATCATGAAATATATCGAAATGTATCAAGAATGTATCGGAATGTATCGAGAATGTATCGAAATGTATCAGAATATATCAAAAATTGTATCAAGATGTATCATCGAATGTATCAAGATGTATCGAAATGTATCAAAAATATATCAATTATCAAAAATATATCAAATGTAACAAAAATATATCAACTGTCAAAATGTATCAAAAATGTATCAATTATCAAAATTGTATCAAATGTATCAAAATTGTATCAGAAATATATCAAGAATGTATCAAATGTATCAAGAATGTATCAAGAATGTATCGAATGTTTCAAGAATGTATCAAAATTGTATCAGATGTATCAAGAATGTATCAAGAATGTATCAAAATTATCAAAAATATATCAAAAAAATATATCAAATGTAACAAAAATATATCAATTTGTCAAAAATGTATCAAAATGTATCAATTATCAAAATTGTATCAAATGTATCAAAATTGTATCGAAATATATCAAGAATGTATCAAATGTATCGAGAATGCGAATGTATCAAGATGTATCAAGAATGTATCAAGAATGTATCAAATTGTATCGAAATGTATCAAGAATGTATCAAATGTATCAAAATATATCAATTATCAAAAAATATATCAAATGTAACAAAAATATATCAATTTTATCAAAAATGTATCAAAAATGTATCAATTATCAAAATTGTATCAAATGTATCAAAATTGTATCAGAAATATATCAAGAATGTATCAAATGTATCAAGAATGCATCGAGAATGCATCGAGAGATGTATCAAGAATGTATCAAAATTGTATCGAATGTATCATAGAATGTATCAAGAATGTATCAAAATGTATCAAAATATATCAATTATCAAAATATATCAAATGTAACAAAAATATATCAAATCATCAAAAATGTATCAAAATGTATCAATTATCAAAATTGTATCAAATGTATCAAAATTGTATGAAATATATCAAGAATGTATCAAATGTATCAAGAATGTATCGAGAATGCATCAAAGAATGTATCAAGAATGTGTAATTGTATCGAATGTATCAAGAATGTATCAAGAATGTATCAAGAATGTATCAAAAATATATCAATTATCAAAAATATATCAAATGTAACAAAAATATATCGACTGTCAAGAATGTATCAAAAATGTATCAATTATCAAAATTGTATCAAATGTATCAAAATTGTATCAGAAATATATCAAGAATGCATCGAGAATGCATCGAATGTATCAAGAATGTATCAAAATTGTATCGAGAATGTATCAAGAATGTATCAAGAATGTATCAAAAATATATCAATTATCAAAAATATATCAAATGTAACAAAAATATATCAATCATCAAAATGTATCAAAATGTATCAATTATCAAAATTGTATCAAATGTATCAAAATTGTATCGAAATATATCAAGAATGTATCAAGAATGTATCAAGAATGATCGAATGCATCAAGATGTATCAAATCAATCAAATTGTATCAGAAATATATCAAGAATGTATCAAGAATGTATCAAATGTATCAAAAATATATCAATTATCAAAAATATATCAAATGTAACAAAAATATATCAACTGTCAAAAATGTATCAAAAATGTATCAATTATCAAAATTGTATCAAATGTATCAAAATTGTATCAGAAATATATCAAGAATGTATCAAGAATGCATCGAGAATGCATCGAATGTATCAAGAATGTATCAAAATTGTATCGAATGTATCAAGAATGTATCAAGAATGTATCAAAAATATATCAAATGTAACAAAAATATATCAACTGTCAAAAATGTATCAAAAATGTATCAATTATCAAAATTGTATCAAATGTATCAAAATTGTATCAGAAATATATCAAGAATGTATCAAATGTATCAAGAATGCATCGAATGTATCAAGAATGTATCAAAATTTTGATATATTTTTGATATATTTGATACATTTGATATTTTTGATATATTTTTTGATACATTTTGATATATTTTGATACATTTTATATTTGATATATTTTGATACATTTGATATTTTGATTTTTGATATTTTGATATTTTTTGATACATTTTTGATATTTTTTTGATATATTTTTGATATATTTTGATATATTACATTTGATATATTTTTGATATATTTGATATATTTTTGATATATTTTTTTGATACATTTGATACATTTTTGATATATTTTGATACATTTTGATACATTTTTGATATATTTGATACATTTTTGATATATTTTGATACATTTGATACATTTTTGATATATTTTGATATTTGATTTTTTGATATTTTGATACATTTTGATACATTTGATATATTTTGATACATTTGATACATTTTGATATATTTTTGATATATTTTTGATATATTTTGATATATTTTTGATATATTTGATATATTTTGATATATTTTGATACATTTGATACATTTTTTGATATATTTGATATATTTTGATAATTTTTGATATATTTTTGATACATTTTGATATATTTTGATATATTTGATATATTTTGATATATTTGATATATTTGATATATTTTGATACATTTTTGATATATTTTTGATATATTTTTGATATTTTTTGATATATTTTTGATATATTTTTGATATATTTGATATATTTTGATATAATTTGATATTTTTTGATATATTTTGATATATTTTGATATATTTTGATATATTTGATATATTTTTGATACATTTGATACATTTTGATATATTTTGATACATTTGATATATTTTTGATATATTTTGATATATTTTTGATATATTTGATATATTTTTGATACATATATTTTTGATATATTTTTGATATATTTGATACATTTGATATATTTTGATATATTTTACATTACATTTTTGATACATTTGATATTTTGATTTTGATATATTTTGATACATTTGATATATTTTGATACATTTTTTGATACATTTTTGATATATTTTGATATTGATATGATACATTTTGATATATTTTTGATATATTTTACATTGATATATTTTTGATACATTTGATATATTTGATATATTTGATATATTTGATATTTTGATATATTTTTGATATATTTGATACATTTGATATATTTTTGATATTTTTATATTTTGATATATTTTTGATACATTTGATATATTTTTGATATATTTTTGATATATTTTTATTGATATATTTTTGATACATTTGATATATTTTTGATATTTTATTGATACATTTTGATATATTTTTGATATATTTGATATTTTTGATATATTTTGATATATTTTGATATATTTTGATATATTTGATATATTTTTGATATATTTTTATATTTTGATATATTTTTGATATTTTTGATACATTTGATATATTTTGATACATTTTTGATATTTTGATATTTTTGATATATTTGATACATTTTGATATATTTGATACATTTGATACATTTTTGATATATTTTGATATTTTGATATATTTTGATATATTTTGATACATTTTGATATTTGATTTTTTTGATATTTTGATATATTTTGATATATTTTTATATTTTGATTTTTGATATATTTGATACATTTTGATACATTTGATATTTTGATACATTTGATATATTTTTTGATATATTTGATATATTTTTGATATATTTTGATATATTTGATATATTTTTGATACATTTTGATATATTTTTGATACATTTGATACATTTGATATATTTTGATATATTTGATATATTTGATACATTTATTTGATATATTTTGATATATTTGATATATTTGATTTTTGATATATTTTGATATATTTTGATATATTTTGATACATTTTTGATATTTTTGATATATTTTGATACATTTGATATATATATTTTTGATACATTTTTATATTTGATATTTTGATACATTTGATATATTTTTGATATATTTTTGATATTTTGATATATTTTTGATACATTTGATATATTTTGATATATTTGATATATTTTTGATACATTTGATATATTTTTGATATATATTTTGATATTTTTGATATATTTTGATACATTTATTTTTGATACATTTGATATATTTTGATACATTTGATACATTTTGATATATTTTGATATATTTTTGATACATTTGATATATTTTGATATATTTTGATACATTTGATACATTTTGATATATTTGATATATTTTTGATATATTTTTGATATATTTTGATATATTTGATATATTTTTTTTTGATATATTTTGATATTTTGATTTTTGATATATTTGATATATTTTTTGATACATTTTGATATATTTTGATACATTTGATATATTTTTGATATATTTTTATATTTGATATATTTTTGATATATTTGATATATTTTGATATATTTGATATATTTTTGATACATTTTTGATATTTTGATATATTTTTTATATTTGATATATTTTGATATTTTGATATATTTTTGATATATTTTGATACATTTTGATATATTTTGATACATTTGATATATTTTGATATATTTTTGATATATTTTGATATATTTTGATATATTTGATATATTTTGATATATTTGATATATTTTGATATATTTGATATATTTTTGATATATATATTTTTGATATATTTTTTTGATATATTTGATATATTTTGATATATTTTTGATATATTTGATACATTTTGATATATTTGATATATTTTGATATATTTGATATATTTTGATATATTTTTGATACATTTGATATATTTTGATATATTTGATACATTTTGATACATTTGATACATTTTGATATATTTGATATTTTTGATATATTTTGATATATTTTGATATATTTTGATATATTTTTGATATTTTTGATATATTTTTGATACATTTTGATATATTTTGATATATTTGATATATTTTTGATATATTTTGATATATTTTGATATATTTTTGATATATTTTTTTGATACATTTTGATACATTTTGATATATTTTTGATTTGATATATTTTTGATATATTTTTGATATATTTTGATATATTTGATACATTTTACATTTGATATATTTTGATATATTTGATATATTTTTGATATATTTGATACATTTTGATATTTTGATATATTTGATATATTTGATATATTACATTTTTGATATATTTTGATATATTTGATATATTTTTTGATATATTTTGATATATTTGATATTTGATATTTTGATACATTTTGATATATTTGATATATTTTTTGATACATTTGATATATTTTTACATTTGATATATTTTTTGATACATTTTTGATATATTTTGATATATTTTTGATATATTTGATATATTTTGATATATTTTGATACATTTGATATATTTTTGATACATTTGATATATTTTTGATACATTTGATACATTTTTGATACATTTTGATACATTTTGATATATTTTGATACATTTGATATATTTTTGATATATTTGATATATTTGATATATTTTTGATATTTTTGATACATTTGATATATTTTTGATATATTTTGATATTTTTGATATATTTTGATATATTTTTGATACATTTTGATATATTTTGATATATTTGATATATTTGATATATTTTTGATATATTTGATATATTTTGATATATTTTTGATACATTTTGATATATTTGATACATTTGATATATTTTTGATATATTTGATATATTTTTGATATTTTGATATATTTTTGATATATTTGATACATTTTTGATATATTTGATATATTTTGATATATTTGATATATTTGATATATTTTTGATATATTTTGATACATTTTTGATATATTTTGATACATTTTTTTGATATATTTTGATACATTTGATATATTTTGATACATTTTTGATACATTTTGATATATTTGATATATTTTGATACATTTGATATATTTTGATATATTTGATATATATTGATACATTTTTGATATATTTTTGATATACATTTTTTGATATATTTGATACATTTTGATACATTTGATATATTTTTTGATATATTTGATATATTTTTGATATATTTGATACATTTTTGATATATTTGATATATTTTGATATATTTTGATATTTGATTTTTGATACATTTTTGATATTTTGATATATTTTGATATATTTGATATATTTTGATATATTTTTGATACATTTGATATATTTTGATATTTTGATATATTTTGATACATTTGATATATTTTTGATATATTTTGATATATTTTATATTTTGATATATTTTTATATTTTTGATATATTTGATATATTTTGATACATTTGATATTTTTTGATATATTTTGATATATTTGATATATTTTGATATATTTGATACATTTGATATATTTTTTGATATATTTTTGATATATTTGATATATTTTGATATTTTTGATATATTTTGATACATTTTGATATATTTTGATATATTTTTTTGATATATTTGATATATTTTTGATATATTTTGATATATTTTGATATATTTTTACATTTGATACATTTGATATATTTTTGATACATTTGATATATTTATATTTGATATTTTTGATACATTTGATATATTTTGATACATTTGATATTTTTTGATATATTTGATATATTTTTGATATATTTTTGATATATTTGATATATTTTATATTTTGATATTTTTGATATATTTTGATATATTTTGATATTTTTGATACATTTGATATATTTTGATATATTTGATATATTTTTGATATATTTTGATATATTTTGATATATTTTTGATACATTTTGATATATTTTTGATACATTTGATATATTTTTGATATATTTGATATTTGATTTTTTTGATACATTTGATACATTTTGATATTTTGATATATTTTTGATACATTTTGATATATTTTGATATATTTGATACATTTGATACATTTTGATATATTTTTGATATATTTGATACATTTTGATATATTTTTTGATATTTTTGATACATTTTTGATATTTTGATACATTTTTATATTTGATATATTTGATATTTTTTGATACATTTGATACATATTTGATACATTTGATATATTTTGATATATTTGATACATATTTGATATTTTTGATATATTTTTTGATACATTTGATATATTTTGATATTTTTTGATATATTTTTGATATATTTTGATATATTTTGATATATTTTGATATTTTTGATTTTTGATATATTTTTGATACATTTGATATATTTTGATATATTTGATATATTTTGATACATTTTGATACATTTGATATATTTTGATATATTTTGATATTTTGATATTTTGATATATTTTGATACATTTTGATATTTGATACATTTTGATATATTTTGATATATTTTTGATATATTTTGATATATTTTGATATATTTTTGATATATTTTGATATATTTTGATATATTTTTGATATATTTTGATATATTTTGATACATTTGATATATTTTTGATATATTTTGATATATTTTGATATATTTTTGATATATTTTGATATATTTGATACATTTTGATATATTTTTGATATATTTTTGATATATTTTGATATATTTGATATATTTTTGATATATTTTGATACATTTTTTGATATATTTTTGATATATTTTTGATATATTTTTGATATATTTTTGATACATTTTGATATATTTTGATACATTTTTATATATTTGATATATTTTGATACATTTTGATACATTTGATATATTTTTGATATATTTGATATATTTTGATATATTTTGATATATTTTTGATACATTTGATACATTTTGATATATTTGATTTTTTGATATATTTTACATTTGATATATTTTGATATATTTGATATATATATTTTTGATATATTTGATATATTTTGATATATTTTGATACATTTTTGATACATTTTGATACATTTTGATACATTTTGATATATTTTTGATACATTTTTTGATATATTTTGATACATTTTTGATATATTTTTTGATACATTTTGATACATTTTGATATATTTTTGATATATATATTTTTTGATATTTTGATACATTTTTGATATATTTGATATTTTTGATATTTTTTGATACATTTGATATATTTTGATATATTTTACATTTATATATTTTATATTTTGATATATTTTTGATATATTTGATACATTTTTATATTTTGATATATTTTTGATATATATTTGATATATATTTTTGATACATTTTGATATTTTGATTTTTTGATATATTTGATATTTTTGATATATTTGATATATTTTGATATATTTTTGATACATTTGATATTTTTGATATTTTGATATTTTGATACATTTTGATATTTGATTTGATATATTTTGATACATTTGATACATTTTTATATATTTGATACATTTTTGATATATTTGATATATTTTTGATATATTTTGATACATTTGATACATTGATATTTTTGATACATTTGATATATTTTGATATATTTTGATACATTTGATATATTTTTGATACATTTGATATATTTTTGATATATTTTTGATATTTTTGATACATTTTGATACATTTTTGATACATTTTGATATATTTGATACATTTTGATACATTTGATACATTTTTGATATATTTTGATATATTTGATACATTTTTGATATTTTTTGATATATTTTGATATTTTGATTTTGATACATTTTGATATATTTGATATTTTGATATATTTTGATATATTTGATACATTTTTGATATATTTTGATACATTTTTTTGATATTTTTGATACATTTTTGATATATTTTGATACATTTGATATATTTTTGATATATTTTGATACATTTTTGATATATTTTGATACATTTGATATATTTTTGATATATTTTATGATATTTTTGATATATTTGATATATTTTTGATATATTTGATATATTTTTGATATATATTTTGATATATTTGATACATTTTGATATATTTTATATTTGATATATTTTTGATACATTTTTGATACATTTTGATATATTTTGATATATTTTGATATATTTGATACATTTTTGATATATTTTGATACATTTTGATATATTTTGATACATTTTGATACATTTTGATACATTTGATATATTTTTGATATTTTGATACATTTTGATATATTTTGATACATTTTGATACATTTTGATACATTTTTTGATACATTTGATACATTTTGATACATTGATATATTTTGATATATTTGATATATTTGATACATTTTTGATTTGATACATTTTGATATATTTTACATTTGATATATTTTGATACATTTTGATATTTTGATATATTTTTGATATATTTTGATACATTTTGATACATTTTGATATATTTTTGATATATTTTTGATACATTTTTTTGATATATTTTTGATATTTGATATATTTTGATACATTTTGATATATTGATATATTTTTGATACATTTTTATATATATATTTTGATACATTTGATATATTTTGATATATTTGATATATTTTGATATATTTTTGATATATTTGATATATTTTGATATATTTGATATATTTTGATATTTTTGATACATTTTGATATATTTTGATACATTTGATATATTTTTTGATATTTTTGATATATTTTTTGATACATTTTTGATATATTTTTGATACATTTTGATATATTTTGATATATTTTTTTATATTTTGATACATTTTTGATATATTTGATACATTTTTTTTGATATATTTGATATTTTTTATATATATTTTGATATATTTGATTTTGATACATATTTTTTTGATATATTTGATACATTTTTGATATATTTTTGATACATTTGATATATTTTTGATATATTTGATATATTTTTGATATATTTGATATATTTGATACATTTGATTTTGATATATTTTGATATATTTTGATAAATTTGATATATTTTTGATATATTTTGATATATTTTTGATACATTTGATATATTTTTGATAATTTGATATATTTTGATTTTTTGATATTTTGATACATTTTGATATATTTTTGATAATTTTGATATTTTGATATTTTGATACATTTGATATATTTTTTTGATACATTTGATACATTTTGATATATTTGATATTTTGATACATTTTTTATATTTTTATACATTTGATATATTTTGATATATTTTGATATATTTTTGATACATTTGATACATTTTGATATTTTTTGATATATTTTTGATATTTTTGATATATTTTGATATATTTGATATATTTTTGATACATTTTGATATATTTTACATTGATATATTTTTGATACATTTGATACATTTTGATATATATATTTTTGATACATTTTGATATATTTTTTAATATTTTGATATATTTTGATACATTTTGATATTTTGATACATTTTGATATATTTTTGATATATTTGATATATTTGATATATTTTTATATTTTTGATATATTTGATATATTTTTGATACATTTGATATTTTTTGATACATACATTATACTTTTGATATATTTGATATTTGATACATTTGATATATTTTTGATATATTTGATACATTTTTGATATATTTGATACATTTGATATATTTTTGATAATTTTGATATATTTTTATATTTTTGATATATTTGATACATGATTGATATTTGATATTTTGATATATTTGATATATTTTGATATATTTTGATATATTTTTGATATATTTGATACATTTTGATATTTTTTGATATTTTTGATATATTTTGATACATTTTATAATTGATTTTTTGATACATTTGATATTTTGATTTTTGATACATTTGATATATTTTTGATACATTTGATATATTTTGATATATTTGATATATTTTGATATATTTTTGATATTTTTGATACATTTTGATACATTTGATACATTTTGATTTTGATATATTTTTGATACATTTGATATATTTTGATACATTTGATATATTTTTGATATATTTGATATTTTGATATATTTTGATACATTTTGATATATTTTGATACATTTTGATATATTTTGATATTTTGATATATTTTGATATATTTGATTTGATATTTTTGATATTGATTTGATACATACATTTGATACAACATTTTTGATACATTTGATATATTTTTGATAATTTTGATATATTTTTGATATATTTGATACATTTTGATATATTTTTGATAATTTTTGATATATTTTTTTGATATTTTTGATACATTTGATACATTTTTTGATATATTTGATATAATACATTTGATACAATTTTGATACATTTGATACATTTTTGATATATTTGATACATTTTTTTTTGATAATTGATATATTTTGATACATTTGTTATTTTTTACATTTTGATACATTTGATATTGATATATATATTTTTATATTTGTTATATTTGATACATTTGATACATTTGATACAATTTTGATACATTTGATATATTTGATATATTTGATACATTTGATACATTTTTGATAATTGATATATTTTGATATATATTTGATACATTTTGATATATTTGATATATTTTTTATATTTGATTTTGATACAATTTTGATACATTTGATACATTTTGATATATTTGATACATTTGATACATTTTGATAATTGATATATTTTTAATACATTTGATACATTTTTAATATATTTTAATACATTTTTTGATAATTGATATATTTTTGATACATTTGATACATTTTTGATATATTTGATACATTTGATACATTTTTGATATGTTTTTGATACATGTATATCAAAAATGTATCAAAATATATCAAAATGTATCAAATATATCAAAAATGTATCAAATATATCAAATATATCAAAATGTATCAAATGTATCAAAATATATCAATTATTAAAATATATCAAATGTATCAAATGTATCAAAAAATATTTCTCCATTAATAGTCATGACTAAAGACATTAAGTAAACTTAAAAAAATATAAAATACTCCCAGCCGCTACAAGCTCTTACGGCTGTTAAAAAAAAAAAAATTCCAATCGGGACAAGCTCTTCCGGCTTGGAATTTATATCCTTGCTATTTTGTTGCTATTTTGTTTATTTTATTGTTTGTTGCTATTTTGTTTATTTTATTGTTTGTTGCTATCTTTATATAAAAATAGCAAATATTTTATAACCTATTTTATATCCTATTATAAAATAACAAATAAATAATATAAATATTTTATAAAAATAACAAATAAAAAATTATAAAAATATTTGTTATTTTATAATAGGATATAAAATAGGATATTTTATAATTCTTTATATAAAATAGCATATATTTGCTCATCTAAAAATTATATCCTATTTTATATGACGGTAATAACATATATTTGTTATTTTATATCATATATTTGTTATTTTATAATAGGATATAAAATAGGTTATAAATATTTGCTATTTTTATATAAAGAATTATAAACAATAAAATAAACAAAATAGCGAGGATATAAATTCCAAGCCTAGGAAGAAAACATTAAATGAAGAGCTTGTCCGGTTGGATTTTTTTTTTTTTTTTTTTAACAATTTGTAAGAGCTTGTAGTGGTACGAGAGTATTTTATATTTTTAAAGTTTACATGAATGTCTTTGAGTCATGATTATTAATGGAGAAATGCTTAAAAAGAAAAGAAAAACACACGGTAGAATCAATTGTCTTACGTCGGGCATTATTTAATATTAAAATTCATTTTATTTCAATAAGCCCGACAACATGTTGACTATGTGGGGTCCTCATATTAAAATAAAAGCCCATCTGAAGTTATGCTTGGGCTTGGTATATTATGTTTCATCTCGACCTTCCAATAAGTTTATCAATGGTACAAAAAGGGGGTGTTGCACAGTACTCACAGCAACCGGTTGCTATGGAAGGGCTCCCTATATATATAGTAATGTGGTACTAATAGTAAGATATATATATATACACACGGTTTCTAAAAAAAATGTCCCATTCGGTTTTAAAAAAAATGTCAGCAAATGCATATATGTATGTATATTATAATATATAATTTATATATATACGGTTATATATATATATATATATATAAAATTTATATAATATATATATATATATATATATATAAGTAATAAAATATTTTTCCAAATATTAAAATAACTTAAAATAATTTTGAAATCTTTAAATAATAAAATTAATTTGAGAATGAATAGAAAATGCCCATATGAAAAAATGATTTAATCAAAATCTCTATCTTCTTTTTAAATTAGGTCAAACAAGCATTTGATAATCAACATACGACTTTTGTCCCACAATGCATGATCCAATTGATTTAACACTTTAAAACATCAAGGTCAAGAAAATCAATTAAATAAGATTTAGAAAATATTTTTTTGTCAAAGTAAATAAGATAAATAAAACAATTATAATAAAAAAAATCCTATGCAGAGGATTCTACCAGTTTAATTAATTTATTTACTAATTATTGTTATCATCAAAATAAAACTAAAAGTTGGAGACCCAACAATCTCCCAATTTTTTATGATGACAATCAACTAAAAATATTTTCCATAAAAGCTTCCCCTTAAGTTATGCAGTCATCAAAAAATTTTAAATTTTTTAAAAAACTAACATGCGACAATATATAACAGTTATTTTTCTTCTCCCCAATAATATTATTCTTCTCCCCCTTTGTCATCATAAAAAAATAGGGGGAAAGAGATTAACAATTTAGTTGCCTTTGCATGATTTGAATTTGTGTGGTTGCCTTTGATTGACCAAAATTGCTATACAAGAATGGAGATTATTTACCATTAGATGTATATAAATTTAAAAGAATGTTCCACATTAAATCTATTATATATATATATAATTTTTTTTTAAAAAAAATTAAATTTAAAATATATTATTTTTAAAAAAATATTCTTATATATATATATTAAAAAATATTAATATGGACATATATATATAGATGCATATATAATTATGAGAAAACTGACATGTGCCACTTGTACTTGAACAATTATGATGACCATTGGGCTTGACGCGAAAACGCATGCAAAAAATTAAAATTTTAAAGCAATTTAGAAACCCTAAAATAGGATCCATGCGAAAATTAATTAATTGAGAGGTTTTAGAGATTATACCGGATATAAACAAAAAATGAGAATGCGAAGCCGAAATTACGCCTCGAATCTCCAACGCAATACAAACCAGATTAACCTCTCTACATATCCACCTGAGCGCCGCATACAGCCGTCGAGCGATTCTCGCAATAAGAAGGACTTGCAGTCTTAGCCACCAAAAGGAATGGATTTTCCAAAGCTGTTTTCTCTAGTCTCTCTCTAAGAGCGGCTAGGGTTTTTAATTATGATATCTTACCTAAGTAGGCTGCTATATATCATATATATAGTAGTTAAAAGGAATTAATCAAATCAAAACCTAATTTTATAAAATCCGAATTTATATATATATATATATATCTTAATTAAGTCTTACTTAATTAATATACATATATACAATTATCCTTTTAATTTAAATTAAATGATTTAAATACTATTAATCATATTAATATATTTAAATCCTTAAAATTTAAATTAATTCCCTTTTAAATAACGTTACATGTGTGTGACCTATAGGTTATTATTACGTTGGCAATAATTTTAAAATCATATTATAAAATTATAAGCAAAGTGAGCTTGACATCTAGTAATGCATCACTGCTACCCAAGTAATAATAAGATCGATGATTCGATGCAACCTTTTAGTGACCAATGTTTCAATGTAATTTAATCCTTTTAACCTTAATATCCCTAGATTAAACTCGAGTCATGAAATGTATCATACTCTTCATAATTTAATCGAAGTTTTCTTTATCAATGAGTAGACTATATGAAACAAATCACTATTTGAGCATGGCCATGCATTTCATAGTTCTACTCAATCAAGAGGCCTATGGATATCACCCATAATATATAGGATGGTTAAATTCCATCTAGATCACTCATATTTCTCACTACGATTAATGATGAACCCAATAATCACCTTTATAGTCCACCATTAAAAGGTGACATTTGATGATATCAAAGTACATAAATTCTCGTGTAGTAATATAAGCGATTTCGTGTCGGAGGACCATTACATCATTGTCACTATGAGAATTGCTAATGACACTTCGCATAATGCTCCATATAGAATTCTCATGGTGGAGTCCGCATCCGATTACATCGTTCTCAACATGTACCTATACATTGACTTAATATCTCATATATTTATGACCAATGAGATTTGGTCATCAATCGATCCACATACTAGTCTCAATGCATCATTGTTGTCCCATCAACAATGATACTCGATTAGGGACATTTAAGAACACTGATACTAATGGTAATATATAATCTCATGTTCAAGTCACATACTTGAAACTATATAATTTGTATCACTATTCTAAGGAATTTTATTATGTTAACAATTATATTACGCAGTAAATAAAACCATAATAAAATCATATATTTATTTAATCAAATATAATATCAAAACGTTAAGCAATTATATCAAATAATTGGCCTCTAGGGCATAAACTCTAACAGTCCTGCATAGTCAGAATCTTTTTAACCTGATTTCATTTGCACTCCTAGGAATATGTTTAATTCTTCCTTCATGCTCATTTTAAAAACCTTACTCATGCTTTCATCATTTCACAAAGTAATATCAATAAACCCATCAATGATGTCGTCAAATATTTTTAGTAGAGTCAGCTTCAAGACATACCTACAACATTTATCAATTTCAAAAACTGCTAGCTACCCTTTAATAAGAAGGTCTTTTGGGTGAGTTGTCCACTTTGTATAAGGAACATTTGTGTTTTCTTTTACAAAAATGGGTACAGGATAATCAATCTTAGAAGAAACGAGCATTTTATGAGTAGCAGATTTATAAGATGCATGATTTACTCGATTATTATATCCTAAAAAACTTTGATGAATTTTCATGAGATTTTTGACTTTTATTATAAAACTCTTTCCTTGTATTAATAATTGGTGCAATGTACATTCCTTTAGGCACCCAAATCATTTTTCCTTTATAATTTCTATTTTGAGCATTACACATGTGAAAAGAATGACCGATTTATATTCAAAGAAGAAACATTTAGTAAATAGCGATGTGTAATTTTCTTTTTCTTTACTTTTAACATGATAAAGTCCTTTATTTTTAAATTCTCCAATATATCCTAATCCTTCTTTGTTAAATCCACATCTTTGTTGATTAAGCATGACATCAAGGTTTTCTTTCCCTTTTGTGAACTTAAGAACTATAAAATTTAAATCGTCACATTCTTTAGTTAAAATATTAAATTGATCTATTAAAGACGAATCTTCATTTTATTTTTCTAATTCTATCTTTAGATATGCATTTTCAAATTTAAGATTTTTAATATCTTCACTTAACACTTGATTTTTTATTTGAGTATTTTCATTAATTATAGCAAGTGTTGAATTTTCTATTTCAAGATTTTTTTTAATTCTTTTAAGTTGTTCTAATTTTTCTTTTAAGGAATCATTTCCAAGTTTACTTCATTTAAACTTTTATTAGTTAAAATTAAGTTTGCATTTTCCATTTCCAGATTTTTGTTAATTTTAATTAATTTTTCTAATAAAATTTTTAACTCAATAAAATCTTCTTTAATAATTTTATTATCTTCATATAAACAATTATATGCTTCTTGTAGTTTATGGTATTTTTCATTTATATTATCTAAGGTATGCTTGGCAAAAGAAGTACTAGATAATTGATGTTCAAAATGTACCTCAGATCTTGGCGATGACTCATTGTTTGCCATTAAGCACATATTTGCAATTTCCTCAGTTTGTTCAGCAACTTCTTCATCATATCTTTCTTTCTTTGAAAGAAATTCCTTTCTTTTTGATATTTATATCCGATCCTGCTTTTTTGACTAACATGTCGACTTCGTGGGCACGCAAATTTCCAATAAGGCTATCAAGAGGATAAGTAGTTAGGTTTTGTCTTTCCTTAATGGCAATAACCTTCATTTTCCAAATGGATGGAAGGGCTTTGAGAATTCTTCTATTTTTCTCATTGGTTGTATATGCCTTCCCTAGATGTTCCAGCTCATCAATGATTTTGGAAAAATATGTTTTTATATCAATGATCTTTTCACCTTCTTCCAGCTTGAAACTTTCATACTCTTGGATTACAGCATCTTTTCTGGTTTCTTTAATATGACTGGTTCCTTCTAGGTTAGAATCAATTTTTCCCAGATTTCTTTTGCATTCTTGCAATTGCTAACTCTTTTGTATTCTTTTTCAATGAGGGCACTACTCAGCACTTGTTCAGCTATGGATGCAATGTTCATAGCCTTTTCATCATCAGTAGTGAATTCATCAACATCTTTCTCAATGATCTTTTCTCCCACAATTTTTTTTGGAACTTTTACACCTCGTTCTATTGCAAGTTAAGCTTTGATTTTTTGTGATTTGGCATAGATTTTGAATCTGCTTTTTCAGGTGGCAAAGTTTTACCATTAAATAGTGGAGGTCTGGTCATTGATAGTCCTTCTCCGCAACCAGTAGCATTGTAGGCCATAGATGAATCTACTCTTAGGTATGCCTGTATTTACTCAACAAACAAGTTAAAGAGTACCGCTTTGATACAAATTGAAAGTCCAATAATAATCTAGAAGGGGGGGGGGGTTGAATAGATTATTACAGATTTAAAAAATTATCTAAGGCCTTTTTGAATAATTATTTTGCAGTGTTAGAAAATAATATGCAAGACAGTAAAAATTTAATCACACAATGAACAGAGATTTGTCTGGTTCACAACATACATCCCGGGTATGCTGCTATGTTTAGTCTCAAGCTCCTCTCCAGGACTTGAGATCCTATTACTATTAGTAATAAATACTCCTTCAATAGGCGGAGAAGCCTTTACAAAGTTTTATAGTCAAACTTTCAACTGTTCCCAATTAATCTATCTTGGACAGCAAGCTCCCAGCTCCCTCCTCAAGCTTAGTTGTACTTCTTTTGAGTTTAGTTCTATTCTATGATCTGGTATTGAAACAACAGTCTCTTCCTCACCTCACAAGTACACTAGAGACCCAACTTTCCACTGATCTCTCTAAGACTGGTCTTGGTTGAAGAATTACTCGTCTTTCTCACAGGTACATAAAATAAACTAACTTTGACCTTTTCTCTTTTTACAAATGATTTTACAACAATTTGCTGTTCAAATAAGTAGATAAGAATTTAGTACATATGGATGCTTCTTAAATAAGCAAATATAATTTAGTACAGATTGATGCTTCTCAAATAAGTAGATGTTAATTAAAGAGCAAATATATTTATAAAAGTTCAAAGCCTTTTATACTTGAGAAAATATGATTCTTAGTAAGCAGATATTAATTTGTGCTTTGATCAATAGTGCTTCTTTGTAAGCAAATATATGTAAATTATGCACTGTTATAAAAGTTTAAATAACTTTTATAATTTGTGTGAAAAGTGCTTCTTGAAAAAGCAAATAGATTAATTATAGCTTTTACTCAAAAATACTTCTGTTTAAGAAGATATATATTTTAATACAAATTTATAAATAATTATTTATTCTTTATGAGTAAAGAAAAAGTCACTTTAAGTTTAAATAACTTTTAGAGTGAAAATGTTTCTAAGTAAGCAAATAAGTTATTTTAAGCTTTGAATCAAATATGCTTCTATTTAAGCAGATATATTCACTTAAGTTTGTAAAATAAAAGTTTAAATAACTTTTATATTATGCAACAAGTATTTTATGAATAAATGAATTTATGATCAAATACTTGTGATGACAGATATCAAGTATAATAAATAAATCAGTTAAACACAGGATGATATAACAAATATTATTGTTTAACTTAAACAATATATAAGAATATTTTATCTATTATGTGAACTTTTATAGATAATGTCACTTAGTACTATAAAGAATCGTACGGTTCGAATTCCTCTTGGTAGAGGTTTATCTCTGTAGCCTTGCGGCGTCTAAGTACGACAAAATTTATAATTTTCACTATTGATATTTATATAAATATTTTTAATAGATCACTATGATTCTCAAATCCAGTTCGGATGACTACTCCTTTTGGGGTAGTATCTCAATGTCGTTTTGAGCTATCAAGTGTCGTATCTATTTTACGATATTTATATAAAGAATATCAATAAAAGGTTACTGAAGACTATAAGGAATCGTACGGTTCGAATTCCTCTCCGTAGAGGTGTATCTCCGTAGCCTTACAGCGCCCAAGTATCCTTTTATTTGATAAATAGATGAAATATAGATATATAGAATTGTGTATAACAATTTATATTCGTATATCTATAAATATAAATAAGCAAGAGATAATTCAAATAAAATAAATCAAATAACTTATCTCAATATGCTTAGACCAATTTCCTCTTCTCAGATAAACAGAACTTTTGTAAGAAGAGAGAGATACAGCTTTTTAGAGAGAGTATGTAGGAGAGAAATAAGTTTTTCTTGAAAGTGAATTGGCAAAATAAAATGAAAGAAAAGCTTCCTATTTATAGATTTTTGAAGTCGGGGGTAAAATTGTAATTTTGAAAATCTGATTTTTGAATGCACGGTTTGAATAAAAAAAATTGATTTGAACGGTCCAGATCGGAACATGTATTACACGTAGGTTCTTCATTTTTCGCCCGGTCAGTTTCTTATCAACATATCATTTAATGCCAAGTTTTGATCACATGTTTAAAAAATATTTCCAGCAGACTCGGTTTCTTTGTCCAAAAAGAATGTGTCACGCGTTTTTCTTTTCGTCCCATAATGACTGTCACTCATTATTTGCCAGCACACTTGCATGTACTTTAAATAAATATGCATGGCTGCATGATTCATACATATATATATATATATATATATATATATATATATATATACTTTTAGCAGTTAAGACACATGCATTATATATTTACTAATATATATACTACGTTTCCAAAAAAATGTCTGATTCGATTTTTTTTTTAAAAATGTAAACAAATGCATATATGTATGTATATTATAATATATAATTTATATATATAAAGATTATATATATATATATATATATATATATATATATATATATATATATATATATATATATATATATATATATATATATATGGGATTCCATCCACAAGAATAGGTTGTTGGGGAGCAACTCATTTTGGCCACCCAGCTATAACTTTTATTCTACTTATAAAAAAAAAAAAAAATTGTTAAAAGTAGAATGCAGTAGTAGCGATGGCCAAAATGGGTTGCTCCCCAACAATCGGTTTGTTATCTTAAATTACTTATATATATATATATATATATATATATATATATATATATATAAATTGGATCTTAAGTTCATCCCTTATCTAACTCACTGGCTCACCCCTTTAGCGGCGGACGGGTGATAATTCGATTAAATACAATCGTAAATGCATACTTTTAGCGACGCTATATGTTGTGCATGTCGCTAAAAGTATGAGCGACGGTTGTATGGCTGATCAAACCGTCACCGTCCGTCGTTAAATGGGGATGAGCTCAAAGTGAGTCAATAAGGGTGAGTTTAAGATCCGGATTATATATATATATATATATATATAATATATATAGTTTATACATATATAAATATATAAAATTTATATAATATATATATATATATATATATATATATATATAAAGTAATAAAATAATTTTGCCCAATATTAAAGTAACTTAAAATAATTTTTGAAATCTTTAAATAATAAAATTAATTTCAGAATGAATAGAAAATGCCCATATGACAAAAATGATTTAATCAAAATCTCTATCTTCTTTCCAAATTAGGTCAAACAAGCATTTGATAATCAACATATGACTTTTGTCCCACAATGCATGACCCAATTGATTTAATACTTTAAAACATCCAGATCAAGAAAATCAATTAAATAAGATTTAGAAAATATTTTTTGTCAAAGTAAATAAGATAAATAAAATAATTATAATAAAAAATCCTATGGAAATTAAAGGATTCTACCCTTTTAATTAATTTATTTACTAATTATTGTTATCATCAAAATATAACTAAAAGTTGGAGACCCAACAAATATGAAAACTAATAATGAGGAAATAATCTAGGAATCTGAATCCATTAAATAATAAACACAACATATAATTCAATCTCTTCTATTTTTATAACTCAACTATGATTTTGATCTCCCTTCCCTTTAATTTAGTAATTTTTCAATTAACGTGGGCAAACATAGACTATAAAAATTTAAATATTAACTATAACCCATTAAAAATTCTTTGAGCAAGCGTGGATTATGAAAAACTCATATCTTAACAATAATTTATCAAAACCTCTTAATTAATTTAAAATCACATAAGAACTATAAAACAAATGTATTTCAATAATAAAACATGAAGGCAAAATCAATTAGACATAAAAGCATAAATAATAGAAGAGATGAAAAATATTATCATGAATAATTATTTAATTCATCTTCATCCTAGATTAAAGAAATTAGTTAGACATAAAAAATAATTAAACTAACTAAAATAAAGAAAAGAAGAAGATTAAAATAAATAAAAAAAACTCCCTTTAATTAACGATCATCCAACGAACGTATAATGGAGAAAATTCACAAAAAGTACGAAATTGATTGCACTTAGAATGTGCAACAAGCCTTTAAACCCTGTGGGCAAGGAAATCGTACCTTGCTAGGGTTAGGGTTTCATATTGGATGAGGAGGGGAAAAATTCACAAAAAGTACGAAATTGATTGATTGATTGAAGAGGGGAGAAGAATAGGTGAGCGATTACTCCAACAACACGTGGCAGAACTCTTAGAATCCGAGAACCTTGTTAGGGTAGCAAGTATTCAGAGAGCCTTCGTGAGTCTTCGGGTTGAGAGAGAATCTCCAAATCTCCTAGTTTTCCAAAAGTTCCAAGATTCAAAAGTGAGGTCCCCTTCTCAATGGAGTGGAAGGGGTATTTATAGGGTTTTCTAGAGAGTGGTCATGTGCTAGGCACATGATCTCGAGAAAATTCTAAATTTACCTTTAGTCATCAGAGTAATGCCCATATCGTCCTGTCCTTCTAGCCACCAATCCAATCCCTCAATCAATTCCCAAAATGAGTCGCCTCCACGTGTCTTCTGCCTTGGGACACGTGAAAGATTCTCTCAGGTCTTGCTTCTTTATTTCCACCTCTTTCATCTTTTCATTTAATCATAATGCGAGCCTTAATTTGTACATTTAATTCAATTAGGTCAAGTGAACCCTAATTTGTACTTGGGCCCACATTTGCCCCCTGCGCGAGAGTCGCGCATTTAGAGTGACGATCGTGCAAAATACTTTAACTCTGTGAATTCTGTTTCAAATTTCTGAAAAATCAGCGGAGCTCGATATTGCAAGTCCTGGAAACAGAAAATCCTTGGATAGAGAACCCTTAGGAGAGCTCTCCCAAGACATTTTAAAAAAATCCTCCCCAAATTCTGCTCAATCTTTGTTTCCTTAATAATATATATATATATATATATATATATATATTACTAAGTAAATAAAATCTTATTTTATTTTGGAAAAATAAAATAAAATCTTTCTTTATATAAAATCAAATCATTCCTATTATATTTTTGAAAACAAGATCAAATTATTTCTAATATTTTGGAAACTAGATCAAATCATTCCCATTAATTTAGAAATAGAATACTTGTTTCCATAATTTATTTTGTTATCATTTTATATATATATATATATATATATATATATATATATATATATATATATATATAGAGAGAGAGAGAGAGAATGAGGATCCGATCAGGATCGATTTGATCGTCCTAAAATCCGGACCCAATTTTTTTTTTTTGTTTTTTTTGAAACAACTTAAAAAAAAAAAATTATGGAACCGAAATTTTTCCACAATACAATATTTTGGGTGTGTTTTAATACCTATACCAACCAATGTATATACAATGCTTCCCAGATGCATGCGAAATGTTTTGGTATAGGCATCCAAATCACGCCCAAAACACTGTATAATGTAAAAATTCCAATTCCATAATTTTTTTTTTTTTTAGTTGTTTCAAAAAAAAAAAAAAAAAAAAAAAAAGTCCGTATTTTAATAGAGTCCGGGATTCCGGACTGGATCCGGACTCTATATATATATATATATATATATATATATATATATATATAAACTAGCCATAAAAGTCAAAAAAAAAAAAAACACTTTGGACTCTCATTTTTATTTTTTATTTTTTATTTTGACACACGGGGCTTGTGTAAAGTTGTACAATAAAAAACTAGAATTTTTTTTGTAACAATATATATATATATATAGTATGACATCCTTCCTACATCAGCAAAGAGAAAAGAAAATAGAGATTGATCAATGGTATTCTAATTGATGAAAAGACTTAAAGTTGTGAAGCAGCTGACATGAGTATGTATGTATGCGTGAATGAAATTTAATTGCTTGATTAGAGCCATAAATTAAGAGATTAGATTTTACCTCCTACGGTCACGGATATGGTTGTTCTCAAAATCTTGAAGAAAAATTAAATCAGCAAAAAAAAAAAAAAAAACACTTTATAAGGCAGAAAACGCTTTTCCTCCATTCTCCCTCTGAAGCCAAAATAACTTCACATCGCAATTGGAAAGGTCTTAGGCAAGAAAGATACAGGAAATACTTTATCCCCTCACCGATATATATATATATATATATATATATATATATATATATATATATATATATATATATATATATATAATCTCCGATGCCTAAAGTAGCCAACCAACCTCATGATTACGTTTCCTTTGATTGTTCTGAAGCCCAGTTTTTTTTTATATCAATACCAGTAAATAAGGTATTATATGTAATAATTACTGTTGGCATAATTTGTTCCTTGTACAGCCACGCAGCTTTCTTCATCCTATCAATCTTGCAATATGTATTGATCAACACATTTGTCATATACAGTCTCTTCTCTTCTTTGGACCTTTAATTAATTCTACAACTCTGTATGCTTCTTTGGATTTCCCCTCCATAAAGCAAGCATTTATCGAGACATTGAATGTTATCATATTAGGACAAATGCCGTAATGTTATGGTCGTGTTGGTTTTCTATTTGTGTAATTTTTCGTGATTGTTTCATTTTTTTTCCAGGTGATTATAGTATTTCTTTTCTGGGCCATTTCACCTTAACAGGATCTTGGCTCGGATAATCTCGAAAGCAATACCGTAAGGAGGAAGCATCTATTCCGGGCCATTTCACCTTAACAAGGATTTTGGCTCGGATATTCTCTAAGAAAAGAGGCAATACCGCAACGAGGAAGAATTTATTCCGAGCCATTTCACCTTAACAAGGTTCTTGGCTCAGATAATCTCAAAGAGAAAAGCAACACCGCAATTAGGAATCATTTATTCCGGACCATTTCACCTTAACAAGGATCTTGGCTCGGATATTCTCAAAGAAAGGGCAACATCACAGAGAGAAAACATCCATCCCGGACCATTTTACCTTAACAAGGATCTTGGCTCGGATATTCTTAAAGAAAAGGTCACTTCACCTTAACAGGATCTTGACTTTTTCTCTGAATATTCTCAAAGAAGACCACAACTTTTGTTTTTTACGGCGAAGTAGCATTCATCCTAAACGGTTGATTCAATGAGCAAGGAGAAGTTAAATGTAAGAGGGGAAGAGCTCTCTAGGTGGCTAAACCCTAGGGGCCAAACCCTAGGGTGACCAAACCTAGTGGCCTCCTCCTTCACATTTTTTCGTTCTTCCTCTACCCTATTTTTATTTGAATGGCTCCTAATGCTTGTATTTTTTTTAATTCGTTTCTCCCCTTTGCCCCCTGCGCGTGAGTCACGCCTTTGGTGAGATGATCCCGCAAAATATTTTAAGTGTTGAAGTCTACACTTCGCGGAGCTTGATGTTTTGCAAGCCTCAAAAACGAAAGTCCTAGGAGATAGAATCTCTAGAGGAGCTAACCCTAGGAGGGCGAGCGCTAGAGGAGTTCTCCCGGGATATCTTGGAAAATCTTTGATCTAATTCTTCTTACCCTATCTTGAAATTTCTCTTTTCTTTAGAATCAAGAAGTCATCAAGAAGACCAATGCTGATGAAGAGGATGTTGATGTTCCCATTGGGCTCTTTGTGAGTACCGCAAATGAGGCAGCGGCTTCCATTACTTGTGAGATGTCCCGGCATATCACTATTTGTATTGAGTCTTCTTCACCATTTAATGATTATGTCAGTCTTGATGCTAAGGATTTTTTATCTGATGTAAGCTCGAATGGCCTGATGTGGGTGGTGCATCGCTCTCTTCACTCCTTTCTACAACTTCTCCACATGATAGTTTTGAGGGTACCGATGAGACTCTTGTTTCTTTGAGGAGGAATCCTTCTGAGACTATTGTTGGTGTTCATCCTCCCAAGGAGGATTTTGCCGAGTTGGTGATTGCTCGGGGGTATTGTTGATAGCGCTTTGGGTGGGTTGAATGAGCTTCCATCTCCCGTGGCATCTCCTAACTCTCTTTGGACATGTCTCCCTTCCATGCTAGGTTGGATCTCTTTATTTCCAATCATCATGTTGTTGCACTTTGTTCGGAAGTCACTTCACGTTACCATGAGAATGACTTAGTTTATGTAAAGCTTTAGAAGCTTCAAGATGCCATGGATAAATTGAAGACCAAGCTTTTGGGAAATTGAGTCAGCTGCCCAAGACCTTGAAGTCCTGATAGACTCAAATATGAAGGCTCGGGCTACCGCCATTGTTAACTTAGAGGCTTTAGTTATTCTCCTCTCTTCAGTTCGACATGTCATGGCCTTTATATTATGAACTTTTGCACTTTTTTCCATTTCATGTATCTGAAAATTCATTTACATATATTTCATTCATCAAAATATAATTTCTTTATCCTTATTGTTTGCCTTTAATTTGAATGATTCCTTAAAACTCAATATTTAACATTGGATCTTAAGTTGTTCAAATTAATACTCCAAAACAATAATAGGCCTCATAAATTTTGTTAAAGAGAAAACATGTTTTTTTTTGTTTTGTTTTTTTTTTGATTTCATGCAAACCAACACTTGAGTCTATACTTTTCTTTTTTTAATAAATCAGAAAAAATATTCAAGTATAAGTGAAAGTTTAACAAATTTATTGATAATCAAGTGGCTTTTAACGAAAAGCATAACATTTCAGATAATAAATCGTGCTTTTGACAAAGAAAGCATAACGTTCACCACTTTTAGAGATAAAGTGTAACTTTTTTGGGGTTGAGGGTTTATACTCAGGTGCCTCAATTACTTTTAAAGTTGAAAGTATAACTTTTCGGGTCTGAGGACTTATAGTCTGGTACCTCATTCACTTTTGATGATAAAGTGTAACACTCGGGTGCCTCGTCACTTGGGTCGTCCAATTTCTTAGCAAGTGCGGTCTACGAGGACTTGAAATTGGGTGCCTCGTCACTTGGGTCATCCAATTTCTTGGCAAGTACAATCTACTAGAACATGAAATTGGGTGCCTCATCACTTGGGTTATCCAATTTCTTAGCAAGTGTAGTCTACGAGGACTTGACCACCATTTAGAGTGAACCACCATCTTGGGTGGATTTTTTTTTAAAATTCGTCAATTCTTGTGCCTCCTCCCTTAGTCATCCAATTACTTGGCAAGGGATACTCCTGAAGACTTAAACCACCATTTTTGGTGGACCACCATCTTGGGCGGATAATTCATCTGTAGTTCAGAGTTCTTTCGATGGTAGAGCCAGTATTTGGGTTCTTGACTTCCGGAACTGCACCATGGGTAATAGTGTTGCACGTTTCTTCTCCTAGTTCAATCTCCCCGGCCGCCAGCTTCTCATGGTATATCCTCCGTAGACTGTAACGGTCCATAGTGGAATGCCCTACGTATTGGTGGTATACACAGAAGTCTGGTCTTCTTTTCATCTCTTCCGTCACAACCAACCGGGGCCTTGGAGGTTTCACCACTTCGTGCTCGACCCATTGTTCGTGGAGGCTCCTAAAGGCCTTCTCGCTGCATGTGATAGCCTCCGGAACTGGCATTCTGGTATACTTGTCCCCATGCTTTTCTTTGCTTCGTTCAAATTTCTCATTCTTCTCCCTCTTGCCCCCTTGTGGTTTTGACTGAGAATCTACCAAAGCCATAGTTGTTGTCCTCTTGCTCTTCCATATAACCATCGCATGGCTAGTGGGAAATGTCATGATTCCTCCCAAGTCTTGTGCAAAAGATGAGAAGGTCGCAAATGAATCACAAGCCTTAGTAATGAGGTAGGGCTTGAAGGTGTATAAAGCACCATTATTGCATATGTTAACCAAGTTCTTTTCTTCAATTGGCTCTGTACACTTCTGTGCTTAGGCCCTGAACCTATCCATGTAATCTGACAGCTCCTCATTTGGCTTCTGCTTGAATCGCATTAGCTCTACGATGGTTACCTGTTTCTGCACATAGAAAAATTTCTTAAAAAATTACAATTTTAGATCATCCCAATCATGGACTGATCCCTTCTCCAAGTTGTAGTACCAACTGAAGGCATTATTCGTCAAAGTCTTGTTGAATTCCCTCATCAACAAATTATGATTGTTCGTTTCATCATATTCTAACCATGGAGACATCGACTCTACGAACCTGGCAATGTGTTCCCTGAAATTTTCTTTCTCCCCATTGTATTTTAGAAATTGAGGGGGATACTCGATATACCTTGGCAGGTAAGGTTGTCTCTGAATATGTGCCGGGTAAGGTGGAGTAAAGTTTAACTCCGAAGGTCGGGATGTCTGCTTGTGAAGTTGATTGGTCACATCGATCATATCATCCTTTGTCACATATTGACTCGTGGTATAGACTCTTTGTGGTGTTGTGATGTATGGCGGCATTGGTCGTATGTATGGAATAGAAATTGGTTGATGTACACTAGCATCATGTAAATTCTGTATCGGTTGTGCTTGTGGGCTGGTTCGTTGGACGAGGCTTGGGATGGTTGGTATCTACACTTGTGAAAATACGGGGATAGTGGTTGGAACGATGTTTATCTTAGGCTGGCTGACTTCCAGTCTGGGTTGTGGCACGTCACCACTGTTCTGAGGTTCCAAGTGGATGATTGGAATGAACTGATTCTTCGTCAATGGCGGTGCAGTCTGATTCTCCTTATTGTTGTTATCGTTGTTGTTGTCCTCCACTCCTGCTTGTTCTCCCTGTAAATTGTCTGGGAACATGGCCTTGAAAGCAGGGAACTGCATTAACTGCTGGCGAAAATTTCCCATTTCCTCTTGCTTCTTTTACATCTCTAGCATCATAGCCATCATCATCCCTTGTCCTTCCCGTGCTTCCTTCAACGCCTTGAGCATCTCCAGTTGCACAACATTTGTCTGCTCTCCACTTTCTTCCTCGCCTGACCTTCCCTTGCCCGTCCGTCTGACATTCATTGGTTGTTGATCAACAATGTATGGTGATGTTGAACTTTCTTTTCAGGCATCTTCAAGGATGGGTTGATCGAGATTTAGATTCACGCCTTGGAAAGCTTGACTTGTTTGCCTTGGAACTGGACTCGGTGAGGTAGTGCTATTTGTTGGCGAAGCTCTTCCTGTTGTTCTCCCACTTTGAGTTGTGGGCATACTCTTCACAAATTCTACACCTCCCCAGAAGAGTCGCCAAAGAAATGTGGGCAAGGAAATTGTACCTTGCTAAGGTTAGGGTTTTGTGTTGGCTGAGGAGGAGAGAAATCCATGAAAAGTACGGAATTGATTAATTGATTGAAGAGGGGAGAAGAATAGGTGAGCGATTACTCCAACAACACATGGTAGAACTCTTAGAATCTGAGAACCTTGTTATGGTAGCAAGGATTCAGAGAGCCTTCTTGAGTCTTCGGGTTGAGAGAGAATATCCAAATCTCCTAGTCTTCCAAAAGGTCCAAGAGTCAAAAGTGAGGTCCCCTTCTCAATGGAGTGGAAGGGGTATTTATAGGGTTTTCTGGAGAGTGGTCATATGTTAGTCACATGATCACGGGGAAATTCCAAATTTACCCTTAATCATCTGAGTAATGCCCAGATCGTCCTGTCCTTCTAGCCACCAATTCAATCCCTCAATCAATTCCCAAAATGAGTCACCTCCACGTGTCTTCTACCTCGGGACACGTGAAAGATTCTCTCAGGTTTTGCTTCTTTATTTCCACCTCTTTCATCTTTTCATTTAATCATAATGCGAGCCTTAATTTGTACATTTAATTCAATTAGGTCAAGTGAATCCTAATTTGTACTTTAGCCCACAAATCCCAAGTGGACGAGTTGTGTCTCGTGAGGGTTTGCAGTGAATATACCCATAAAATTCAAAAAAAATATTTTTGGGTTCAATAAATTATGAAATTGAAAGAAAACTTCTAAATATCCATGGGCATTATATATAATTAAGATTAAATTCAAAATCACACTTTTACATTATGAAAAATACTCGATTTTCATTTTGAGACATCATCCTTCATTAAATCAATTTCATGTGATGCATGCATATGTATGTGATGTAACTCTTAATAGGGATTTTTACCATGAAAATCAAGCAAACTCATTTTTCTCTCTTTTTCTTTTTTTCCTTTTTTTCTAGTTTTTTTTTCTTGACTTGTGCAAAATCTCATTTTCTTAGGCTTTTTAGAGTTACACATGTAACGAGCGTTGGACCAATGACTTCCAAACCAATTGGATTTAAGGCACTAGGTGTAAAGACACCCCTAAGGGTTTACTAACTCAAGTAACAAAGGCCAAAAAATTAGACTAATCAAGCTGCTTTTATCCATCACACTTTTCAGCGTGAATATCGATGCTTTTCGAGACTTGGATACCAAGTTAATTCATTTAATGGACATTGAAGCAGCTATTCATTTTTTTTTCAACTTTTTTTTTCTTTCACTTTTTTTCTTCTTTTTCTTGAAATTACTCGAATCATGGTTTATACCCCCAAAGAATTAGTGCAAACGTGAAGTGCAAAAATGCTTGTGAAATCAATTTTAATCCATATGGTGTTTTGAACTAAGATTTTGTATCTTATCAAAGATTCAAGAGTTCTAAATCTTTCTATCTCACTCATGAGTTTTGCTCCACAAACACTTATTAGAATTAATTCAAACAATAAAAAGTCAAAAAAAAATTAATTTTTTTAACTCTATTTTCCTGAAGAAAAAAAAAAGCTACTACAACAATACAAACAAACTCTCCACCATACCTAAATCATGTATTGTCCTCAAAGTATACAAATGAAAAATAGAGAACAAATATATAAAAGAATTATACCTTGTATGTGGGGTTTTTGTTTTGCAACAAAATGCGGTGAAAAAGAAAATAAATGTACATATCTACAAATTTTATAAATCCTAAAAATTATGTGACTATACATGAATGATACAAATGAGTAAGTGAGTGTGAATTTTTCATTATTTTCAAGAGGTCTTGGAAATTGAAAATAGTCAGAATTTTCATCAGAATTATGCTTAAAATTTACCTTAAGAAAACTTTCACTAACATGTTAAAATAATAGAAAAAATTGATTCAAATACATGTTCTAGTTTAGTAGACTTATTTGTAGTGGATCTCAACAAATCATTGACCTTATCTAAATATTCAGATTCATTCTAATTTTGGTCAAGGTGATTTAAGAAAAAATCAATTGGATCTTTTTCAATCAAGAGTCTATTTTCAATTAATTCTTGGGTCATTGACAACTCTTGGATCATGTTTACTTTAATGGGTTTGTCCAAAAAATTACTAGGTGATTTTTTTAGGAATAAGTCTTTCAGGGTATGGAGTTTTAAGCTTATAGAATTTTTCAATAGACTCATCAAATGCAACATGATCAATTTTAGGCATAGACTCATAATTTTTAGACTCCTAAAATTCGATTGACTCAAATTGTGTAGAATTGAATATAATTTTTTATTTTCCTCATCATTTCCACAACCATCAAGATTTTCAAAATTAACCTCAGAGTTACTAAAAAATTCACCCACCTCTTTTTCATTTATTATTGTGGCTAATCTATCCATTGAATTTCTAGACGAGATATAGCTTGATCCATACTAAATTGATTTTTCATTAAAATTTTCATAGTTTTCTCTAAGACACTAAGTCTTCCCTCTTTTTCATTTAATAATTCTTGTGGATATTGAGGTTCTGGATCCGAATATGAATATGGATATGGATGTGGATATGAATGTAGATAAGAATTTTCATAAGTTGAAAAAAATTGATTTACTTGGTGCGCATTAAAATTTTCATAAGGCTCTTGATTCTAAGCAAAATTATTATTCTAACTATAATAAGAATCCATTTTTCCACAAATAACAAAATATATAGACAACTAACCACGAAAGTCACAAAAAAAAATATAATAAAAAAAATAATCCTAATTCTACGGTTAACCTAAATAAAATCTAGATAGCCCCTAACTGTTCCAAGTTACATCGCAAGGTCCACCAAATTCAAAATTAATCACACCACTAGCCAGGTAAGTGTAAGAAAGGTGGGAGTCTCTCCGTGGGTATGGTGACTAATTGAATAACCACACATCCTTTAGTCGTTTGCCTTTTGAATCACTTTCCTAGACACTAGTAGTTTGATTAATTTAAAATTTAGCCTCCTCTTGGAGTCTCTTGTCCTAATTGAGCTCGAGAGTCCTAGGGCGGCCAACGTCTATTTAATTTTATTAAGGTAAGGTTATGCAAAATGAATGGGTAGTTTGTGGGCCAAGGAAGGGTGATGAAATCCCCACCTTATCTTGCTACAGGTTGTGCCCTTAATATTAGATTAAATATGAATTAAATGCACAAATAAAAAAAATTATAAACAAATAAAATATCCTAAAACTATGTGAATTACGAAAGAAGGAGAAATTCTGACGTACTTCAATCCTTCAGAAATCACCACAGTTTATATTTGACAAAAAAAAATAAAAACCTAACAGGATGTGCTCTACGTGAGTGAATGCATGAATGTGGAAATTAGTTTTCTAACTAACAAAAAAAAACTAAGCTACTTATTTTTTTTATTTCTTTTGTTTTTGAGTTAAGATACAAAATATCAGGAAAAACGCATGAATAATCTTGTCTTTCCGCACCGTTGATCCGCTTTGATAATCCTGAAAAAAATATTAGAAGAAGAAAAAAAAACTAATTCTAATAAATAAAAATTGAGGAATATAAAATTAAGTCTAGTCCCCCGGCAACGGCGCCAAAAAATTGACGTGTTAAAATTATATACTGCAAGTGCACAGTGTCGAATTGAAGAACTGACAAGTACATGTTGAACTCATAAAGACTATAGATTAATTTTAATGTTTCCTTAATATCTATTCTAGGCGAATTAGAAATAAAGATTGAGAATTAATTAACTAGAATGTGAAAACTAATAATGAGGAAGCAATCTAGGAATCTGAATCCATTAAATAATAAACAAAACATATAATTCAATCTCTTCTATTTTTATAACTCAGCTATGATTTTGATCCCCCTTCCCTTTAATTTAGTAATTTAACAATTAATGTGGGCAAGTATAGACTATGAAAATTTAAGTATTAACTTTAACCCATCAAAACTTCTTTGAGCAAGCATGTATTATGAAAAATTCATATCTTAACAATAATCTATCAAAACCTCTTAATTAATTTAAAATCACATAAGAACTATAAAACGAATGTATTTCAATAACGAAACATGAAGGCGAAATCAATTAAACATAAAAGCATAAATAATAGAAGAGATGAAAATATTATTATCATGAATAATTATTTAATTTCATCTTCATCCTTGATTAAAGAAATTAGTTAGACATAAAAAATAATTAAACTAACTAAAATAAAAAAAAGAAGAAGATTAAAAATAAATAAGAAAACTCCCTTTAATTAACGATCATCCAACGAACATACAATGGAGAAGTAATTTAATATACTCCTACTCCTAACCTAAACTAATACAATACCTCATGTTCCCCCCTCTCTAAAATAAGAGACCTATTTATAGGAAAAATAAATTCAAACCCTAATTTAGATTCATTGAACTTGGACACTTTTGCTCCCTTTCCATGTAGGTTTCAACTTCCTAGTGACAATCAACTTATCAAAGAAATCTTCTAGATAAAGAGATCTTCTAGATAGACTTTCTTTTCTCTTGTTGGATTTGACTTGCATACTAAGATTAATGTTCCACCTCTTTCATTCTCCTTGCAGGATTCTTCTTGGATATTCCTTACATGAATAAGAGTATTAAATGTGACGCCCCCAAAATAGGTATACAACACCCATTCTGAGTCGCCAAAATACATGGTATAGAAAGCAAACTACAACTTTGACAATACAGATGTCGTGTAGGATACGACAATACAACTGTGAGTTTGAATACAAATATTGTCTTCTAGAAAATATACACACCCAAATAAGTCCTCATTAATTATTCATACACTATTTTACGTAAATAGTGAGGACAAATAAATATCTTCCTAGAACCATCACTCCATAACCCCAATTGGATCCTGCTATGTTCTCACCTCCTGAGAAAAATGGAACAAAAAGGAAAAGGGTGAGCTCAACTAGCCCAAGAAAAGAATATTATGACTAAGATAATATACAACAAATTATCGTTAGTCTTCAACAGAAAAAATCTAATAGAATACAATAGACAACAAGTTTTAGATCAACAAATGCAATGAAATAAAGAATCCATTAGAAGAGTCACGTAGAAAAGAATTCTACCGCTTCTAAGGTTTAAAAGTCCATCATCAATAGTTTATCCTCGTAATAACAATCAATATACATCTTTAATCATCTTTGCACTACAGCCAAAGATATTCATTTAGTATCACCAGTTGGTCACGTTCATCTCAACACTGCTCATCTTTGCACTCACGCCAAAAAAATATTCATCGATTAATCGCTCATCTTTTGCACTACAAAGCCAAAGATATTCATTTATATCACCATTTAGGATCGAGGATGATGAAAATATTTTAAAAAAATGAATCCAAAGAAACAAAATGACAAGGATTAAGAATTAAGGATTCGTACTTTGTTTTACCCATGTCCAAAAATACTTGAAAATAATCAATATATTGGTGTAAAATTCAAGAATGATCAAAACATGGATACAATCAAAGCTAGTATCCGTAATAGATATTTTGGACAAAAGAAAATTTTTATTTTTGGTGAATAGTGTAATGATTCGTGAATAATGTCGATATCGTGAATAAAGTCTTAGATACGTGAATAAGAACTCCCGACACAACAAGTTCCAAATTTGATAAAAAGTTCACCAATACTTGAAGATAATGATATTGAAGAAAAATATCATTTAAGAAGAAAATAATACCACTTACCTCAAAATAACCGTATTTCTTGATCGAATTTCTAGATATAGTCGATGTAAAACCCAAGACCAGTATAAAGAACACTCAAAGTATACTCACAAGAATACGCTCGATAATTTAGAGAGAAAAGAGAAAAACTTTGTTTCGGTGTGATTTTCAATTCTAACTTAGCCTCTATTTATAGGAAAATGTTAGAACGCCTAAAGAGACTAAATTAATAAATTATTATTATTTATTTTTCAAATCCCACGCATGCTTTGAATATTTTGGGCGCCCATGTTGGAAGAATTCAAAGACCATGTTGGAAGAATTCAAAGAACCATGTGTTTTACTCACCAACCAAAAAGTGGGTCCCACCCATTAATTTAATAAAAATTATTTTATTTTCTCGAAACTTCAACAATTAGTGAGAAAATAGCTCTCATATCGAAAAAAATTCAAAACTCGCGATTTTCCATGGGAAATTTCATTCTCTACAACTTTGCGAAGAAAAGTTTTCCAAATTCCAAATGAAATTGGCCAAATCAAATCCACAAATCCAGCAATTTTACGATCTATAATAAATTTTCTATCAAGAATTGTGTCCACCGACACACAAAACATATATATTAAACATTTAATGCCACAAAATACTCTACCTCCTCATATACTCATATATCCCACATTTATTATAAAAATATCACCGTTAATATATTATTAAAATAATATATTTAAATGAATTATTTTATCGAAAAAGATAAAATATTAATTTTCAACAATTGTCACATTAAAAATTTTCTCCATCTATATCCACATAAAATAAATATTTTCTTTATCATAATAATCAATAACTAATTATTCAAAAATAATATTACGTAATCACAAGATCGACAACCAGTGCGCTCCTTTCGAGAAGAGGGGGCTTTCCAATAAGGATTTCTCCTTACTTTGGCAAGCAATTAGGTGACCAAACCTCTCCTTAGATGTAACTTTCTAGACATTGCCAATAATGTTATCTCGATAATATTATTCAAATAATATGAATTATTGATTTTATAATGGAAAATACTTGTGTAATGACAATTATCAAACAAGAACAATACAAAATATCAACGCAAAGAATTATTGAATCAATAAAATATAATATTGAACAAGAATTCATCATAATAATTATTGAGTAAAGGCCTTCTACGTAAGGATCAATAATTCAATAATATTGTGCAATACTGTGCGCCTATCGTGCAACCACGCCAGACATCAGATTTTAACCACCGTGTAACCCAACAAAGTTAATTCGGTAATAATTTACGCCGTTATTTATAAAACTCAATCTTTGTCGCTTTCCTTCATCCAACCGCTTTTTCGTTATGGGGCCCACCAATGATCGCTACTGGCCAGCATTTGGAGATTCCCGACAAAAAGAATATTCCACGACCAAACGAATATTCCCGACAATAATAATGAATATTTTATAACCACTTGTTTATTTTGTAAACTTTGCACATTTCACCCATAACCAAAGAATTATATCAAATTAACCCTTATTAATTTAGAATAATGAATAAAGAAAAATTTAATTTTATTTATAATAAGTTGGGGTCTTACATTAAATATCGCTTGATCACCAAGATTTTGATTTTATTGCAACAAATATTAAATCCTACAAAATAAAATAAAACATATTAATTTAATAAACTAATATAATTAAAAGAACAAAATTAGGGATAATAAAATGTATGAATTATGTGTCGTCTATCATCGTGTCAGACAAGCTTTGAACAGTGCAATGATGGAATAACGAGCAAACCACATAAAGAAATCAGAGAACTTCTGAGACCCTATAAATGGTTGTCATTAAAGCCTCCATGACAAGAGAACCTTCTCATAGGGTTAAGAGTCGAGAGAAAAAGATGAAAATTGAACAAGAAAAGTCAAGCCAAAACGAAGAGGACAGAAGACAGCACGAAACCTAGGGTTTGGCCCTATAGGGTTTGACCATCCTAGGGTTAGGCCCTCTAGGGCATGGTCTCCCTTGTTCCATGCCGAGCTCCTTTGTGGTTTCCGATAACGAGATTAAATGACATGACATTTAGATAAGGAAAGAAAAACGGAAAAACATTGATTGAGCAACAAATAATTTGGAATACGAGACCTGAGAGAGGACTCCATGAGTCCTGAGACAGAAGGCTCATGGAGGCAACTCATTTTGAGAATTAGTTGAGGGATTACATTGACGGCTAGAAGGCATGACGATTCAGGCATTACTCTGGTAACTACGGGTATTTATGAAATTTTTCCTAAGGTCACATGCCAGACACATGACCCATACACGTGTCAGGCACATGATCACTTTTTAGGAAGCTCTATAAATACTCATTTCATTCCTAAAGAAGGGACTTTTGATTCTCTCCGAGACACCCAAGAAGGCTCTTATATTCCTAAAAGTTCTGACACGTGTTACTAGAGTATGTAATTGTCTATCTGTTTTCTCCCATTTTCAATTCATCAATCGATTCCGTACTTTTCGTAGATTTCTCTTCTCCACAGCCAACACGAAATATTAACCCTAGCTGGGTACGATTTTCTTGCCCATAATACTTATTCAGATAATTGACAATTAAAAAGTCCACCTAAACATTCACAATTCTATTATTTTCCTTTCAAGCGTACTGCGATTGTTCATTGTGTTATTTGTGTACTTGGTAAAAGTCATCAGAAAAGCTTATAACGAAACGTATATACACATGCTTGGAAAGGGGTATTAATGCACAGTTTTGGAATTCAGTATAAGAAAATGTTAGCTGAGTTTAGATCTGGTTGATCCAACTTAGCTTGACCTATATGCTTATCTCACCAAACACGCCTAATTAACACTAAATCAAATTAAAACTTCTACGGTCTTTTGGCATGCTGCTAAGTCATATTATCTCTCAAGTCATGTTTAATGAGCTCATATCATATGTACCTACAAATAGGAAGCCTTTCTTAAAATACGGAGTGTATATATATATATATATATATATATATATATATATATATATATATATATATATATATTAATTTTGATGATATATATGTAGTTGAGAAGGTGAACTAATTAACTAGTACGTACGCAATTCTCCACACTTTGCCCACCTACATCTCATCAAACTCTTCAAAACCCTTACCCTTCCTTTAATTTCTTGCTTATATATATGTAGCCCTAGCTACAAATTAAGCACAACACAATATTTCCAAGCACCCAAAACTCAAGAGAAAACTTAGCAAGCTAGCTCTTTCAAATTTACCTGGCTAGTGCTCCTATCAAAAAATGGCTGCTATTAAGCATTATTGTGCCCTATTTTTGGTTGTGGCTTTATCACTGTCAAGCATACATGTGAGTGTTGCGGCTCGCAAATTGCTGCAAACTTCAGCACCAACATTGCCTACTATTCCTTCGCTTCCTAAGGTTGCATTGCCTCCATTACCGGCAGTACTGCCAACTATCCCTTTGCCTACACTACCAACAATCCCATCTTTGCCAACATTGCCTACAATCCCAAAGGTGACATTACCTCCTTTGCCAGCATCACTCCCAACTATCCCAACCACAATTCCTTCAATTCCATCCTTTAATATCCCAACAACTATCCCATCCATTCCTTTCTTCTCTCCACCCCCATCAACTACTAGCCCTTGAGATTCCACACACACATACATATATATATACACACACACACTCATGGATTTATCATTTCTTCTATAATTGGCATGGCTGTATGAGCTTGTATTTCTGTTGTCACATTATTTCCTTTCTTTTGTTTTTCCTAGCCATTGGAGTGATTGTTGTAGTTTGTTGTTCCTATATATTTATATGAATATATATGAATTTCGATTTATTTTGTTCATGAAGCCTCGTATTCCTAGCTCATATTCCAATTCAGATCAATTAAGAAACTACAAATGTCTCTGGACTTGAAGGCTCACATAATATAATTTCCATTGAGATAATTAATAATCCTAGAATCTACATGATCAATGAATTGTCTTTATTCAGTTGTAACTTCTGCTTGCATCATCTTCCTCCTACAAACTTCTAAAAATCTGAATAGTTTAGTTTAATAGTTGATAAATATAATTATCGATAAAACTTAGCCAGAAACTAGCAATCGTTCTTCATGTTGATAAAAAGCTAGCTACTAATCATTAATTTCAGCCTGTCTGTCATAACTATATTAATGTAAGAGACGCTCAAACTTCATCGTGAATTTATCAATTGCAAATTTTCTCCTCATAGAATACAGCAAAAACTGCCTCAAATAAAAAAAAAGAAAAAAAAAAGAAGAAAAAAGTATACAAGTCAAAGTTATAATATAATTATGGCAAAAAGACTATGTATGTTTGGTATATATATAAATATTGAAAACTGAAATTTCATTAAAATTTCACATGTATAAATTAACCTAGCTAGCATTTTACTGTTGTATTACTATTATAATTATTATATAAGGTGATTGGTATGTCAATCTTTAATTTGTTCCCTCAGATCAAATTTTGTATTTGTATTTGTATTGATCCAACCTACCTTGACCTCCTATATATGCTTGTCCCAACAAACACCTCTTATAACTTTCAAGTACCAACTAACAACTTCTGTTGAATCAAGAACTCTCGTATATAAGTTGTTCTTACAAGTAATTAGCGTGTGTGTCAAGATATTTGAAATTTGGAGGGATATATTCCACTCAAGAAGGTGAGCTGACATTAACAAGCATTTCTCCACGCTACTCCAACTACATCTCATCAAACTCCTGCAATCCCTCAGTACTTGGTCCCTTATTATAAATATCAAAACGCATATTTTCCTCGAGTTCATAATTTCTCCTATATCACACAATGGCTGCCATGTTGAACCATAGTTTCATTCCAATCCTTATAATTTTGTCACTCTCAACCATAAATATGAGTCTAGTGGTTCGCCAACTTCTGAAGGCTGTGCTCCAATAACCCCAAGATTGCCTACAATTTCAATTCCACCCCAGCCCAAGTCTACATTGCCACCTCTGCCTAGCACTCTTCTGCCTACGCCGTCAACTGCTCCTCCACCTTTGCCAAAGCCTACAGCACTGCCGCCTTTGCCAAGCTCTCAAATTCCATCTTTGCCTACAATACCAAGTACATATCCCCAAGGTCACACTGCCTCCTTTGCGAACCACAATTCCTCCACTTCCCACCATTCCGACCACTATTCCAACAACTCCTTTCTTCTCACCGCCCCCATCATCCACTAACCCTTGAGATGCCATGCATGCACCTACAGCTATCCACGTCTTTCTATTGGACTTGATCTATTGAACAATTTAAGGCTCATCCACAAGGGGTTCTTACATGCAATGAAGCTATCTCATCTTCCTGATTAACAGCTAGCAACTCCCTCTGAAGTGCGACAATATTAACAACTTCAATCAAATTTAAACTTGTATTGCTTAACAGAACGTATCTGACTCCCCTCCAATACACCTTCAACTTATTTCACTCAATACGTAATTTGATAATTGACGAGGGATAAAAGTAGATTATAATGACAAAAAGTAAATTATAATGCTCAAGATCATCTAAATTAATAAATTATTATCATAACTCATGGTTAACTTAACAACAATATATACGACAGCTGGTACAATTACTAAGAAGCTAAAAAAATTCTTGAAGCTTTGGTGTATTCATCTACTTATAATTTGCTTATCTCGAAATAAAGCCTATTTAAGGCATGACATGAATGCATCAAACTTAACCAATAATTTTAGGCAAATCTTAACATGTATCAAGGGAGAAAAAAAAACCAGGAATTGACTCTCATTTTACTAAGGAGAGAGTACTTTGCATTATTTTTTTATTTTTATTTTTGAATAAACAAATTATACTACTAACTCTGATGCATACAAAAGTTTATAATATAGATATTCTCTTATGACTTAAAATAGTACTAAAAAGCAATTTTCTTCATTAAGAGATTGAATTTATTATATGCCACTGATGAGTGATGAGTGATGAGGATGAGGTTTTTAGCCTCCCCCTGCTTTATAATTCAAGCTCGTAGTTATTTTGTTATCACCAAAAAAAACTCATGGTTATTGGTTGACTTTTTAATTTTTATCATATACTAATTACATTTGATGAAAAAATAAATACTAGGAGAACAACTTAAAATGTATTTCTAATCTTTACGATGCATTTGATTGGCAAAATGGAAAATAGGAATGTTTGGTGATTCAATATATATTTATGGAATAGGAATGTTTGGTGATTCAATATATATTGATGTAAAAATAGGAATGTTTGGAACAATGTAGTTCATGTCAAACCAAATCAAAATGCAGAAATTTGTATGTCTTCTAGTTTATCCTATTTCCATGAATTTAGAACAGCCCGTTTGCTGTTGGAATCTAAAAGTAATAAGTAAGAAGTGGAAAAGGCCTCCTTTGGGTGTGTGTATGATACAAACCTTATCCTCTTTGACCCATTTCAAAAAATTAGCTATTTAAAGAGAGACTAAGACCTATATCAACCCACATCAAATTATATTTGTAATCGATGTGGGACTATTTTTTACGGTCTAGTATGAAATTTGCATCCATGTAAATTAAATTGTGAGGCTTCTATTCGCGGGAATGGTTTTATTTGTGTGGGTTTTATTATTCGAGATGACAGAGGCACTATCTTGGGGGCAGGTGTGGATAGATATCAAAGAAACTTTGATGTTAATTGTGCTGAGGGGATTGTAATTCGTTGTGCAATAAAATTTGCAAAAGAATTACAAAAGATTTTGGTGTAGAGCGATTGTGCCAATGTAATTATCGTTAATTACTTAAATATTTATTATTTTCAATATTTTTATTAATCATGTCAATTTTAAGATTAGAATTTTCTAAGTTAACTATAAAAAATTGAATTGAAGATTTAATTTTTATATAATAAATTATCTTTTGCACAAAATTTTTAATTGTGAATGATTAAATTTTGTATTGACCATTTTTAGTTGACATTTTATTTAGTAATATAATAATATAATTTATTAATATTACAATAATAATAAAATATTACAGGAGGAAGCAATATATTAATAATATAATATTACAACGTAATAAGGGATTCAAGCATAAGCTAGCCTCTACATGTAGCCGCATGACATTATTTGACAAGAATAATATAATAATTATATGAGGGACCCTTTAGTAATTGCACAAGCCGCCATAAGTGTTTTTAATGCGGCTACAACTTGTAGCGACTGTGTAGCGGCTAGGATATTTTTTTCAACCTCAGTCATTAAACATGTTGATTAACGATGGAATATATATATATATATATATATATATATATATATATATATATATATATATATATATATTGTGACGCCTCCAAAATAGGACTACACAACTCATTCTGAGTCGTCAATTACAAAATACAAAAAACAACTACAACTTCATTATTACAATTATCGTGCAAAATACGACAACACATATGCTGTGAGTTTAAATATAAATATTGTCTTCTAGATAATATCCAAACTCAAATAAGTCTTCATTACAATTATTGATACACTATTTTACAAAATAGTGAGGACTGCTAAAACAACTGTCTTGACCCATCACTCCACACCCCGACTAGTTCCCGCTATATTCTCGCCTCCTGAAAAGAAAATGGAACAAAAAAGAAAATGGTGAGCTCAACTAGCCCAGTAAAAAATATTATGACTAAGATAATGAAAAATAATTTATCGTTAGCCTTCAATAAATTAGACAAAATATAATGGACAACAAATTTTAGATCAATATTCGTAGAGGAAATAACAATTCATTAGAAGAGTTAAGTAGAGAATGAAGTCTACTATCTTCTATGATTTAAAGTTCATCATCAATATTTTATCCATGTAACATCAATCAATATACATCTTGAATCAAATATTCATCTTTGTACTACGGGCTAAAGATATTCATTCGTATCACCAGGGTTAGTGCATATTTCATCTCAACACATGTCCATCTTTGCACTACAGGCCAAAAATATTCATCAGGTAATCATTCATCTTGCACTACAGGCCAAAGATATTTAGTTATATCACCATTTAAGACTGAAGATGATAAAAATACTTTCAAGAAAATGAATCCAAAGAGATAAAATGACAAAGATTAGGGATTCGTACTTTAGTTTATCCAAGTTCAAAAAATACTCCATAATAATCAATTGTGGAGCAAAATTCAAAAATGGAGATCAAAACTTGATACAATCAAAGACAAGAACTATAATGCATAACTTAGACAAAGAAAAGAAAATTTAATTTTTCTCATGAATAAGTGTCGATATCGTGAATAAGAACTCCCATACTACGAAAAAGGCAAAAATTTCACAAGAAAAATCATACTTAAGTGAATAAGATCAGATTCGTGAATAATATATCGATATCGTGAATAGTAACCTCAACATGAAAAGGTAAAAATTTCATAATAAAATTCATATCAATATTTTGGTATAATGATATTGAAAGAAATAATATCATTTACGGAAAAAATAACATCCCTTATCTCAAAAGAATACTACTTCTGGCTGAAATATCGGATATAATGTTGAAAGAAACTTGCACTGTATAGCAACACTCAAGATATCTAAATAATCACAAAAATACGCTCGATATAATAGAGAGAGAAAACTTCAGATTCTGGTGTGATTTTTAATTCTAACTTAAGCATCCTACTTATAGAAAAATGCTTAAAATACCAAAGCAAAAAATTTAATAAAATTTTTCTGCACACCTCCTTGACCAATTCATCAGCCCACACAAGTGGGGCCCACCTCACAAAAAACATTTTTCTTTTAAAAAATATTTATAACTCCAAAAATTAATTATTTCAGAACTTCAATAATTCATAATAAATAGCCTTTTTTATCAGAAAATTACGAATCTTATGTCTATTTCATATGAAATTTAATTCTCTACAACTTTGTAGAAGAAAGTTTTTCCAAATTTTAAACGAAAAATGACCGAAATCCACATACGGATGATTTTCAACACCTTCATTCCGATAAATACTGATAAAACACCTCAGCATTAATTCCTTCATTTATATCCATATAAATTAAATATTTTCTTAATTATCATATAAATTAATAATTAATTATTCATAAATAATATTACAAAATCACAATAATGACAATCAGGTCATTCCCAAAAAAAGAGGGGGTTTTTCGATAAGAATTTCTCCTTATTGGCGCGCAATTAGGTGACCAAACTCTTTTCCTAGACAAAACTTCCTTAAACATTACCAATAATGCTATCTAATAATATTATTCAAATAATATGAATTATTGATCCGATAATGGGAAATACTGTGCAGTGACAATTATTGAATGAATAATATAAAATAACAACGTAGCAATTATTGAATCAATAAAATAAAATATTGAACATTAATTACTGTAACAATTATTGAGTAGTGAATTCTTACGTAAGAATCAATAATTTGTGCAATACAAGGTGTCTTCTTTGTAACACTTTGACATCAGTATTATTTTAACCATCGGGGTATTTCAGTGTTAATCTGTAATAACTACGCTATTTATAAAAAAAAACTCATCCGACAGTTTTTCGTTATGGGGCCCACATTTGGATGCGCCGTCGTACGAATATTCCCCGACAGCAAGTGTAAGACCCCAACTTATTATAAATAAAATTAAATTTTCTCTATTCATTATTCTAAATTAATAAGGTGTTAATTTGATATAATACTTTGGTTATGAGTGAAATGTGTAAATTTTGCAAAATAAGCAAGTGGTTATAAAATATTCATTTTGCTCTGGGGAATATTCGTTTGGTCGTGGAATATTCTTAATGCTCTGGGAATATTCGCATCGCACACTGCCAGTAGCCATTCGTGAGCTCCATAATGTAATAATTGTTTGGATGAAGAAAACAAAAAATATGAGTTTTTATAAATAATCTGTAATTGTTGTTACCGCTAACAATTGTTGGGTTACTCGGGTGGTTAAAATACAAAGAATACGCTGGCGTGGCACAAAAGAAGATTACCAGATTGCATTAAGATTGTTGAATTATTGATTCGCACGTAAGAAGGCACTACTCAATAATTGTTACAGTAGTTATTGTTCAATATTTTATTTTATTGATTCAATAATTGTTGCGTTGCTATTTTATATTATTGTTGTTTCAATAATTGTCACTGCACAGTATTTCCCATTATCAGATTAATAATTCATATTATTTGAATAATATTATTAGATAGCATTATTGGCAATGTCTAGAAAGTTCTGTCAAGGAGAGGTTTGGACACCTAATTGTGCGCCAGTAAGGAGAAATCTTTATTGGAAAGCCCCCTCTTTCCTGGGAACGACCTAGTTGTCATAATTATGATTCTATAATATTATTTGTGAATAATTAATTATTAATTTATATGATAAGGAAATATTTATTTGATATGGATATAAATGATGGATTTATTTATTTTATGTGGTTATAAATGAAGGAATTAATGCTGAGGTATTTTATCAGTATTTTGTCAGAAGGGAAATATTAAAAATCACCCGTTTGTGGATTTCGGATATTTTTTGTTTGGAATTTAAAAAAACTCAAATCTACAAAGTTGTAGAGAATTCGATTTCATGCGAAATGGACATAAAATTCGTATTTTTCTGATAAACGGGCTATTTTCTATGAATTATTGAAGTTTCGGAAAATAAAATAATTTTTATTAAAAATGGGGTGGGACCACTTTTGTTTTAACACATGTGGGTTTGCAAATTGGTTCAAAGGTGGTCGGGTTTGAATTGTCAACAAAAGATGGCATGCGAGAAATTATTAGAAATAATAATTTTTATTATTTTAGTCTCCTACATATGCTTTAACATTTTTTCTATAAATAGAGAGCTAAGTTAGAATTGAAAATCACACCAGAAATAAGTTTTCTCTCTTTCTCTCTCTATATTATCGAGCGTATTCTTGTGAGTATTTTGATACTTTGAGCGTTGTTATACGGTGCAAGTTCCTTCAGCACTATATCCAGTATTCCAGTCAGAAGTATTGTCTCTTTGAGGTAAGGGATATTATTTTCTTCTTAAATGATATTATTTTCTTCAATATCATTTGCCGAAATATTGGTGAACTTTTTAATCAAATTTGGAAATTTTTATGTCGGGATTACTATTCACATATACGGCACTATTCACGTATACGGCACTATTATGGTTACTATCTTTGATTGTGTCCATGTTTTGATCGTTATTTTTGAATTTTGCTTCACAATTGGTTATTATGAAGTATTATTGATCTTGGATAAAATATTATACGAATCCCTAATATTTGTCATTCTGTCTCACTGGATTCGTTTTCTTTAAAATATTTTTCATCATCCTCAGTCCTAAATGATGATATTATTGAATATCTTTGGCTTGTAGTGCAAAGATGAATGAATAATCGATGAATATCTTTGGCCTGTAGTGCAAAAGATGAACAAAAAGTTGAGATGAACATGACCAACTGGTGATACAAATGAATATCTTTGGCCTGTAGTGCAAAGATGAATATTGATTAAAGATGTATATTGATTGATGTTACAGGGATAAAATATTGATGATGAACTTTTAAATCTTAGAAGATAGTAGAATTCATTCTCTACGTGACTCTTCTAATGGATTGATGTTTTCGCTGCATTTGTTGATCTAAAACTTGTTGCCTATTATATTCTATCAGATTTTTCCTTGTTGAAGACTAATGATAATTTGTTGTATATTATCTTAGTCATAATATTCTTTACTGGACTAGTTGAGCTCACCCTTTTCCTTTTTGTTCTATTTTTTTTCTCAAGAGGTGAGAACATAGCAGGATCGAGTCGGGGTATGGAGTGATGGTTCTAGAAAAATGTTTTAGCAGTTGTAAGACCCCAACTTATTATAAATAAAATTGAATTTTCTCTATTCATTATTCTAAATTAATAAGGTGTTAATTTGATATAATGCTTTGGTTATGGGTGAAATGTGCAAATTTTATAAAATAAGCAAGTGGTTATAAAATATTCATTTTGTCGGGGAATATTCTTTTGGTCGTGGAATATTCTTTTTGTAGGGGAATATTCGTACGACGGCGCAACCATTCGTGGGGCTCATAACGGAATAACTGTCGGATAAAGAAAACGACAAAGTATGAGTTTTTATAAATAATGGCATAATTGTTACCGTTAACACTGTTGGAATACACGTGGTTAAAATACGATGAATACGCGTGGTCAGATAAGAAGACACCAGATTGCACAAAAGATTGTTGAATTATTGATTAGTACGTAAGAAGGCACTACTCAATAATTGTTACAGTAGTTACTGTTCAATATTTTATTTTATTGATTCAATAATTGATGCGTTGTTAGTTTATATTATTATTGTTTCAATAATTATCATCGCATACAATTTTTCCATTATCGATCAATAATTCATATTATTTGAATAATATTATTAGATAACATTATTGGCAATGTCTAGAAAGTTCATCAAGGAGAGGTTTGGTCATCTAATTGCAAGGCCAGCTAGGAAAAATCCTTATTGAAACCCCTCTTCCTCGAACTACTTAGTTATTATAATTGTGATTCTCGTAATATTATTGTGAATAATTAATTATTGATTTATATGATAAAGAAATATTTATTTGATGTGGATATAATTGATGGATATATTTATTTTATATGGATATAATTGAAGGAATTAATGCTTTGGTGTTTTATCGAGATTTTGTTTAAGGAAGTATTAAAATCACCCGCTTTGTGGATTTCGATATTTTTATTTGGAATTTGGAAAACTCAAAACTACAAAGTTGTAGAGAATTTGATTTCAAAGTAGAATGGACATAAAATTCAGATTTTTTATGATAAACGGACTATTTTCTATGAATTGTTGAAGTTTCAAAAAATAAAATAATTTTTATTAAATTTATGGGCGGGACCCACTTTTGGTTGGTGTTAATAACATGTGGGCTGTTGAAATTTCTGAAATGAGGGGCTGATGGCTTTCAAAGCATGCGTAGGAAAAATGAGAATAAATAATATTAATTTATTATTTTAGTCTCCTATGGCGTTCTAGCATTTTTCTATAAATAGACGCTTAGATTTGAATTGAAAATCACACCAGAAATAGGTTTTCTTTCTCTCTAGATTATCGAGCGTATTATTGTGAATATTTTGATACTTTGAAAGTTGTTGTTCGGTACAAGTTTCCTTCGGCTCTATATCCAATATTCCGATCAGAAGTACCGTTATTTTGAGGTAAGGGATGTTATTTTCTTCTTAAATGATATTATTTTCTTCAATATCATTATGCCGAAATATTGGTGAACTTTTTAATTAAATTTGGAACTTTTTGTGTCGGAGTTACTATTCACGTATACGACACTATTCACGTATACGGCACTATTCACGAATACGACACTATTCATCGAAAAATAAAATTTTCTTCTTTTTGTCCAAGATTTCTATTATGGTTACTATCTTTGATTGTATCCATGTTTTGATCTTTATTTTGAATTCTGTTTCACAATTGGTTATTATGAAGTATTATTGATCTTGGATAAATTGTTATACGAATCCCTAATATTTGTTCTTCTGTCTCATTGGATTCGTTTTCTTTTAAATATTTTTCATCATCCTCGGTCCTAAATGATGATATTATCAATATCTTTGGCCAGAGTAGTGCAAAGATGAATGATTAACTGATGAATATCTTTGACCCGTAGTGCAAAGATGAACAGGTGTTGAGATGAACATGACCAACTGGTGAAGTAAATGAATATCTTTGGCCTGTAGTGCAAAGATGAATATTTGATTAAAAGATGTATATTGATTGATGTTACAGGGATAAAATATTGATGATGAACTCTTAAATCTTAGAAGATAGTAGAATTCATTCTCTACGTGACTCTTCTAATGGATTGATGTTTCCGCTGCATTTGTTGATCTAAAACTTGTTGTCTATTATATTCTATCAGATTTTTCCCTGTTGAAGACTAATGATAATTTGTTGTATATTATCTTGGTCATAATATTCTTTACCGGGCTAGTTGAGCTCACCCTTTTCCTTTTGTTCCATTTTTCTTCTCGTGGAGGTGAGAACATAAGCAGGATCGAGCCTGGGTATGGGTGTGATGGTTCTAGAAAGATGTTTTAGCAGCCCTCACTATTTCGTAAAATAGTGTATGAATAATTATAATGAGGACTTATTTGAGTGTGGATATTGTCTAGAAGACAATATTTGTATTTAAACTCACAGTATGTGTTGTCGTATTGTGCACGACAATTGTAATAATAAAGTTGTAGTTTACTTTCTATACCATGTATTTGGCGACTCTGAATGGGTGTTATATACCTATTTTGGGGGCGTCACAGTTGGTATCAAAGCTTAGGGATATGGTCTCTCAAGTGAGATCGGGAATAGAACTAGGAGGGAGAGATGAGTAAATCCTTCATAGTGTGTCCTATCTAAGCTTATTTCTTGGTTGGTCATAATATAGGGATATTATGTGATTAATTAACCCTTGTTTTATGGCAGTATTTAAGAATGGCTACTGAGAACGTTAACAATGGAGTGTATGAGACCGTGGGAACAACCTTTAGTCACAAAACCAGAGAACGTCTAACAGAAGACAATATTCCTCCTGTAAACAACACTACCGAAAGCAAACGATGAACGATGGAATGTTTAGGAGCTTTTTATAGTTCATGCAAAATCGATTTGTGGAGACTCGTGTACAAAATAAGGGTGGAAATGATGGCACTCACATGGCCCGCATCACAGCATAAGCGCTTCAAGGAGTTGGGACCACCGATTTACGGGAAAACCCGATCCGATTAAGGAAAAAATGTGGGTCAAGCAAATTACCAAGATATTCGATGTCTTGATGATGCGAGGAATGTAGGTTCCATTCGCCACCTTTATGTTCCGTGGAGAGGCGATTATCGGTGGGAATCAGGAAGCGCATCTGACCAAACCGCAAATAAACATGTCTTGGGAAAGATTTGAATCGTTCAATGACAAGTACTTTCCTCGAAAGTATTCGTCATATGAAGAAGGTAGAGTTTATTAGATCGAATGTAACAACAACGATTTGAGTCTCAAAGACGAGGCTGAAGTTCATGAGTTATCCAGTTCTGAACTCATTTGGTAGAAAATGAGGAACGAATGACGCAGATATTTCGAGAGAGGTCTAAAACCCGAGATTCTTTAATACCTTATCTCTCATAAATTTTCTCTCTGTATTCGATCATGTTGTCAACATGGCTCAATTATTAGGCGAGATAGTGAGTATACTCAACCGAGGGACCACAACCAGTCATCATACCGGTGGACAACAACCATCGAGCGATGATAACCAAATGAGGAGGAAAAATACTTGACAAAGGCGGTAACCACTCGGGTGGTAATCGTGGCCATGATAATAGGAGAGGTGAGTCAGTGAAAATTTCAAAGAGGATATTCAACAATGACGGGAAGACATCAAAGACCAAAGACCAAAGACCAACAACAAATTCTAGGGAGGAGAACGACCGCCAGCTTAGATGTTACAAATGCGGAAAGAGGACATATCACCAAAACGCGCCCACAACAATCCAAGGTATGTTATAATTGTGAAAAGAAAGGACATATCGCTCGAGATTGTACTATAGTGAAACCAAGTTCAATGGGATGGTGACTCCAAGGGTCAGTCTTAGGATAAGTCGAAATCAACGGTTCTGGAAGAGCATTTGTTGTGGTCGCCAAAACGTGAGAACCCTAACGAGGTGATCACGTAAGCTAATCTTGAATTCTTGCGAAGTTTATACCTTACTAAATACCGGGTTCTACCCATTCTTTTATATCTCCCCTTTGTGCTCAACGCTTAAACTTGACTCGGAGAAATTAGACTTTGATTTATCTATTGAAACTCCGTTGGGTGAAACCTTCACACATCTATAGTTTATAAATCTTGCTTGATCCAAGTTGGCACAATCACATTACACATTGATCTTATTTCTTTAAAGATACTTGCTTTTGATGTGATTTTAGGAATTGATTGGTTAACCACTCATCATGCCAAAATTGATTGTTTTCGTAAGGTTGTTAGTTTTCATATTCCTAACCAACCTGTCATACGAATTCAAACAACTAAACCACTTAAATTAGTCACTGTCATATCAAGCCACAAAGCTATTCGTTTATTAAAAAATGAATGCCAAGCCTTCTTAGCCCATGTTATGAATTAGAATAAAGACAAGTCAGATTTGGATAATATTTCTGTTGTTAGAGAATTTCCTGATGTATTTCTGAAGAACTTCCTGCCTACCCCGTAACGTGATGTTGAATTCTTTATTGACCTTGAACCGGTACAAAACCCATTTCTAAAACCCCATATCGAATGGCTCCTATTAAACTTCGAGGAGTTAAAAGTCCAACTACGTGAATTATTAGACATCCGGTTTCATTCGCCCTAAGACATCTCCTTGGGGTGCTCTGCTTTTATTCTTAAAGAAGAAAGAGACGGAGTATGCGACTTTGATTGATTACATTCTGAGAATTGAACCATGTCACCATCAAGAATAGGTATCCGCTACCTCGCATTGATGACACGTTCGACCAGATTCTAAGGAGTATAATTCTTTTCAAAGATCGACCTTCGTTCTGGATATCATCAGCTGAAGATTAAAACTGAGGATATTCCAAAGACTGCCTTCAGAACTCGATACGGGCATTATGAATTCTTAGTCATGTCTTTTGGATTGACTAATGCTCCTGCTGCTTTTATAGATATGATGAACTGTGTATTCAAGGAATATTTGGATCAGTTCGTTGTTATCTTTATTGATGACATCCTCATCTATTCCAAAAGCCGTGAAGATCATGAGCACCATTTGAAGTTGATACTTGAAAGGCTTCATGAAAACAAGCTTTATGCCAAGCTGAAGAAATGCGAGTTCTGGCTTGAGGAAGTAGCATTCCTAGGGCACGTGGTGTCAAAACATGGAGTATCTGTTGACCCGGCGAAGATTGAAGCAATACAAAGTTGGGAGCAACCGAAGTCAGTGACCGAAGTGCGTAGCTTTCTGGGCTTAGCTGGTTATTATCGGAGATTCGTGGAAGGATTTTCTCGAATTGCTACTCCATTAACTCAGCTGACTCGGAAAGATACAAAATTCGTATGGAGCGAGGAATGCGAAAGGAGTTTCCAAGAGCTCAAGAGGAGACTCATTTCGGCACCTGTGCTGGCAATACCATCTGGTTTGGATGGATTTGTCATCTTCATCGATGCTTCAGGCAAGGGTTATGATGTGTTCTCATGCAACATGGGAAAGTCATAGCCTATGCTTCGCGATAACTCAAAGAATATGAGAGGAATTATCCTACTCATGATCTGGAGTTGGCAGCAGTCGTATTCGCGTTGAAGATATGAAGACTACTTGTATGGGGAGAAAGTGGAGATTTATACGGACCATAAAAGCCTCAAATATTTCTTCACCCAAAAAGAACTCAACATGCGGCAACGACGTTGGCTTGAGCTGTTGATAGATTACGATCACACTATTCAATATCATCCTGGAAAAGCGAACGTAGTAGCTGACGCATTGAGTAGAAGATCATATGCAAGTACGAGTGCGATATTGTCAACGCAAAGGCCCATTTTATATGACTTGCAAAGGATGGAGATAGAGTTAAAGACTCCAGGGACCCACGTGATGATGGCAAACATACGAGTAGAACCGACTTTAATAGATAATGTTAAAGCCGCTTGCTACGGACACAATGCGATGCGCATGAAGAAGAAAGTGCAAGAAGGTGTTATTCCGGAAGCAAGAATCGATGAAAAAGGAATACTTCGAGTCAACTCTAGACTTTGCGTTCCTAACGATTATGACTTGAAGCTAGAATCATGATGGAGGCACACAACACCCCATTTGCAATCCATCATGGGAGTACCAAAATATATCATGATATTCGACATACATTTTGGTGGAACAATATGAAGAGAGAGATCGCAGAGTTTATCTCGAGGTGTTTAACTTATCAACGTAAAAGGCGAGCATCAAATGCCAAAAGGTCCATCAGAACCACTTGAGATTCCTAAATGGAAGTGGAAACACATTACTATGGATTTCAAGCATGGGTCTTCCTAAGGTTTCTCAAGGTATAGATGCAATTTGGGTTATTGTTGATAGATTAACCAAGTCTCGCTTTCATTTCTTGCCTATACGTGAAACTTATTCCTCGAACGCCTTTGCTCAGATGTGACGTGAATGAGATTGTATGATTTGCATGGCATGTCAAGATCCATAGCTTTGGATCGTGACCCAAGATTCACTTCAAGATTTTGGGTTAGCCTACTGAAAAGCTATGGGCACAGATTTATTTATTCTGGGAAAGATACCATCCTCAAACCAGACGGTCAATCGAAAAGGACTATTCAAACCCTTGAAGATCTATTAAGACTTTGTATCCTAGATTTCAAAGGGAGTTGGGATAAGTACTTACCACTGGTGGAATTCTCCTACAACAACAGTTATCAAGCAAGTATAGGCATGGCTCCATTTGAGGCATTGTATGGACGAAAGTGTCATTCTCTAGTATGTTGGGATGAGGTGGGAGAAGCAACATTGTTGGGACCAAAGTTGGTACGCATGACTACAGAAAAGATCCAAATGATTCGACAACGTATTCAAACCTCACAAGATCGACAAAAGAGTTATGCTGATCTTCATCGAAAGGATGTGGAATTTAATATTGAGATCATGTATCGCACGTATTGCTCCATGGAAGGAGTTACAAGATTTGGGAAGAGAGGAAAGCTCAATCCACGATTTGTTGGTCCATTTGAGATTCTTAACCGAATAGGAAATGTGGCCTATAGACTCAGATTACCTCCAAGCATGTCTCGTGTTCATAATGTTTTTCATATATCTATGTCATGTAAATATGTGAAAGACCGAACCACATTATTATGTTAGAACTCCAGATTTAGATAGACGAAGATTTAACGTACGATGAGATAACTGTTAAGATCTTGGATAGGAAAGAGCATGTCCTACGCACCAAGGTTATACCACAAGTTAAGATTCTGTGGAGGAACCATGCTATTGAGAAAATGACCTGGGAGTTGGAATCGAAAATAAAAGCGAGGTACCCTCACCTGTTCGAAACACCAGGTACATACGTCAATTTTGAAGACGAAATTTTATAAGGAGGGGAGGTTGTAAGACCCCAACTTATTATAAATAAAATTGAATTTTCTTTATTCATTATTCTAAATTAATAAGGTGTTTATTTGATATAATGCTTTGGTTTTGGGTGAAATGTACAAATTTTACAAAATAAGCAAGTGGTTATAAAATATTCATTTTGTCGGGGAATATTCTTTTGGTCGTGGAATATTCTTTTTGTCGGGGAATATTCGTACGATGGCGCAACCATTCGTGGGGCTCATAACGGAATAACTGTCGGATAAAGAAAACGACAAAGTATGAGTTTTTATAAATAACGGCGTAATTGTTACCGTTAACACTGTTGGAATACCTGGTGGTTAAAATACGATGTCTACGTTGTTGCATAAGAAGCACACCTGTATTATTGATAAGATTGTTGAATTATTGATTCGTGACGTAAGAAGGCACTACTCAATAATTGTTACACAGTGAATTCTTATTCAATATTTTATTTTATTGATTCAATAATTGCTGCGTTGTTAGTTTATATTATTAATATTTCAATAATTGTCACTGCAAAGTATTTTCCATTATCAGATCAATAATTCATATTATTTGAATAATATTATTAGATAACATTATTGGCAATGTCTAGAAAGTTCTATCAAGGAGAGGTTTGGTCATCTAATTACGCGCCAGTAAGGAGAAATCCTTATTGAAAAGTCCCCTCTTTCCTGGGAACGGCCTAATTGTCATAATTGTGATTCTGTAATATTATTGTGAATAATTAATTATTGATTTATATGATAAAGAAATATTTATTTGATGTGGATATAATTGATGGATATATTTATTTTATGTGGATATAATTGAAGGAATTAATACTGAGGTATTTTATCAGTATTTTGTCGGAAGGGAAGTATTAAAAATCACCCGTTTGTGGATTTCGGATATTTTCTATTTGGAATTTGGAAAAATTCAAAGCTAAAAAGTTGTAGAGAATTTGATTTCAGGCAAAATGGACATAAATTCGTATTTTTCTGATAAACGAACTATTTTCTATGAATTGTTGAAGTTTCGAAAAATAAAATAATTTTTATTAAATTTATGGGTGGGACCCACTTTTGGTTGGTGTTAATAACATGTGGGCTGTTGGAATTTTAGAAATGAGGGGTTGATGGCTTTCAAAGCATACATAGAAAAAATGAGAATAAATAATATTAATTTATTATTTTAGTCTCTTATGGCGTTCTAGCATTTTCCTATAAATAGACGTTTAGATTAGAATTGAAAATCACACCAGAAACAAGTTTTCTTTCTCTCTAGATTATCGAGCGTATTATTGTGAATATTTTGATACTTGAGTTATGTTGTTCTACATACAAGTTTTCTTCTATTTATATCCCAGATATTCACGATCGTAATCACTGTTATTTTGAGGTAAGGGATGTTATTTTCTTCTTAAATGATATTATTTTCTTCAATATCATTATGCCGAAATATTGGTGAATTTTTTAATCAAATTTAGAACTTTTTGTGTCGGAGTTACTATTCACGTATCTCGGACTATTCACGTAATCTGATTCACTATTCATCTAAAAATGAAATTTTCTTCTTTTTGTCCAAGATGTCTATTATGGTTATTATCTTTGATTGTATCCATGTTTTGATCTTTATTTTGAATTCTGTTTCACAATTGGTTATTATGAAGTATTATTGATCTTGGATAAACTGTTATACGAATCCCTAATATTTGTTCTTCTGTCTCATTGGATTTGTTTTCTTTTAAATATTTGTCATCATCCTCAGTCCTAAATGATGATATTACTGAATATCTTTGGCCTGTAGTGCAAAAATGAATGATTAATTGATGAATATCTTTGGCCCGTAGTGCAAAGATGAACATGACCAACTGGTGAAATAAATGAATATCTTTGGCCTGTAGTGCAAAGATGAATATTTGATTAAAAGATGTATATTGATTGATGTTACAGGGATAAAATATTGATGATGGACTCTTAAATCTTAGAAGATAGTAGAATTCATTCTCTACGTGACTCTTCTAATGGATTGTTGTTTCAGCTGTATTTGTTGATCTAAAACTTTTTGTCTATTATATTCTATCATATTTTTCCCTGTTGAAGACTAATGATAATTTGTTGTATATTATCTTGGTCATAATATTCTTTACTGGGCTAGTTGAGCTCACCCTTTTCCTTTTTGTTCCATTTTTCTTCTCAGGAGGTGAGAACGTAGCATGATCGAGTCGGGGTATGGAGTGATGGTTCTAGAAAGATGTTTTAGTAGTCCTCACTATTTCTGTAAAATAGTGTATGAATAATTGTAATGAGAACTTATTTGAGTGTGGATATTGTCTAGAAGACAATATTTGTATTTAAACTCATAGTATGTGTTGTCGTATTTTGCACAATAATTGTAATAATAAAGTTGTAGTTTTCTTTTTGTACCATGTATTTGGCGACTTAGAATGGGTGTTATATACCTATTTTGGGGGCGTCACAGCAGTCCTCACTATTTCTGTAAAATAGTGTATGAATAATTGTAATGAGGACTTATTTGAGTGTTGATATTGTCTAGAAGACAATATTTATATTTAAACTCACAGTATGTGTTGTCGTATTTTGCACGACAATTGTATTATTGAAGTTGTAGTTTGCTTTCTGTACCACATATTTGGCGACTCAGAATGGGTGTTGTATACCTATTTTAGAGGCGTCACAGCAAGAATATTCCATGACAAACGAATATTCCCCGACAACAATGAATTTTTATAACCACTTGCTTATTTAAAATATTTGCGCATTTTACTCATAACTAATCACATTAATCGAATCAATCCCTTACTATTTCAAAATAATAAATAGAGGAAATTCTATTTTATTCATAAAAGTTTTGGTCTTACATATATATATATATATATATATAGAGAGAGAGAGAGAGAGAGAGCAAGGATCAAGAACTTACCCCTTATCTAACTCACCCGAGCTCACCCCCTTTTAGCGACGGACCCGACGATGGTTCGATTAAATACTGATAGTCGCCTATACTTTTAGCGACGGACAACATATAGCATCGCTAAAAGTATGAGCGACGGTTATATGACCGAACCATTGTCCGTCGTCAAATCGCTAAAAGGAGGGTGAGCTTCGGGTGAGTTGGATAAAAAGGTATCTTCGATCCGGACCGTATATATATATACGGTCCGGATCTTAAGCTCACCCATTATCTAGCTCACATTGCTCATCCTCCTTTAGCGACGGACCGGACGACGATTCGGTCCGTCGCTATATAAAGAACCGTCGTCTTAGCTTTTAGCGGCCAACAACATAAGACGATGATTCTTTATATAGCGGCGGATCGAATCGTCGCCGGGTCTGTCGCTAAAAGTGAACAAGGTGAGCTAGATAAGATGTGAGCTTAAGATCTCGACCGTGTATATATATATATATATATATATATATATATATATATATATATATATATATATATATATATATCTGGATCTCTTAAGCTCACCTTTATCCAACTCACCTGAGCAAATTTCCCCTTTAATTTTAATTCGATCCTACTAACTGCATTATACATGTGGTAATGAAAATTTTCTCTTTGATCTAAGGAATGGCAACTAGTTAAAAAAAAATTGCACAATTTTTTTTTAAGTATTAATAGAAAGAAGAGCTTTAGCGACGGTTTATAACCGTAACAATTATTAGCCTTCTATTTTGCAAAAGTCTATAGAGATGGTCCTTGCTCTTCGTGGTAATACCTAGTTAGTAGTTACCTACGGTCTCCACGGCGTCCCCAATAGTATGTATGTTCTTTTGGCAATTGAAGATTTTCTCTCACTGACAGTCATGAAATGAAACTGTGACGGATTATTGCAATCGTCTTTGCCAAGCTCTAGCTATAGTCGTGGACCCTTGGCCGTAGCTATAGTTATAGACACTTCCTTCGCAACCGGCTGCAGGATCAATTGCGACAATCACAATCGTCGGTATTGATTTATTATGTTTAGACCTACAGCTACTGCTCTATATACCTCTACCGACAGTCGCGAATCTTTTGGCCGTCTACCTATTTTATTATTAAGAAAATTTCAATTTGTTATTTTATTTGATTCATTTAAATCCCAAAAAAAAAATAGCACACTATAATTTGAACAAATATGAAGAGTCATAATTTAAAATGATAAACTAGAGTAAAATATGGCATGCATTATCCAAAGCAAAACATACATGGTATAAATTTTAACCTTAAGTCCAGTTGGCAAAGAATTACGTAAAACCGTCTTCACCTAACACACATCTCGAGAATTTCCTAAATGAGTTGCGTTGCTAGCGTCCCAATTACTATCTCCTTCAGTAGGTTGATCATGTAAAACATACGATAAACAATAGTTACCAATTTACCAACCACCGTTGCAGCACGCTTTCCACTTCGTCTTCTTTCTTCAATTCAGACCTTCATCTCCTTCTTCAACAGTCATCTTCTTTTTCTTCATCCTCTCTCCTATTTAATTATATTAATTATAGTCTATGAGATTTTCTTTCCTTATTTAGTCTTTTTAGATTGCCGAAAAAATAACTCGACTAAATATTGTTCATCTGTCGGAGTAAAATCGATTTTCTAGACTAAATATAATCTAGAATTTTCGCAACTCCAGCCGCTAAAATTGCTCCAAGTAAAAATGTGTCAAAAGCAGACTCCGGTCCCCTTATTATAATATAATAAAACTATAAAAGAAGATGACTAATTAGTCATTAGTCACAACAGTTGGAACTTATGTTTTGACTATCCCTTTATATTCATTTGTATTACTTTATGTTTATTTGTATTATTTAATTTCATTTTTTTTCATAGATATTTAATATTTATTTTAATTATATAAAGTAAACAGTATAAATTAGTTTATTTTTTTAATGTAGATAAATTGATTAATTTTACATATTTACTAAATATTATATATAATATATAATAATTAATATTTTTAATTATTTTTATTTTTTATATATTAATGACGTCATTAAGTCAATAACAGTTCGACCAATGATTGGACCAATAACACATTCATTTGATATTTTTTTCGATTCGATAAACGGGCTGAATTTAAAAATATTGTAATGTATTACTAAGCTCATGTGTCATTATATTGTATGCATGAATTTTCTTTTATTTTTTCTTTTTTTACTTTTTTGCTATTTATGGTAGTGGTATTAGAGTTTTTTTGGATAATTTTTAAATCTAAATTTCAACAATTATCTTCGTTTATAATTTCTATAATACTTTTTTGATGAATAAATATAAATATCTATACTATATATAATATAACCGATATATACAGGTTCGGTACGGTATATACGGTTTGGAAAACAAATAGATATTAATACAGATATCGATACCGGTTAATCGGTATATATCGATTTTTATACCGTTATCGGACCGATTTTAAATTTTATCAAATTGTTCATACCGAATCGATCGGTACCGGTAAAAAATCTATTGTACCAAATTTTTTGAACACCCCTAGTAACCAGCCAACCATTGCTTGCGATCACTTCCTGTATCTACTTTAAACAAATTCGCTCCATACTTTTGTTAGAAACTTTTTCTATAGGATGTTGTCGAAATTTTGAAAAAATAATAATAATATTATTGAATGGAAGTTCACTCTCTCCTTATTAGAGTAATCGCTAGCTCCCTATATAAACTACACAATGTTACAGTCAATTCGTCTCTCAAGATAAGATATACTCGTAAATTAATTTGTATTAAATACTATGTGTAGAATAGTATTTTTTTTTTTCAAAACTATAATTTGAGAGAATAAAATAATAACACCAAAATTCTTTTAAAAAAATTATGGATTCATTTCTTGTGAATGAATTAAAATAATTTAAATGGGGATTTTCTTATCCTATTTATAGAATTCCAACTATCCTTTTAAAAATGTATATCTCTTTGAAAAAGTATTTAAAGATTACCCGTTGGATCACATTTTCTAATCAAATCCATGGTTTAGATTTTGTAACATTGCACTGGTTTATATTATATAAAATTCTGGTTTTTTTAAATATCCAACAGCTTCCATATTTCATCAATTTTAAATTTAATCTCATAAAAAATAAACATGTAACTAGAACTATTTAATTATCCCACGAATTATAATTCTTGCACACAAAAATGACATTGGAGAATACTCAACTACTCTTAGGTAACCAACAATCTTTTAAAATTCTGATTACCATATTCTGACTTTTTTTCCCTTTAATTCTTTCCTAGTTTGAAATTGAGATTGTCAAGCTATCCAAAAAGATAGTTGGTCTATTTAGATTTGAACATGCATATGTAGGATATATATAGTTGAGAAAACAAACTAACAAGTAATTTTCCGAACTCACCCAACAAACTTCTTAACACTCCCTCCCCTATAAATAGCCATATGAAACTAGTGTTTTTCAACTCAAAACTCAACAAAAACCAGCTCCTTCAATCTTTATTTTGCTCCAATCTAACAATGGCTGCAACTTTAAACCATTGTGCCATTATATCTTTGATGATAGTTTTCTCACTTTCAAGCATCAATATGGGGCTTACGCGCCCAGTTGCTGCAAACTTCAGCACCAACACTGGCTACCATTCCAGCCCTACCAAAGGTCTCATTGCCTCCATTGCCAGCAATTCCAACCATCCCAAAAGCGGGGTTACCACCATTGCCAAATACCCCTAATTTACCAACGCCAACAGTTCCAACTTTGCCAAATCCAACATTGCCAAAAATTCCAAAGGTGGCACTTCCTCCTTTGCCTACCATTTCAGTGCCAACAATACCAACTACAATTCCTTCATTGCCTTATACAATTCCAACAACCCCTTTCTTTTCTCCGCCACCATCCAAAACTACCCCTTGAGATATGAATTCTTCAGATCTATGTCCGATGTTCCTTTAGTTTGACATGTTCTGATATTCATTGGAAATCATGAAACCGCCTTTGGTTAGTTCTAAGTTTGTTTGTGCTTGAAATTTAACGGCGTTTTCCTCTTCGCGTGATCATTATAGTTGATTGTTCCTCTCAATATATACATTCCCCTTATACTTTTGGTACATCAGCTCCTCCATCAAAGTTGATTATGTGTTAATATGTTAATGATGGTATGTATACATTACATTGGTGCAGATTAAATTATTGTTCTTCACTTCCATATAGTAAACTCTGGAGCTTTCTTTTTAGTAAAGCTTTATTGAACCAAGAAACCAAGAATGGAGAGGAAACAGGACATTACACAGGAAGAAACTACCTAACATATTCCCAAAGGGATCATATAACCTCAAAAGGAAAAATAACTAAAACAGAATAAAACAAAAAGCGGAACATTCAAAACCAAACTCTTATATAGTAAAAACTATGGAATTACTTCAATAATCCATTGGCTTCAAACCCTTTTATATTGAACAGCTTTACATCTCACATAAGATTCTAATTAAATTTTTTCATGATTTTGCACTGAATTTCCTTATAAAAATATATTCTGCCACTTTTGCATTCTGAAAGGAATGGTATTATCTTTAGCTGTAGCTTTCATACTTTGCACTTCTCTCTGTCAAATACCATCATTAAACAATATCACGTTTCCTCCTTGCTTCCAAATCTCAGCAGCATAGGCACATGTAGAGAACAAACGATATGTACTTCATCATGTCTTCATTCTGCATAACCAGACGGAAAATTTAATCGTCACCAAGGTGTAACCATTTCATCCTTTAAAACAATGCACAAAATAATGTTGCATTTATCAACATTGCTAATAGATACTAGACTTTCACCTCCACTAAACAAGGAAGAGATAATGCGGCATAGAGTCAACTTCTCTATGTCCTTCAGCTCCTGGGACATAATCCCTCCAAGTGAATAACTAGGAGTTCAAAAGTAAACTGCACACTATTTGAGCCACATAGCCATGAACCTCATATAAGCTCTGGAAATTACTCGGCAAAAATAATGTTTATCCAACGGTATTTTATTTTTTAAGTTATATATGCTTTGAATAACTCTTAATCTCATGATCTATATAATTAGTTTATTTATTGATTTCAAGGACATGGGACCAGATTATCTATAATATCTGGGGCATCTGATGTTAATTTCATTTTTGTGGTTGATGTTTAAATTTTCTTCACTTTGAAATTGATCAACTTATATTCTAGAAGTAGCTGCCCTCTGCCTGTCAATAAATAGTAGGAAGATAGATCCTTACTAAATGCAAATTGAGCCTCTTTCTATTAAAAAATTTGGACTTCGAGCCCCACGACATTTTTTATTTTATTTTAAATTGAGCCCCTTTCTATTAAAAAATTTGGACTTGAGCCCCGCGCCATGCGTGTGCGTTGACACAAGCATCGTGGCGCCTCTCATTGGCGAGATCTGATGTGGACATTTTTTATTTTATTTTACACGTGGACAGGCTGACATGACAAATATTGAACTTAATCCTAAAAATAATGTTAACACAAGACCTCAAGCTTAAAACTTGAACCTAATGACCAACTGAGCTAACAAGCCTAATTGTATTATAATTTTAGAGAGAGCATAAGAAGATTATATATAAGAAGTAAGATTTTCTAATATTCTTCAAGTCCACCAAATACATGGATAGTAAGCCTCTATTTATAGGCTTCACAAATACATGAACAAAGATAGAAGATGAAAGAAATACAAACTTAAATAGGGAGAATGAATAGCTCATCAATATATTAATATGTAGGTTATGTAGGTTATAGAAAATGAATGGACATCCATATTATAACTATTTATAACACTCCCCCTTGGATGTCCATTACTGAAGAATATGCCTCGTTAAAACCTTACTAGGAAAAACCCTGTGGGATAAAAATCGAGTGAAGGAAAAAGAGTACATAATTCTTCAAAAACTTATGAGATATTACTTTATGAAAAACTTTAATTACTCCCCCTCATGATTATATCACTTGAGATCTCTGAGTCGACGCAATCCAACGTTGTAGACTAGCTTCTCAAATGTAGAAGTAGGAAGCGCCTTTGTTAATAAATCTGCCAAATTTTCACTTGAACGGATTTGCTGAACATTTATATCACCATTCTTCTGAAGGTCATGAGTGAAAAAGAACTTTGGTGAAATATGTTTTGTTCTATCACCTTTGATATATCCTTCCTTGAGTTGGACAATGCATGATGTATTATCCTCATATAAGACAGTCGGTGTTTCTTCTCCTGAAGATAAACCGCAAGCTCCTCGTATGTGTTTAATTACAAACCTTAACCATACACATTCACGACTAGCCTCATGAATTGCCAAAATTTCAGCATGGATAGAAGATATAGCTACTATAGTTTGCTTCATTGAACGCCAAGAAATGGCGGTTCTACCATAAGTGAATACATATCCAGTTTGCGATCGAGCATTATGAGGATCGGATAGGTACCCTGCATCTGCAAAACCAGTCAAATCTGTTTTGGGTTGGTTAGGAAAATACAAACCCATATCCTTTGTCCCTTGTAGGTAACGAAGTATATGTTTAATCCCATTCCAATGCCTTCGAGTTGGACAAGAGCTATATCTTGCTAATAAGTTGACAGAGAATGATATATTAGGTCGTGTATGACTAGCAAGATACATTAGTGCTCCAATTGCACTCAAGTATGGTACTTTAGGACCAAGAATCTCCTCATCATTTTCTCGAGGTCGGAAAGGGTCTTTATTTACATCAAGTGACCTCACAACCATTGGGGTGCTCAACGGATGTGCTTTGTCCATATAAAATCGTTTTAGCACCTTCTCTATATAAGATGTTTGATGCACAAGAATACCGTTCTTTAAATGCTCTATATGTAACCCAAGACAAAATTTTGTTTTTCCAAGATCTTTCATTTCAAATTCTCTTTTCAAGTACTCTATTACCTTTGAAATCTCTTCAGGAGTTCCAATGATATTTAGATCATCAACATATACTGCAATAATAAAAAACTCAAATCTAAATCTCTTTATAAAAATGCATGGGCTAACAGGATCATTCTTATATCCCTTCTTTAACAAAGATTCACTAAGACGGTTATACCACATGTGACCAGATTGTTTTAATCCATATAGAGATCTATTTAATTTGATAGAGTATTGTTCTCGAGAACTGGATTTACATGCTTCTGGCAATTTAAATCCTTCCGGGAGTTTCATATAAATTTCATTATCAAGTGGGCCATACAAATATGCTGTAACGACATCCATTAGACGCAAGTGAAGTCCTTCTTTTATTGCTAGACTGATTAGGAATCGAAAAGTAGTCACATCCATCACAGGAGAGTATGTCTCTTCATAATCAATACCAGGTCTTTGTGAAAATCCTTCCGCAACTAGTCGTGCTTTATGTCGCACAATTTCACCCTTTTCATTTCATTTTTGAACAAAAACCCATTTGTACCCCACTAGTTTTACACCATCAGGTGTACGGACTACTGGTCCAAAAACATTTCTCTTTTCAAGAGATTTCAATTACCGCCTCAATTAAGTCTTTCCATTTTGGCCAATCAATTCTATGCATGCATTCCTCAATAGACCTTGGTTCAAGATCCTCGTCATCTTTTATAATAACTAGCGCCGCTATATTGTATGAAAAACATTATCGACGCCAATTTCATTTCGGTTCCATATTTTTCTCGGACATGACATAATTTATCGAGATCTCTTCATTTTCAATGATTTCAATGTACTGATTGTCTTTTGGGCCTTAATATTAGTCATGTCTAGAGGTTTTTCCGAAGGCTCTTCTTCGAGTTACCATTTCCTCGTCATGACCATCTTGAATCTTTGTTCCTTTTCTCATACGAGGATTCTTATCTTTGAATCGATCGGCCTACCACGCTCTGCGTGCTTTAGATTCATTAAGCAACAAGAGGTTGTCTCTTTTGGGACATCAATTTTAATTGGAGCATTAATACCGGTATATGTGACTTTGTTACACTCTTTGGGTCGTCGAAAATGCGTCTGCAATTGATTTGCTAAACTTTGTAAATGAATTATCTTCGAACTTCTAGTTCACATTGTTTTGTGAGGATCAAAATGAGACAATGATAATTCATTCCAAATTTATCTCTTTTCCAAATGCCTATTTTCTCCCCCTAATGTTGGGAAGACTGATTCATCAAAATGACAATCAGCGAATCTAGCTGTAAATAAATCCCCTGTTGATGGTTCTAAATATTTAATTATAGATGGGGATTCATGTCCAACATATATTCCTAACCTCCTTTGAGGTCCCATCTTAGTACGTTGTGGTGGAGGAATTGGAACATATACAGCACAACCAAAAATTCTTAGATGAGAAATATTTGGTTCCTAACCAAAAACCAATTGTAAAGGGGAGTACTTATGATAACTTGTTGGTCTGATGCGAATTAATGTTGTCGCATGTAAAATAGCATGACCCCAAGCAGAAATTGGAAGTTTTGATCTCATTAGTAATGGTCTTGCAATCAATTGAAGACGCTTAATCAATGATTCTGCAAGGCCATTTTGTTTGTGAACATGTGCTACAGGATGTTCAACATTTATCCCAATAGACATATAATAATCATTGAAAGTTTGGGCAGTAAATTCACCAGCATTGTTAATACGAATTTTCTTGATGGGATAATCTGGAAAATGTGCTCGTAATCTGATTAATTGAGCAAGTAACCTCGCAAACGCCAGGTTGCGAGTTGATAATAGAGATACATGTGACCACCTTGTTGATACATCAATTAAAACTATAAAATATCTAAAAGGTCCACATGGTGGATGAATTGGTCCACATATATCACCTTGTATTTGTTCCAGAAAAGTAAGGGATTCAGTCCCTATCTTAGCCGGTGATGGCCGAACAATTAATTTGCCTTGAAAACAAGCAGCACATGTGTGACGCCCCAAAATAGGTCCATTCCATCCAACCCATTCTAAGTCGCCAAATACATGGTGCGTAAATAACTACAACTTTATTATTACAACATATAAATCGTGAGTTTAAATACGAGATATTTCCATCTGCACAATATCCACACGCAAAATAAATCCCCATCATAATTATTGATACATTATTTTATAAAATGGTGAGGACTACTAAAGAACTCTCTCTAGAACCTTCATTCCATACCCATTAGTACTCGCTACATTCTCGCCTCCCGAGAAGAAAAATGGAACAAAAGGAAAAGGGTGAGCTCAACTAGCCCGAGAAGAAGAATATTATGACTAAGATAATATACAACAAATTATCGTTAGTCTCCAACAGGAAAAATCTAATAGAATACAATAGACAACCGGTTTTAAATCAATCTTCACAATGTGAAACAACAATTCATTAGAAGAGTTAAGCGAGAATGCAAACTACTATCTTCTATATATGAATTTAAAAGTTCATCGTCGATATTTTATCCTGTAACATCAATCAATATATATCTGAATCAAATATTCATCTTTGCACTCTGAAGCCAAAGATATTCATCGATCGGTCATGTTCATCTAAACACTTGTTCATCTTTGCACTACGGGCCAAAGATATTAATCGATCATTCATGTTCATCGTAACGCTGCTCATCTTTTGCACTACAGCCAAAGATATTCATCAAGAAATCATTCATCTTTTGCACTACAAAAAAAGATATTCATAATATCATCATTTAGGGTAGAGGATGATGAAAATATTTTAAAGAAAACGAATCCAAAGAAACAAAAGAACAATATTAAGGATTCGTATTTTAAACAATCCAAGTTCAAAAATACTTCATAAGTAATCGAGTGGAGTAAAATTCAAGAATGATCAAAACATGGATACAATCAAAGCTAGTATCCGTAATAGATATTTTGGACAAAAGAAGAAATTTCATTTTTCTAAGTGAATAGTCAAGTATTCGTGAATAGTCTTGAGTATCGTGAATAATGGTCGATATCGTGAATAAGTAACTCAGACACCAAAAGATAGAAATTTCACAAAAAAAACATCTTCACGCTTAGTGAATAGTACTTTCGTGAATAATAACTCATGAATAGTAACTCGTGAATAAGTAACTCATGAATAGTAACCCCCGACATGAAAAAAGTTCCAAATTTGATAAAATTTCCAACCAATATTTCTAAGATAATGATATTAAAGAAATAATATCATTTTCTAATAAAATAACATCCCTTACTTGAAAGATCGGTATTTTTAAATTTGAAACAGGATATAGGCTATGACTTGAACTTGCAATAGTATAGCAATACTCAAAATACTCACAAGAATACGCTCGATAATATAGAGAGAAAACTTGAGTTTACGTGTGATTTTCAATTCTAACCTAAGCACCCTATTTATAGAAATTGCTTAGAACACCAAAGCAGTAAAATTTAATATAATATATTATTAATAATAAATTCTCCTCGCCTCTTTGGAAATCAGCTCCTAACATTTCCCACATGCCTACCTTCTAGAAAAAGTAATAAAAAACGTTTTTCATAAAATAAATAATTAAAACTTTCAAAAATCAATTATTTCAGAACTTCGGAACTTCAATAATTCATAATAAATAGCCCTTTTATCAGAAAATTCGAATCTCGCAAATTTTTATAAGAAATTCAATTCTCTACAACTTTGCAGAAGATAGTTTTTCTAAATTCCAAACATAAATTGACCGAAATCCACAAACGGGCGATTTTACAGTCTATAATTAAATTTCGGTTAATAATTGTATCCACCAACACACAAAATATGTGTTAAACATTTAATGCCACAAAAATACTCTTCCTCCTCATATACTCATATATCCCACATTCATTATAAAATATCACAATTAATATATTATTAAAATAATATATTTAAATGAATTATTTTATCGTAAAAGATAAAATATTAATTTTTAACAATTATCACATTAAAATTTTCTCCATCTATATCCACATAAAATTAATATTTTCCTCATCATATAAATCAATAATTAATTATTCACAAATAATATTATAGAATCACAATATTGGCAACCAGGCCGTTCCCAGGAAAGAGGGGGCTTTCCAATAAAGATTTCTCCTTACTGGCGCGCAATTAGGTGACCAAACCTCTCCTGAGATGAACTTTCTAGACATTGCCAATAATGTTTTCTAATAATATTATTCAGATAATATAAATTATTGCTTCGATAATGGAAAATACTGTGTAATGACAATTTATTGAAACAACAGTAATATAAAATATCAATGAAGCAATTATTGAATCAATAAAATAAAATCTTTGAATAATAATTCTTTGTAGCAATTATTGAGTAGTGCCTTCTTACGTAAGAATCAATAATTGGTGCAATACCGTGTGCTACTGTTCAACAACGCGTATTAGTGTGTTTTAACCACCGGGTATTCCAACAGTATTAACGGTAATAACTACGCCGTTATTTATAAACAACTTATATTTGTCGTTTTCTTCATCCAATCGCTTTCCGTTATGGGGGCCCATAAAAAACCTAAGGCTATTCAGCATTTAATATTCCCAAGCGATTCTGAATATTCCATGACCAAACGAATATTCCCAAAATAATAATGAATATTTTATAACCACTTGCTTATTCAAAATATTTGCGTATTTTACCCATAACTATCCACATTAATCAAATCAACCCTTACTATTTAAAAATAATAAATAGAGAAAAATAAATTTCATTTATTAATAATTTGGGGTCTTACAACATGAGAAATCATTCGATTGAAGAATCTGTTGGTTCTCCAATGGATATCCACATGAATTCTCAATTATTCTTCGCATCATTATCGATCCAGGATGGCCTAACCGTTCATGCCAAACAACAAAGTTATTGTGATTCGTTAGCTTTTTATTAACAACCACATTTGTTTCAATTGTTCTACTTCTCGTGTAGTACAAACCAGAGGCAAAAGCTGGTAATTTTTCTAATACACTTTTATTACCCGAGATTATACTCGTAATGTGAAGATACTCAATCTTTCCTTCACATATTGTCTCAATATGATACCCATTTCGGCGGATATCCTTAAAACTCAATAAATTTCTTTGAGACCCGGGAGAGTATAATGCTTCATCAATTTCAAATTTTGTTCCTCCAGTCAAGAAAATGTTAGCTCTTCCGGAGCCTTCTATCAATTTTGCACTACGATATAGTACTAACATTTGCCTTTTGCATTATGAAAGAAGAAAATATTTCTTATTCTCGTAATATAATGTGTGCGTAGTGGCGTACTGTCTCATGAGACATATATCTCCACCATTCATTGCAAATCGAATCAAGAGAGTATCTATGTTATTCAATGAAAATATATAATCAGATTAATAAAATATCCCATATATAATGAATCATAAGAAAACAGTTAAACATGATAAAAACATAATAATTAGAATTTTATTAATGCTTAAAATAAAGTCCAATAACATCAAAGCATCATCTAAAAAATTTTATATTTGGACACTCTCATCACCAAACAAAAAGTCAATTTTTTCTTCAGGATTTGAGAAAAAATCAGTAACATCTAGATGAGTGGTATCAACGCAACCATAATTAAAATCATCATTTCCAGAATCGAGATTTGTCTCATCTTTTCCATCCTCACTAGCAAAATTTGTCTCTATCTTCTTCCCTTTTTCTTTTAGTGATTGTTGATAGAGCTCAACAAGATGTTTTGGTGTACGACGGGTACGAGACCAATGGCCTTTACCTCCACAACGATAACACAAATTCTCCGTCGTATTTTTATCTTTATCACCTTTTTCGCGTTTTTCATCCTTATATTCCCACTTCTGGTGGGTATATGTGTTTGAGAAATGACCACCACGATGATTATTTCGACCACGTCCACGTTCGCGTCCATGACCACGTCCACGACTACTGGCGTGACCTCTGTTTTTTTCATTATATGTTACGGCATTCACTGCAGGGAATGGAACAGATCCAGTTGGACATGATTATTTCGACCACGTCAACATCCGCGTCCATGACCACGTCCACGACTACTGGCGTGACTTCTATTTTTTCCATTATATGTTACGGCATTCACTGCAGGGAATGGAGCAGATCCAGTTGGACGGGCCTCATGATTTTTCATCAATAGTTCATTATTTTGCTCAGCCACAAGGAGGCATGAAATCAGTTCAGAGTATTTCTTAAAGTCCTTTTCATGATATTGCTGCTGCAAGAGCATATTAGATGCGTGAAAGGTGGAGAATGTTTTTTCTAACATATCTGCATCAGTGATCTTTTCTCCACATAATTGTAATTTAGAACTGATCTTAAACATAGCTGAGTTATAATCACTTACAGATTTAAAATCTTGTAATCTTAGATGCATCCAATCATAACGAGCTTTAGGAAGTATTACAGTTTTCTGGTGGTCGTATCTTTCCTTTAGATTGTTCCAAAGGATAAGTGGATCTTTAACAGTCAAATATTCAATTTTAAGTCCCTCATGGAGGTGATGACGAATAAATATCATCGCTCTGGCCTTATCTTGACTAGATGTTTTGTTTCCTTCTTTGATAGTATCACCAAGACCTTTTGCATCTAGATGAATTTCAGCATCTAACATCCATGATAAATAATTCTTTTCAGTAATGTCAAGAGCCACAAATTCGAGTTTAGCAAGATTTGTCATTGTAACTTCATATAAAAAATATCAAAAATTATTAGAAATTTAATTTATTATAACTATCCACATGTGCATGTTATAAAATTATATAATCATACTATATATATTTATTTAATGGAAGCATCTGGGGCTTACTAACGTGAACATGCATGGGGATGGGGATATGGTAGACATGCATTCGAAATCAATTTGCATGTGATAATCTATGTACGTGAAATCAATTATGTATATATACATAATTTATTAACAAAACTAAAGTTTATATTGTTATTGGGTCGAGACAGAAAGCAGTATAGTTAGGAATACACTGTCAAAATTTTTATCTCCATAATTATAAACATATATGAATAAACATACTACAACTGATAAAATTGTCATATATACATGGGAGAATCCATGTATAAAATGATTTTTGTTAGTCTAGATTTGAATGATACTTTGTATTATCTGAAAATATTATTAAAGTTCAATTATTTTAATTTTATAGTCAAGTTACTCAAATTCAGTAACAATTATATATATGTATGTATATGCAGTATGCAGTATGTTGCTTATATATATAGTGATGTACATGTATACTAAAAATAAAAAAACTAGCATATAAGTAACTGCACATAGATTCGTGCTTCAAGACATATTATATTTGGTTCCTACAGAAGGTATAACTATGTAACGACAGAACATAACATATATTATATATATATAGAGAGAGAGTTATACCTTCTTCTTCAAATCAACTATGATTATCTGCTTCAAGACGAAAATGATAAGCAATTCGTGCTGATAACGTATTATAATTTTAGAGAGAGTATAAGAAGATTATATATAAGAAGTAAGATTTTCTAATATTCTTCAAGTCCACCAAATACATGGATAGTGAGCCTCTATTTATAGGCTTCACAAATACATGAACAAAGATAGAAGATGAAAGAAATACAAACTTAAATAGGGAGAATGAATAGCTCATCAATGTATTAATATGTAGGTTATAGAAAATGAATGGACATCCATATTATAACTATTTATAACAAACTGCTATAAGTTTGCAAGGATTAATATTTATAACTAAACAAAACATTTCCCCCAATAATAATAATAATAACAATAACAATAATAACAATAACAATAATAATAATAATAATAATAATAATAATAATAATAACAATAACAATAATAATAATAATAATAATAATAATAATAATAATAACAATAATAATAATAATAATAATAATAATAATAATAATAATAATAACAACAACAACAACAACAACAACAACAACAACAATAATAATAATAATAATAATAATAATAATAATAATAATAATAATAATAAATAATAATAATAATAATAATAATAATAATAATAATAATAAAGTCAACAACCAAGCCAAGCTGCAGGAAGGAGGCTTCAACTCATGGTTCCAGATCTCCTCACCTCGATCGCCAAATGTTCGAATTTCTTTAATTAGATCAGTAGTACTCACAATATTTTAATTAATGATTAATTAAAATATTGTGAGGTAAATTAAAAAAATATTTACCGGAAATTATGTAATATTTAAAAAACAAATTTGGGGCTAAAATATTAATTAAAAATATATTTTAGGTAATATATTTAATTAAAATATTTTTTCCCAGTAAATATTTTATTATTATTATTATTATTATTATTATTATTATTATTATTATTATTATTATTATTATTGTTATTGTTATTGTTATTGTTATTGTTATTGTTATTGTTATTGTTATTATTATTATTATTACTATTACTATTATCGTTATTGTTATTATTATTATTATTATTAGTAGTAGTAGTAATAGTAGTAGTAGTATTATTATTATTATTATTATTGTTGTTGTTATTATTATTATTATTATTGTTGTTGTTATTATTATTATTATTGTTATTGTTATTATTATTATTATTGGGGGAAATGATTTGTTTAGTTATAAATATTAATCCTTGCAAACTTATAACAGTTGGTCATTGGGTTTAAGTTTTAAGCTATTGAAACTAAACTATTACCCCTTACTAAACTATTGAAGTTTGTTGCAGCGTGCTCTTATGTTTGTGTTCATCTAAATGAAACTGTTGTTAATTACTTGATCATAATTTACTGTTCTGGAAAGATCACTTTTTGTCATCCAAGCAATTAAGTTACTTTTTGATGCTAGTGTTATGATCGTGTTCTTTTTTGCGGTATAAAAATGTAACATTTATTAATAATCGTCACTAAAAAGAAGAAAAGATCACATATATGTAAGTAAGAAAAAATACATCCACAAGTAAAGGTATGGAGTACAAGTACAATATTCTCTAAATGAAATCTCACATGGCGAAAGACTGAAAAAGAAACTAGTAGTGTAACAGATATATTGCGCTGGAACCAAAGTGCCAGTATAAAAGACTGATAAACTGGAGTATATAGTTTGAGGGACAAAAGATGCATGAATGATATCATTACATCAAATTCAGGGGCTGGTAGTGGATGGTGGTGGAGAGAAGAAAGGACTTGTCGGTATGGTTGGGATTGAAGGAATCATCGTTGGGATGGTGGGCAGTGCAGTAGCTGGAAGAGGGGGTACTGTCACCTTCGGAATAGTAGGAATAGTGGGCAAAGATGGTATTTGGGTGCTTGGCAAAGGCGGCAATGTGGCCTTTGGCAGAGTAGGTGCTGTTGGTAATGTTGGCAATGGTGGAGGTGTTGGCAGGGCTGGCAATGGAGGCAATGTAGGCAGTGTAGGTGCAGCAGGTGGAGATGTTTGCAGCAGGGTTCGAGATGCCAAGCTCACACGAAGGCTTGAAAGTAATAATGCAACGATTAAAGCAGCCATTCTTCTAAAACTAATGAAGGAGCAAACTTGATTTCCTTGGGTTTAAAAGGGTTATACTTGGATGTTCTTTTAGCATTTGAAGAACAATGTGTAAATGAGTATTTATAGAGGACAAAACTTGATTTTTTCTGGTTTGGAAAGACTCAACACAAGTTTGGTGAGATGTAGTTGGGGCATGTTTTGATAAAAACATCTGGTTAGTTTAACTTCCAAGTTTGACTTGTTGCAAATTGTGATATAAAAAATTTCTTTAACTGATTAACTCATGAAATCCACGACAAGCACTTTTTAGGTATGACTTTTGAAGTTGTTACTTTTTCAGTTGGCCAGTGAGGAATCTTTGTTAAGTTCCGAGGCATGCTTGACAAAACACATTGTTGTAGGTGAACAAACTTGTCCTGTTAGGCTAACCAAAGCTCATTCATCTGATGCTATTCCAAGCTAGATCTTCAGCATTAGTTTTCTATAAATACCAGTTGATTCCCTGTCATTTCTCCAACAGCAAAAGAACATAAATTCTTCTATAACTTAACAGACACCAGAATTCGAAATTCAGTTTCTGATCCCACCAAACAATGGCTGCTTTTAAGCATATGTTTGTTTCACCATTGATCATATTGTTAGCACTTTCAACCATTCATGTGAACCTTGCAGCCCGCAACTTATTGCAAACTTCAGCACCAACACTGCCTACTATTCCATCCCTTCCTAAGGTCACATTGCCTCCACTTCCTGCAATGCCAACGCTGCTGCCCACAGTAACTCTGCCACCATTGCCAACTACTCCTTTGCCAACACTACCAACAGCAGTAACTTTGCCAAAGCCCACATTGCCGCCTTTGCCAAGCACCCAAATACCATCTTTACCCAATCCAACACTGCCAACCTTGCCAACAATTCCTAAGGTGACATTACCTCCTCTTCCAGCCACCTCACTGCCCACTATGCCGATAGCCATTCCTTCAATCCCAACTATTCCTTTTTTCTCAGCTCCACCATCCACCAATAGCCCTTGAGCTGCTCCCACTTTGTTCATCTATCCTTGGAGGCTTATCCGGGATCCTAGAGTTGCTTGTTTATGTTCTTTTAGAGTGAGATTATTTATATTTGTCCTTAGGAGTGGAGCTAGGATTCGGTTATATGAATATATGTGTAGTCATTGTCTCTTTTCACTTGTCAGTGTGTTTTGTGTACGAGCATTTGATGTACTCTATATGAATAGTTGAATTTTTTGCACTTTATCATTGATTATTTGATTACACAGTTGTTTATTTTCACAGTTCTTTGATTATTTTCACTTTCACTGGATATGTGTCGCATGTATTTTAAGATCATTTTGAGCATAAAAAAAATTGAGGAAATTTCAAAAATGATGGGAGGCTCTCACATCCTCTCAAATTCATCCATGTATATCAGAATAAGCAATTTCCAGCTACAGCCTTTAAAGAAAACAGGAATTCAGTTTGGGGTTTGAAGCCTCATTAGGCTTATTTACAAGAATGTGGAATAATATTAACCTGACCTTCTGTTATACTATGATCTTCTAAGATTGAATTTATAACATTTTAATTATTTGAAATTTTGAAGTAAATCATCACAAAAGTAGCTCAAGGGCGTACCCTTGATACTATCTTTAGCGACGAATCAGGTGACGGTTCTGTCTGTCGCTATATGTTGTCTATACGAAATATGTTGTCTACCGCTAAAAACTAAGATGACAGTTCTCTGATATAGCGACGAAATATGTTGTCTACCGCTAAAAACTAAGATATTTAGCTTCTACGATATAGCGATTTAACCGAAATCTAACCACCCTATCCGTCGTTAAAAGGGATGAAACATAGTATGTAGAATAAAGGGTGAGCCCATTTACTGACATATATATATATATATATATATATATATATATATATATATATATATATATATATATATTCCCAAATTTCTTCAACTATAAACATGCTTCATGAATTCATCATTTAACTATTTTCCCCAAACAAATGGAGTAATGGACCATCACCATTTTCCTTTCAATAAAAATGATTTGACGACTGCCTTTACAGAACTGCCTTTGTCGAAATTTTTAATAGGTGAATGTAGAGCCTTCTGGGGATATATTGAAACTGTTTTTCCCATCATTAAATTTGTTCATTTCCCATTTTCCGCATATTCTTCAACTAATTTTCCCTACAACAGAATTTCTCTTTTTCCCTATGCAACTATTTCTGCAATGATTTACGTTCTAATAGCATTCGGAACATCCGCCCAGTATTTGTATAATTTCAACTTTTTAAAATGAGGTTTCAATGCCAATGAAAAACTATTGAATTCCAAATTTCAGTTGAAGTTGAAGTTGAAGCTGGAAATTGTTGATGCTAATATATATATATATATATATATATATATATCAAAATGATCTGCAACACAAACGAGATATATCTAGTGATTGTGTTTTACAGAAAACATGAGAATAAACAAGTAATAATGTGATAGATTCAAGTAATTCAAATGATCACGAACAACTGATATTCAATACTTCATAAACATAAGAAATAATACATATGAAAGTGAACCCGACTCCACTCCTTAAAAAAATACAAGTAATCTCACTCAGAAAGCACAGAGACAAGCAACTTCAGTAGAGCTTAAACAGATGACATTGTAGACAATGGCAAAGTTTGCAGCAAATGGCAAGCCACTAGGCTAACAAGGATGGTGCTTGAAAGTGATAATGCTATGATCAAAGAGCTGCCATTGTTTGGACAAGTAGAAGGGAATTAAAGAAAGGGCTACAACCTTTGGACTGAATTTAGTAATTTGATATTTCTGATGTTTGTTTGCAAGTGAAAGAATAACAGGGTATTTATGAAGAGCTAGTGTTGTAGGAATCTAAAGATTTGCAGCAGTCACCTGTTTGTGTTTTGATGAGATGTGGTTGGCTAAATATGGAGAAAAATTGATTTGTTTACTCTCCAAAAGTTGATTAATGCCCCAAGTTATATAGTCAGATGTTCCAATCTCTGCTTTATCTTGCATTTCTTTATAAGATAATAATTGCCAGCTATTGGACCCGTAAATTGACCATAATAAAGTAGCATCTTAGTAAAATTATCAGCAAATAATGGTTGATTAACCAGTAAATGTGCCTAATATGCCATGTCTCTAGCCAATCTTAAGTGCACAACCAAGTTATGAATGACTAATATAATTGGGAAATAAAAGTAACCATGATAAGTTGCTCTTGACAGGTAATTAACATATTTAGAATTACCACCTCTGTCCGGCTACTTTTTTTTTTATATAACTAATATTAGTGTTTCCATATATATAAGACGTACAAACATAATTTTTTTCAATAATAAATCTTAGTCGTCGAATTTATTGAGAAAAAAGTAAATATCATCCAAATAAGTGTACGTATATCATAAATTAAGTTTTTTTATATAAAAAAAAAAAAACAACGAAACCAATTTCATAGTCATTGTTAACAACCCACCTAAACTAAGAAACCCTCCTACATTATGAGCAACGAGTCATACGCATATTATGCTATGCTAGTCTACCAAGCAATGAATCATGCAGGGAGGTGAACAAACTACTTCCTCCAACCATATCTCATCAAATATACATTTAGTCTTTCCTAACCACAACAAAGTTTCAAAATTTTCCCTCTATAAATATACACCCATTTTAATGTAATGTTCTCCACAGCGAAGAAGCACCAAAGTTTAGAAAGTTCGTAAGAACTCTGTAAATCATCAACTAATCATAACAAACAATGGCCGCTCAGTTCCTAGTATTACTACTACTTTCTAGCCTCCATATGAGTCTGGGCGCAAGGCATCTGATGCAAACTTCCCCACCTGCTTCCCTGCCCACAGTGCCTACAATCCCGCCCCTGCCTAAAGCTACATTGCCTCCATTACCAGCCATGCCAACGCTACCGAAAGCCACATTGCCACCACTTCCAGCTGCCTCATTGCCTACACTGCCAACAGTTCAAACTCTGCCAAAACCCACGTTACCGCCACTTCCAGCTACCCCATTGCCTACGCTGCCAACAGTCCCAACTCTGCCAAAACCTACGTTACCGCCTTTGCCAAGCACCCAGATTCCATCTTTGCTAGTTCCCACAGTGCCAAGCATTCCCACTGTCCCAAAAGTAACACTACCTCCTCTTCCAGCTATCCCTACTTCAATTCCTTGAGTCCCAACCATTCCAACAACAATGCCTACATTTCCTTTCTTTTCACCACCCCCATCCAATTAGACTCAATATGCTAAGATTATGTTCATCTCTCCCGCTACTATATATGAGAATTTCCATTTGTGTTGGCACGTTGTTCGAGTCCATATGTATCAGTTTGCTTATATTTGGAGTGAGATTTTATTTTTATTTTTTAATGGATTTAATGACATTTTGTTTCAATTTAAATGTTCTCTTATACATATACAGTATATTTCCTGCTTTCCATCAAGACTAGTAGAAAAATCCTAAAACTGATAAAATCATCAAAATCCATTTTCATCTATCCTATGAATAAAAGGAGCAATACCTTGAACTGAAAAATATGAATCATAAGTTGAAGGCAGCATCACTTCCTAAAACAGTTAGAAAACTAAGTAAACTTCAGATAAGAACATACAGCATGCTATATTAGAAGAGAGAAATATAATTTATATTTAGCCAAAAGTTGTATGACAATGTACAGTATATGACACATTATTTCCAGCATATTGGATGAAATTTCTTCCCCAATATGTCAAGCTTCTATGGGTAAAGTAAGATGTAAACAAGCCACAAGGCCCATAACCAACTAATGCTATCATGTGATGGTTACTACAATAAATAGACCATGCTTTGATTTTAAGCAAGCATCAAGTCATGTTAAACTAAATAGGGCAAAAATAACATTAATCCCATTGAAGCACACTTTGTACAACATACCACTAAACTAAAAAAAACTGCAATCAACTAACTGAACTAACTAAAATATTAAAATTACACCATTCCTCTTTCATTCTAGTTTTCTACGGTTGAAGGTGATGTTTCTTTTTTTCCCTAATTTTCTAAGTTATTAACATTTTAACGCAACTTGCATTGATCTCGGTCATGGTTCACTGTTTCAGCTAATGTGGCTGCATATTTATTTTCGATGTCATTTTCTTTTTTATTCCAGCATGCCACGTAAGAAAAACAGAGGTTGATTAAGACGACAGTTTGATTAATTTGACAGAACGGGCTGATTTCAGTTTTTTTTTTTGTTCAGTTGGTTGATTGCAGTTTTTTTTAGTTCAATAGTCTATTGCATAAAGTGCCCCAACTTCAACGGGGTAAAGGTTATTTTTGCCAACTAAATAGCATTCTGAACACCTATCCACGGAACACAGAACCAAAAATCACCAGGTTGGCAGCCTAAATCTGTATCAACGCTTGTAGAACACAAGCTCCCGGCTACAGTTATTTTTGACAGCTTCTTCCAAACTCTCAGCCTTGTCAAAATCAACTTTGAAGGTGACCATTGTAGTTCCATCTTTTCCGGTATCATAATCCTGCTTAATGTCCTCAACTTGAAGAGATTGTAGCTGCAGACCCGCAAGCACAAGGTAAACTCAAGATGTCATATTCACTTTGCAACAATCATTTAGATCTACTAGAGTATCTGATAGAAAATTACTTTTATCATGGTCTCTACAGATTGGCTACTTATAAACTTCAGTGGTCAAGGGACACGAGTAACCTCCAGGTTCTCTATAGAGAACTAAAAACTAAGCAATGACACTTGTCTGACGACGCATGACAAGCCACAAAAGAAAATCCAAAAATTTCAAACCCTCTTTTGTCTATTTATATATAATCTACTGGGCAGTAATTTGAGTGTCATTCGATGAACAAAAGGGGATAGTAACAAAATTTCAAGCTTCCAACACTTGATATGGTTTTAAATATCTTTCGTTATTATAACTAGATTAAAATTTCACTTATGCTGAGAAAAATGGGTGAAAGTTGTTTCAGAAAAGCATGCAATATCTGTTATCAATATTCTAAAAGTAAAGGCACTTGGGCATTCACTAACAATTATTGCCACAAAGAGTTGGGGGCCATGTTTTATGACCACTAATTAAGTACAAGTAAAATCAACAATATCAACCCATTTTAGTTACTATTTCACATGAACCAATCTTACCTGATGGTACAGAACCCCCAAAAGGTCATATGGAACCTCCAAACCCATCGGAACCTACAAAAAGTAATTCATATTTAATTAGATATACCGTATACGTAAAGCATAATTTGATCAATGAAAACAAGACATTTGAATAGCAAAGGATTAGCAGACTGCAAAGAGCAATTAGTACAAGTTAAAAGCAGAGTTATGAAAAGGCCAAAGCAGTTAGTATCTTACTTTAGATTTAACAAGGCAAGTTGGGGCATTTCTCAAGCATTCTGCCGCTACTCCTCCATAAGCCCGAACTAACCCTCCAGTGCCTAGTTTGATACCTCCAAAATACCTGAACATATGGATACATTACTCTTTTCTAGTGATATAGTAATGCAATATATGCAGGATTTCATTTATGGGAATAGTAAAAAGAAAATAAAAACATGATTTACTTGATGCTAGAGCAAGTTGAATATGCCAACAAGTGATTATAATAATTTAAAGCCAAGAGAAGAGATGACATAAAAATGAAATAAAGTGGGCTTTGAAATACATAAAGACTATTATAAATTAAAATTATCTTCCAACTGTATCAAATCAATTACTTAAGTCTTAAGTTGATAAGGAGGTAGTTACTAGATGGGGTTTGACCTAAATATGTATGTTGTCACAGCTTTGTATCTGCAGTTTGTTTTTGCTTTATGTTGTTAATGGCATTGTCTCAAAGGCCTTGAGAAACAACCTTAAGGTCGCAGGTACCAAAACCACATACTTGAGGGCCAAAATCATCCTCATTCTATCCAAAAAAATAAAGGTTCTTATCTGTATATCTTTGTTGGTTTCAATTTTCAACAATATTATGAATTTACCCAAAAAGAAAGTTACAGTTAACAAGAGCTGACATATACCTGATGACAACCATCATCACTCTACCTAATCCTGAAGAAACAATAGCGGAGTAAATCGGTTTTCCAGCTGTACCTGATGGTTCTCCATCATCATTACTTCTGTATTGATCTCCAATCTGATAGACAGAAACAATGGCAATATTATATTAGAGCAAAAAACCAAAATAAAACATCGTACCTGCATTTATCACATGAGCCGTCTTCTTCGTCCCCTACATCTCCAACAGAATTGTTGAATGCACGCACTTTAAAAAAAGTGCATTTTTTAGATTTTCTAACACGAACAGCAGTCAGGGGCGGATCTATTTAAGGGGCAGCATAGGCAGCTGCCCCTATTGAATTTTTATATTTTTTATAGGTATAGGAGCAGGGGTAAATATGTAAGTTAATACACTCAAGGGGGCATATTAATGGAAGAGTTAAACTTGGAGGTGGTAAAAAAAAAATCATAAACCAATTCTAAATACAAGTACAAAACTCTTCTTAGTTTTAAGGCTTGGTGAATCTTAGAAGTATACACAACATTTTAGAAGTACGCATCTTTCACCCAAATAATTGAATCAGGCACCAACGTGAAGCGAGAGGAGAACCAAACGGAGCAAATATCGCCCCCAATTCAGTCCTCTCTTTTCCCCTTGTGGTCTATCTGCATTCATTCAAACTATTTATAACCTTCTCTCAGTCTCATCCATCGCAGGTACTTTTGATTCCAATCTAGTTTTTAGATTTTTGGGTTTTGATTCTCTCAGTATTTTTTGTATAGTATTTGGTTTTGAATATTTATCGGCGTGTGAACTGTGAGGGTTGTTATATTCAAGTTTGAATTTTTTTTGTTATTGATTTGGTTGACTGTAGTTACTGTTTGTTTGGTCTGATTAGGTTTTTGTTTTTAGGTTGTTTAATCTTCAATTGAAAATGGGATCATTTTGGTTTAGTAGTTTCTATCTTTTATTGTGATAGCTTACAATGATTTTGTCTTATTTTATAATGGGAAATGGAAAATGAGTATAAGCCTTTAAGAGTCCCTCATTTCTAGTTGTTATAATCACTTTAATTCCCTGCATCTAACTAATGGACCCTCCACTCATTTCTAGTTGTTATAATCACTAATGGACCATAAGTATAAATTTTGGATGGTTTATTTCTCTTATTTCAAGTAAAGTTTATTTAAAATTTATAAAAAGATACCAAAACTGATTTATGCTTTAAAATTAATTCATGATTTTATTTGAAATTTATTTTTTAGTTTGGATTATGAATATTTATTACAATTTGTAAACATTATTATGATTGTTTAACATTATGAATAGTTCAAGTTTTCTTTTTTTAACTTGAACAAAAAAAATTAGTTAAAATCCGCTCATGCTGTAAAAAAATCCTGGATCCGCCCCTGACAGCAGTTCTTTTTTCAAAGTCAAAATTTATGAAGCAAATTAGAACATGTGATCCCAAGAAACATATGCCTCAAGAGACTATTCGATTCAGTGATTCTATAAACCATTTCAGAGAAATACCCACATGCTACGTTTATCAGAAACCATTATGAGGACACAATTTAAGAATTTTATCTGAATTCTGAATAGCACTGGAATGATTCACATATAAGGAAAAACTTTCCTTATAGGCCCAACAATTATGAGTGGCACGAGTCTCTCGAACCTATTTATGAACATAAAATTGATTACATTTCAACACCAAAAAACAAACAGCTACGAAAATCACTAAATCATCAACCAGAAAAAAACCCTAGAAAATGGGTAAAGGGGCAATCGGAGAAAAGTACGTACCTGGGAGAGAAAGGAATGGGCAGAGCGTTCGTCGGAAACAGGGGCAGCGATGGCGATGAATTTGCTCTTTTTGATTTCACGTTCGAATGTGACTTTTTCTTTGAGCGTGGTGAACGCGCCACTGCTATTATTGCTGCTGCTGGAGGTGGAGGAGGTGACCATCGGTCTCTTATTATTTACACTACTTTTGTCGTAGATTGAAAGAAGAGAAAAACATATTCGAATATGATTATGATTAGGCTTTTGATGATGGAGAAGAAGAAAGTAATTCAGCTTATGGCTGCAAGTTAATGAAGTAGATGATGATATTATGCTGCTTGCTGCCTTCATTCGGCCTTTTATCGAGGCTACTAGCGGTTTGCTGCCTTTCTATATGCTTATGTTTTCTCACTATTTAAAAAAACAAAAACTGAAATTCTTATTATGGATTTTTAGTTTGAAACTTTTGCATTATATATAACTTCAATGTATAACTCCTATTATTTTATTTTATTTAAGATTTCTAGTTTTCTAAATAAGATTTTGTAACTAAGACGTTAAACGAATCTAACACTTCGAACTCGATTCGAAAAAATACGAGTTAAATTCGAATTCGTTAATAATATGATCTAAATATTATCATAAAAAATAATTTGAATAAAAATATGAATTGAATCTGAGTAAGATTTTACTCGACTCGTTTAAGATTCAATCGAATAATAAATATTCGAGTCGAGTTAAATTTGAGTAGAATTTTTCAAATACAATTCGAATTTGAGTTGAATTTAATATCTATTATCTATTCTATATACTAAATCACATGACACAATAGTTTGACATCTGTCGTTCTACAATTTTAACACCTGTCCATCTTATTTACTACTCTATATTGACCTTGACAAAACTACCCTTCACATAGCCGGGCGCGGAACAAAATATGGATCGCAGCGTCGATTTTCCCCAATTTTTTTCTGTTACTGGAGCTGCAATCTTCGGAAGAAAAACCGATTAGGGGAGACGACGGCCGGAATCGGAGGTAGCCGTCGATATGAGAGGATCTAAACCCAAAGCCGTCGATATGAGAGGATCCAAAACCTGAGTACATATTGTTTTTCCAAACCCAAAGCCGGCGAAAATCAAAACATATTGTTTGATCGGTATGCAAAGTCTCTCTCAGTCACACATACATACATATATTTCATCCTGCATCCCTGAAAATGGTTTCGAAGATTGCATTAATTTGTTTTTCTATTTGGATTTTCTAAATTCTGGGGTTTTGCTATTTGGGTTTTGTTCTGGCATCGATTTTTACTGCTTGGACTTTTACTTTCTTCTTAAACGTTGTTGCTATTGGATAATATGGATTTTATTTCATTGTTGCCGGTATGTATTAATATTTCATTCTTTTTATCACATTCAGGAAGAAGAACCGTATATGCTAACTCTTTTGATTGATTTGAAGATAATTGCATTTTAATACTTTTTGTTGAGACCGGAATGGATGAATTAAATTTATATATGTATATAATATTAATTCAACTGTGATTCTATCATTTATTCTTTCATTTCTTTTGTGTTTTCTGCCCCTGGTATGTAAAATGTCTACTGCTGTGAAATATTAAGTTTCTACTTTGAAGTTTATCAACAACTAAAAATGTACTTGAAGCTTATCTTTTTTTTCTATTCTAATATGGCAATTTAGAGGTAGGTGGGTGGATGAAGATGATCATCTTTTAAGATGATCTTAATCTGATATGGCAAATTAGTGATTGATTTAATCGAATGAGTGTTTTAGCCTTGTGATTTACTTGGTTTCTTTAGTTTTTTTTCTCCCATTGGCTTGTGTTTAATTATTTGTCCAACGAATGATTTGGTTTTTCTTTCCCTTGTGTGTCTCCTTTTTGGGATCTGTTCTTTGAGATATTTTTAATATAATGTGTATATTTAGTAAAAAGATAAAAATCTGAGAGACAATGAACATAAGGATCATTCAGACAGTTTCATTACTGTTGTAGATCTTTCGTATTTCTTTTTCCAAGACAGTTTACCTTCATCTATTTACTTATGTTTTTTGTTTGTATATCTGCTTTATTTCAGTTAGTTATGCTGAGCTAGAATTGTATATCACTTTTTCCCTTTTTTATTAACTGAAATGCAAAAATGAGATTTAGTTTCAGGCACATTCAACTCAAAACAGAGCTAGATTGAGTTTCAATGATTGATTTATATCTGTAAAATGACAAAAGAGTAGTAATTAATCTTTCATATTGTGATGTTGGAAGTATTATTGATGGAGCAGGGAAGTATTATGGATGGAGCAGAGATTGTACGTCTGATTCCTAGCTGTGCAGTTTATGCGCTAATATCCAATGGTGTATTTGTGTGTTCATATTCAATGCACTAATTAACGATAATAACAGGTAGGCTACAGGTATGTTACACCCTTTTACTATGTTTTATATATACTAAATTCCAAGCATTATGAAGAAAAAAATCCAGAACATAAAGGAGTTCGCGGGCAGCCACAGTGGTGAGGAGATATATACAATGCTCAATGAATGTAATATGGATCCCAACAAGACCACCCAAAAGCTCTTTCTCTACTCATGATGTAATTTCAAAGTTAGTATTTTTTTTTTTTAAATAACATTGATGTAATTTGATGGGTTTAACTGAAATTGGAGGACTTATCATGTGATCTGTGATTATGTAGTTGGCTTGAATGGCAAGTAGATGCTATGTGAGGCAGCTACTTTGTGCAAATAACTTATAATATTAGGTTTATGCACAGTATTACCCTTGTGGGCGTCCTTATTTAGTAGAAACCAAACTGTCTGGAAAATAAGGCAATAATGAAAAAAGTGGAGTAAGGATAACCTCCCTGCCTCCCTGGCTGAGGGTGGGGTGGGGTGACTTGTAGTGGGCTGGGTGGTTTTTTTTTGGTGGGGTTTTTTTTTTTTTTTTTGGGGGGAGAGAAAGTGACCTTTCTGACGGTAGCTTACAATATTCTGGCTCCATCCAAAGATGAGTCCTATTTTGACTTATTTTATTAAATTCATTACCTCCATTTATTTAGCCATATTAAGGTTTGTTAAAGTCTTCAAGACATACAAAGAAATAATTTATTTTCGTGGGTTGTAATCAATACTAAATTTTAAAGATTGAACATCCTTCTTTATCCAGGGAAAAAGAAAAGGGGCAGCACGTCAAATGGGAACCTCATTTTTTGGACATGAGTATCTTTTGCACTAGTGATAACATATCAATTGCTTTAGAAAATGGCAAATACTAATATAACCAAAGCTTTCGCACTTGCAGATCTGCAAACTTTTTTCCTTTAGTCCTCAACCTACATATACTGCTTTTTTTAAAGTGTTTTTGTTTATGTTATCTCATTTGTTCTACAGGCAGTGATGAAATCAACTCGGCGACAACTGGAAGAGCAGCTTCTGCAAGAAGACATAACAAGGCTTGAGGATTTGCCGTCATACACCCTTCTCACTCGACAACATTTTCTCCTGTGATGTATAAAATGGCTCTAATAATCAACAAGTACGTACGCCAGCAGCCATTGGTTTTCATACAAGCTGCTGCTTGTCCTTATTTATTCAAATTATAAATTAAATAATCAAGACCTTCTTGAACATGTTCCTATTCAATTATTTGTATAGGTGGTGAAAGAAGTAACAGTTCTTGCTGGAGTATGTGGAACTGATCCTTTCTGCAGAATGGATTACTTTCTAAGGCAGTTAGAGTCCATTGGGTTCTCTGGAGTACAAAATTGACCAACTGTTGGGCTCTTTGATTGTAATTTTAGACAAATTCTGGAAGAAAAGGGAATGGGATATAAGTAATTCTTGAAAACTACCCACAGTTTTAATCAGATCTTATAGATATTGCTCCTTTAAATGAATTGATGTTTCTTTCCTTTTTTCATGTATTCAGCTTGGAGGTTGAGATGATTGGCAAAGCTCATAAAAAAAAAATTCATTCCGTGTTACTAAATTCATTCCACGTTTTGCTGATTTCGTCGACTCACCAAAACCACTAGATTTATCAAATTCGTCATCGGAACTGTCATGTAATTTTGAACCATTTTCTAACAGAGCTGGGATCGAATAATTCTACGGTAGCAACTGCATCTTTGCCGTACTACGCTTCACCGGCGGCAGTTGTTTCTCCACCGACGGAATCCGCAGAACAGTAGGAACTGCCTATCGATGATTCAGTACAGACTTGCCCGTATCGGTTCGGATCAATGATTCTCGGTAACTTTTCAATGTTCTCTCTTTCTCCTAATTAAAATCAAAAATGTATACAAAATTCAGCAAACTTCTTGCTGAACTCTCTTTGCATTACTTCACATAGTATCTTTCCCACTGCTAATTGATGCAGTACGGGCAATCCACACTTCTTAAGTATGATAATAATTGTTCTTGGAGGAAAGTTTTTTTCCCTTTTTATTTTTTGCATTCATTAAGCGATATTAAGACTGACATTGATCATAGTTCAGAAATATCTTGGTAAATTCAAAAGTAAGGTGCTTCCAAGAATGAATTTGAACCCTTGATTATTATGTTCTACTTTGTCGTCTATATTGCTGTAAAGCAAAAAATGCTCTATTAGTCTTTCTAATTAACATCTTTCCCACTTTCCACAGTGTATGGTGTTGATATGTTGAATACAATTGGCTATATATATGCAAGACAGTCAGCTAAAAAACTTGGGAAGAAGGCGATCTATTTGGTCGTGCCATTTGTTGCCGAGTGGTTTAGAAACAAAGGACACTTCATTAAATCTCAAGTAACAGCAGCAACAGGTTAGTGTATAATGCTGGCTTCAATCAAATCTACGTTGTATATATGTGGCCATAGTTAAATTCATGTGTTCATCTTAACTATATTTAAGCATTATCATTTTAACATCAACAAGCCAATTTTTTCAAAAAGATTGGAACTTTCAAAGGGGGGAAGAGATTCTTTTTTTAAGTATGTGTTATCTGTTTCTTGGTTTCATTGTGTTTCTCATTTAGGTGTTAAGTGTTTCATTGTGTTTCTAATGTTGTAATTTAATGTTATAATTTAAATAAATATGTATGAGATTAGTTTTGATTCTGCAAGTTCGCCAACAAAAGTACATAAATCATGGTCTGATCTTTGTTCAATGGGGGGAAGAGACTCTTTCTATTTGATTTTGGGAGTATATTGCTACCATTTTTTTTACTGTTTTATTTGATGCTTCTTTGCCTCTTTCTCATATGGGTCAGTTAACAAATTGATAGAAAAGGTACTCACCTAAATAAATTCATGGACAAAAAGAGGAAGCTTTATAGGATATACCTGGTAAGGATTCCAACCAAATAAGGGAACCAACCCCTGGGCAAGCAGTACTGAACCATGTCCCTGGCATATATGAACCTGGAAGAAGAGCAGACCTTGACACGGTTGTGGATGGTGAAATTTGCAGCTTGTGCCAAACTTGCAGTGCCCTGTTTTTACATAGTAGGAACACTTTTTTTCACCCTGTCACAAGAATTACAATTACAAGTTAACTCTATGTAAAAGGTAAAAATAAATAAATCTGAGAGACAAAAATGAACAAAGACCAGACCAGGCGCAGTAGGTACCCATAGAAATTTAGTGTCACTACTGAGCTTGTAAGTCCACCTCCCTGTCTTGGATGGTTATACTTACAGGAAGCACCAAATTTACACATTCTCGTCCTGTTATAGTGCTACAAATTAAGTAGGAACAACATAGTCAAAATAACAATGCATCTTAATATCTTTAAATGATTTAGAGCCGAATTAAAGAAAAGACGAAGTTTAATGAAGCTAGAAAACGAAACTCACTATATTTGAGCATAGACAATGAACAGAAAGATCGATAAAATCAAGTAATCACACAATGTACAAGTATTTTAACAATTGAAATCATATTCCTGTCCTAATCAAGTAGTTGTTCTCATGGGTTGGTATTACATATATTATATAATGTATTGTTTGTAGAAACTTTCAATCCAAAATTTATTTTGACTGATTTGCATCAGTTTTGAACGGATTGAGCATTGATTTCCTTGATGAATATTCTTTATGGAACTTGCTTAATATATGCAATTATTATCAACATTTGAGTTGTACGTGGTAGTCAACGAAATTGTATGTGCACCAGGCTTTTATTTATATGTCGTGTTAAGTTACTCAAGAATTTTGTGAAAGTAATTATACTTCTGTGTTTGGATATACAATGATTGTATTGTATGGTTGGAGAATTGTTGCACGTACCTAAGTTGAATTTAATGAAGGGTGAAATTAAGGCTTGGATTCACTCTGATTTACTGAAGTTGAATTTATCGTGTTCTTAAATGCATAAGATAATATATGCAGGGGGTCTATTTTTTCTTTTCTTACCTCATTTTAATCATTTAGATGTCTAATGTTGTAATTTAAATAATGTTAGAGATTACAAAAAATGAGATTATGGGGGTATCTTACATGCATGTATTATCAGTAAGTATAGTGGTCACACATTCTAGCACAAATATTTTCTTTGGTTTGTTGAAATGTTTGTATTTGGATTTCTATATCTCGTGCTAGCAAATTTGGATTAGTTGTGGTGTTTGTGCGATCCGCTCATTTTCCGTTAAACTAATTATGATTTTGAGTCAAAATGAATTCGGAATCTTCAGACCTATGTCTTAATATTTCAGATAATATCCATTATTATTTAATTTTTAATATTGGGAAAACATTTGATAGAAGCAAGAGTAATTTTAGTCGGCAATTTTGGGCACAGGGTTTTCATACCTCGATTGGTCTTAACACCTTCAAACATTAGATTACCTTTTAAATTCCAACGAAGACAATTTCCTTTGGTTGTTTGCTTTTTCATGACAATTAATAAGAGTCAGGAGCAATCTCTCTCGCATGTTGGACTGTATCTGTCACGTCCAGTTTTTAGCCATTGCCAATTATATGTAGCAGTATCACGAGTTATAAGCAAGAGTGGATTGAAAATATTAATTTGTGACAAGGATGGAAAAACATACAATACTACAAAGAATGTAGTTTTTAAGGAAGTTTTTCACAATTTAATGTAGAAAGGTTTGACATCTTCTACCTATTATATTTTTGTTGCCCATTATTATTGTAAACACTGATTATTTTATTATTACATCTCCTGAAATTATTTGGATATAATGATCGTTATTAGTGTAAAATTTCCGCCTTTTTCATTTATTTCAATTAGAAATTTTAACCATACAACTTGACATGTGCATTCATTCTGTATAATTTTAGGTTTTTTCTGATGGAAGAATCTTTTTTACTTGAAAATCGAATGACACTGAGAGCTATGTATGTATACTCATTTTCACTCTACTGTGAATAACTAATTTTCTTCATATATGTGATTAATTATACAAATCCCACTGTAATGTTTGTGAACCTACATTTATTCTTATCCTGCATAGTTTTTTAATGTCAACTATTTTTTTTTTCTAATCCTGTCTGGATTCAGGGAAAGATCTCTGTTGCAGATATTAAGCATATTTCCAAGGAGTTGGGCGACATAAATTTTTTGGTCTACCTGATATTTGTTGCAAAGTTCAAACATACCTTTATTTAGTTTTTTTCCTTCTATTATATATTAAAGCTTAAATTTTGGTTATTTAAATGGTTTTTTCACTTAAATTGTCATCCGATGAGAACAAGTCATTAAAATAGGTACTAAAGTCGGGTATTTTTACATGAGCTACATCGTCGTTACCCCCCCCAACCCCAACCCCTCCCTTCCCCACCCCTACCCCCACCCCCACCCCTTACCCTCACCCTCACCTCACCTCACCCTTTTTTGTTAGCAAGTTTAAAATGAATATGCCATTGGTTTTAATCAATCGTGTGGACATCTCACATTTACTAATATCAAGCTTCAATGTAGTTTTGACTTGAGATAGTTTTTCGCTATGTTGGTCGCTTCTTATTCAGCTTATACCAATTTAATTGTCTTGCAATATCGTGTGATGGGAAGTGAATTTTGATGAGTTCATGAGAATGATGAGAAGAATCTCCTATGGATATTAGTTCTATATCATCCTTCTACCTTGTAGTACAGCATGTTTGTTTGTGGTTATGTTTTTATTACTTAATATGGTGGGCAAAGAAGGCTACTGCATGTTTGTTCATGGTTATGTTTTATTGTGTAATATGGCTGGCGAAGGTGATTTTGTGGATCAGTTATGAGACGTTATTCAAAATATTGATATATTTAAGTTAAGCTTATGTGAAAAATATATTTACTGCTACTTAATACTGTTTTCATTGATTGAGTTTAAAGCTTATGTTGGTTATTCATAATTGCTAGAAATACAACCGAGGGGAGTGGTTAGCACTTCATCATAAGTTGACTTCATGACAAATGACAAGTGTTGACATGCAGACGAAAGGTTATAGTGTTGATACACGGGTGGAGGGATTATCTTCTGTTTGTTTGTCAGTATTGAGAAAACTGTGCCTCAACATTTTAGATTTGTCAAGCTTTTTGTGTAGACATTTACATGTTGTGATGCATGACATAAATATAATTATATGTAGGGGCTATATTTTTTCTTTTCTTACCTCAGTTTAATCATTTAGATGTCTAATGTTTTAATTTAAATAAATATGTATGAGCTTAGTGTTTGTTGTATCAAGAGTTGTAGCCTTTTTGGTTACAACTTTGTTATGTTTGAAGGCTTTGAGTACGAGTAGTGTAGTTATTTAGCTCTCCAGTTTTTGTCTCTTTCCTTTGTTGGTGAATGTAATTTGTTGGTGTTTGATAGTACTGTATGCTTATTATGGGAGCCAACATCAGTGATATTGATCATCAAGAGTCGGGGACTATATATGTGTTTGCAACAATAAAATGGGATCTGAAGCGCCAGATGGGGTGACCATTCACGTGACTGGAATGAGATGCATGCAAAACCTTTTTTTAGAAGACCAAAATAAAAAATCAAATGCCTTTCATTCTTCCCCTTTCTTTTTCGCTATGCTTTATTTATTCAATAATATTTTAGTGGAAATTTTTTTTTGAATTATCTTATTTAATTTATTAAATTTATAATTTAAAAATTAATAAAATTTATTTAATTTTAATTAACATAGTATTTTTGTAAACTCTTCTGTTTAAATGAGTAAAATTGTTTTCCAAATTTTAAATTAATTAACATCACAATTTTTGTAATAAATTTGTATAAGTTTATTATGATAAAAGATAAGAATTGCTTTTTTGAAAAATGGAGGTAGTATTACGCTACCATAAACTCTAGCGAAGTTTATACCTTATTTGATATCGATTTTACCCATTCTTTTATTTCTCCTACTTGCGCTCAACGTTTAAATTTGACTCCGGAGGAATTGGACTTTGACTTATCTGTTGAAACTCCATTGGGAGAAACCTTCATTACATCCACGCTTTATAAGTCTTGTTTGATTCAAATTGGTACCTGCACATTACCTGTCGATCTTATTTCTTTAAAAATACTTGCATTTGATGTGATTCTAGGGATTGATTGGTTAACTACTCATCATGCAAAAATTGATTGTTTTCGTAAGGTTGTTAGCTTTCATATTCCTAACCAACCTATTATGCGAATTCAAGCAACCAAACCATTAAAATCAATCACTTTATCATCTCAAGCCATAAAAATTTATTCGCTTATTGAAAAATGGATGTCAAGCTTTCTTAGCTCATGTCACTGGATCTAAACAAAAATATGTCGGATTTTGAATGATATTTCTATTGTTAATTAATTTCTGACGTATTCCTGAAGAACTTCCTCAGCCTACCCCGAACGTGAAATTGAATTTTGTATCGACCTTGAACTCGATATAAAACCCATTTTCAAAGCCCCATATCGAATGGCTCTATTGAACTTCGAGTTAAAGACCCAACCGCAGGAATTGTTAGACATCGCTTTATTCGTCCTAGTACTTCTCCTTGGGGTGCTCTGCTTACTATTCGTGAAAAAGAAAGATGGGAGTATGCGACTTTGTATTAATTATCGAGTTGAATCATGTCACCATCAAAAATAGGTACCCATTGCCACGTATTGATGACTGTTTGACGACCAACAAAGGCGCCAAATTCTTTTCAAAGATTGATCTTCATTCCGGATATCACCAATTGAAGATTAGAACCGATGACATTCCAAAGACTTTTCGTAACTCCTAAGACGCATTATGGATTCTAGTCATGTCTTTTTGGATTGACTAATGCTCCTGTTGCCTTCATGGATATGATGAACCGAGTATTCAAGGAATATTTGGATCACTTTGTGGTCGCCATTATTGATGACATCCTCATATATTCCAAAACCCATGAAGATCATGAAAGCAACACTTGAGGTTGATACTCCAAAAGCTTCGTGAATATAAGCTTTATGCCAAGTTGAAGAAATGTGAGTTACGGCGAGGAAGTAGCATTCCTTGGGCACGTGGTATCAAGTCATGGAATATCTGCTTGACCCAAAGAAAGATTGAAGCTATTCAAAGTGGGAGCAACTTAAATCGATGATCAAGTCGTAGCTTTCTCTTTAGGCCGGTTATTATCGGAGATTCGTGGAAGGATTTTCTCGAATCGCTACTCCACTAACTCAAATGACTTTTAAAGATACAAAGTTCTATTGGAATGCGATGAATGTGAGAAGAGTTTTCAAGAACTCAAGAGGAGACTCATTACAAAGACTGCTGTTACGACAATACCATCTGGTTTAGAGGGATTTGTCATCTATAGTGATGCTTCGGGCAAAGGGTTAGGATGTGTTCTCATGCAACATAAGAAAGTCATAGCCTATGCCTCACGAAAACTCAAAGAATATGAGAGGAATTATCCTACTCATGATCTAGAGTTGGCAGCTGTTGTCTTCGCACTAAAGATTTGGAGACATTACTTGTATGGGGAAAAAGTGGAGATCTTTACGGATCATAAAAGCCTCAAATATTTCTTCACTCAAAAGGAACTCAACATGCGACAACGACGTTGGCTTGAACTGTTGAAAGATTATGATCATACCATCCAATACCATCCTGGAAAAGCGAACGTGATAGCTGACGCATTGAGTAGAAGATCATATGCGGGTACGAGTGCGATATTATCAACGTAAAGGCCCATTTTTAATGACTTGCAAAGGATGGAGATAGAGATAAAGACTCTAGGGACCCACGTGATGATGGCGAATATACGAGTAGAACCGACTTTAATTGATAAAGTTAAAGCTGCTCAAACTACAGACCTGGAGCTGATGCGTATGAGGAAGAAAATGCAAGAAGGTGTTATGTCGGAAGCAAGAATCGATGAAGAAGGAATACTTCGAGTCAACTCCAAACTTTGTGTTCCTAACGATCCTGAATTAAAGTATAAAATCATGATGGAGGCGCACAACACACCCTTTGCAATCCATCCTGGGAGTACCAAAATGTATCGTGATCTTCGTCATACATTTTGGTGGAGCAATATGAAGAGAGAGATAGCGTTGTTTATCTCAAGGTGTCTAACTTGTCAACGAGTCAAGGCGGAGCATTAAGTACCAAAAGGTCCATTACAACCACTTGAAATTCATGAATGGAAGTGGGAGCACATTACCATGGATTTCGTTACTGGTCTTCCCAAGGTTTGTCAAGGTATTGATGCAATTTGGGTCATTGTTGATAGATTAACCAAGTCTGCTCACTTCTTACCAATACGAAAAACTTATAACTTGAACGTCTTGCTCGCATGTACATAAACGAGATTGTAAGATTGCATGGTATGCCAATATCCATAGTTTCTGATCGTGACCCAAGATTCACTTCACGATTTTGGGTTAGTTTGCAAAAAGCTATGGGCACGGATTTACGATTTAGTTCGACATATCATCCTCAGACGGACGGACAATCAGAGAAGACTATTCAAACTCGAAGATTTATTAAGACTCGTGTCCTCGACTTCAAGGAAGTTGGGACAAGTTCTTACCGTTGGTGGAGTTTTCCTACAACAACAGCTTATCAAGCAAGCATTGGCATGGCTCCATTTGAGGCGTTGTATGGAAGAAAGTGTCGTTCTCCAGTATGCTAGGATGAGGTGGGTGAAGCAACGTTGTTGGGAACGAAGTTGGTACGTATGACTACGGAAAATATTCAAGCGATCCGACAACGTATAAAGACCTCACAAGATCGACAAAAGAGTTATGTTTATCTTCATCGAAAGGACGTGGAATTCGATATAGGAGATCATGTGTTGTTACGTGTTGCTCCATGGAAAGGAGTTATGAGATTTGGAAAGAGAGGAAAGCTCAATCCTCGATTCTTTGGCCCATTTTTAATCCTCGATCGAGTAGGGACTGTAGCCTATAGACTCGCTTTACCCCCAAGTATGTCTCGTGTTCATAACGTTTTTCATATATCCATGTTACGTAAATATGTGAAAGACCCGAGCCACATTATTGAGTTAGAACCGGACGAAATAGCGGAAGATTTAACGTATGAAGAGGTTCTTGTTCAAATCTTGGATAAGAAGGAACATATTCTACGCTCTAAGGTTATACCTCAAGTCAAAGTTTTATGGAGGAACCACGATGTTGAGGAAATGACCTGGGAGTTAGAATCTGAAATCAAATCAAGGTATCCTTACCTCTTCGACATACCAGGTACGTACCCTAATTTCGAGGGCGAAATTTCTTAAGAAGGGGAGGTTGTAAGACCCTAGTTTTTATGAATAAAGACGATTTTTCTATAAATATCATTTTTGAATATTATGGAATGAATTTTATATAATGTTATAGTTGTGGGTAATATTTATAAATTTTTCAAAGTATGCAAGTTGTCGTATTATATTCGATTGGTCGAGGAATATTCGTTTTAACAGGAAATATTCGTACAAAGGCACTATGACGCCTCTAAAATAGGTATACAACACTCATTCTGAGTCGCCAAATACATGGTACAAAAAGCAAACTACAACTTCAATAATACAATTGTCGTGCAAAATACGACAACACATCTTGTGTGAGTTTAAATACAAATATTGTCTTCTGACAATATCCACACCCAAATAAGTCCTCATTACAATTATTCATACACTATTTTTACAGAAATAGTGAGGACAACTAAAACATCTTTCTAGAACCATCATTCCATACCCCGACTCGATCCTGCTATGTTCTCACCTCCTAAGAAGAAAAATGGAACAAAAAGGAAAAGGGTGAGCTCAACTAGCCCAGTAAAGAATATTATGACTAAGATAATATACAACAAATTATCATTAGTCTTCAACAGGAAAAAATCTGATAGAATATAATAGACAACAAATTTTAGATCAACACACACAGCGGAAACAGCAATCCATTAGAAGAATCACGTAGAAAATGAATTCTACTATCTTCTAAGATTTAAGAGTCCATCATCAATATTTTATCCCCGTAACATCAATCAATATACATCTTTTAATCAAATATTCATCTTTGCACTACAGAGGAAAGATATTCATCAAGATCACCAGGTTGGTCATCATGTTCATCTCACACACATTTCACCTTTTGCTACTACGGCCAAAAGATATTCACTAATCATTCATCTTTGCACTACAGGTGCAAAGATATTCAATAATATCATCATTTAGGGTCGAGGATGATGGAAAATATTTTAAAGAAAACGAATCTAGTGAGACGTAAGGACAAATATTAGGGATTCAGATAACAGGTTTTATCCAAGATCAATAATACTCCATAATAACCAATTTTGAAGCAAAATTCAAAATAACGATCAAAAACATGGATATAATCAAAGATAGTAGCCAAAATAGACATCTTGGACAAAAGGAAATTTTTATTTTTTGGTGAATAGTGTAAAGTATTTTCGTGAATAAAGGTCGATATCGTGAATAGTAACCCCAGCACAAAAAAGTTCCAAATTTGATTAAAAAGTTCACCAATATTCCTAAGATAATGATATTGAAGAAAATAATATCATTTAAGAAGAAAATAACATCCCTTACCTCAAAATAACCGTACTTCTAACTGAATTTCGTATAGTGTTGAGACAACTTGCACCCCATATAGCAACACTCAAAGTATCAAAATACTCACAAGAATACGCTCAATAATCTAGAGAGAAAGAAAACTTGGTGTGATTTTCAATTCTAACCTAGGCGTCTATTTATAGGAAAATGCTAGAACGCCAAAGGAGACTAAATAATAAAATAATATTATTATTAATTATAATTCCTACGCATGCTTTGAATTTTTGGGCAGCCATGTTGGAAGAATTCAGCAGCCCATGTAGTATTCCACCAACCAAAAGTGGGTCCCCCCATAAATTTAATAAAAAAATTATTTTATTTATCGAAACTTTAATAATTCATAGAAAATAGCCTGTTTATCAGAAAAATACGAATTTTATGTCCATTCTGCCTGAAATCGAATTCTCTACAACTTTACAGAAGAAAGTTTTTCCAAATTCCCAACAAAAAATATCCAAAATTCACAAACGGATGATTTTTAATACCTCCACTTTGACAAAATACTGATAAAATACCTCAACATTAATTCCTTCATTAATAACCACATAAATAAATTCATCATTTATATCCACATCAAATAAATATTTCCTTATCATATAAATCAATAATTAATTATTCATAAATAATATTACGTAATCACAATTATGACAACCAACGGTAGTTCCCAAGAAAAGAGGGGCTTTCCAATAAGGATTTCTCCTTCATCGGCGCTCAATTAGGTGACCAAACCTCTCCTTAGATGTAACTTTCTAGACATTGCCAATAATGTTATCTAATAAAATTATTCAAATAATATGAATTATTGATCCGATAATGGGAAATCTTGTCAAGCATGACAATTATTGAAACAACAATAATATAAACAATCAACGAAGCAATTATTGAATCAATAAAATAAAATATTGAAAGCAAGAATCATCGTAATAATTATTGAGTAGTGCCTTCTTACGCATTTAATCAATAATTCAATAATCTTGTCAATAATCTGGTGTATTTCTTTATGCCACCACGCGTATTATTGTATTTTAACCACCGTATTCCAACAAGTGTTAATTAGCAGTAACAACTACGCCTGTTATTTATAAAAACTCATACTTTGTCGCTTTTCTTCATCCGACGCTTATTCTCACATTATGAGCCCCATTTAATGGTCATACTGGCGCATCGTAATATTCCCCACAAAAAGAATATTCCACGACCAAAAGAATATTCTCCACAAAATGAATATTTTATAACCACTTGCTTATTTTGCAAAATTTGCACATTTCACCCATAACCAAATCATTATATCAAATTAACACCTTATTAATTTAGAATAATGAATAGAAAATTTAATTTTATTTATAATAAGTTAGGTCTTACAACCTCCCTCCTTATAAAATTTCGTCCCTCGAAATTGACGTGCGTACACAGTGTTTTGAGCGGTGAGGTACCTCGCTTTCATTTCTTATTCCAACTCCCATGTCATTTCCTCCATTGCATGGTTTCTCCATAAAACCTTGACTTGTGATATAACCTTGAGTGCGTAAGACATGTTCTTTTCTATCCAAGATCTTAATAGTACCTCCTCGTGACGTTAAATCTTCTACTATCTCGATCGGTTCTAACTCAATAATATGGTTCGGTCTTTTACATATTTACTTAAGCATAGATATGTGAAAAACATTATGAACACGAGACATGCTTGGAGGTAATGCGAGTCTATAGGCCACATTTCCTATTCGGTCAAGAATCTCAACTGGACCAACAAATCTTGGATTGAACTTTCCTCTCTTTCCAAATCTTGTAACTCCCTTCCATGGAGCAACACGTAACAGTACATGATCCCCAATATTCAATTCCACGTCCTTTCGATGAGGATCAGCATAACTCTTTTGTCGATCTTGTGAGGTTTGAATACGTTGTCGAATCATTTGGATCTTTTCTGTAGTCATGCGTACTAATTCTGGTCCCAACAACGTTGCTTCTCCCACCTCGTCCCAGCATACTGGAGAACGACACTTTCGTCCATACAACGCCTCGAATGGAGCCATGCCTATACTTTCTTGATAACTGTTGTTGTAGGAGAATTCCACCAGTGGCAAGTATTTATCCCAACTTCCTTTGAAATCTAGAACACAGAGTCTTAATAGATCTTCAAGAGTTTGAATAGTCTTCTCTCGATTGTCCGTCCGCTTTGAGGATGGTATCTTTGAATCAATCAGAAAATCCGCGCCCATAGCTTTTCTCGCAAGCTAACCCAAAATCTTGAAGTGAATCTTGGGTCACGATCCAAAATTATGGATACCGGCATGCCATGCAATCTCACAATCTCATTCACGTACATACGAGCAAGACGTTCAAGAGAATAAGTTTCACGAATCGACAAGAAATGAGCAGACTTGGTTAATCTATCAACAATAACCCAAATCGCATCTATGCCTTGAGAAACTTTGGGAAGACACAGTAACAAAATCCATGGTAATGTGTTCCCACTTTCATTTCGGAATCTCAAGTGGTTATGGACCTTTTGGTACTTGATGCTCGCCTTTACATCGCCGACAAGTTAAACACCTCGAGATAAACTCCGCGATCTCTCTTCATATTGTTCCACCAAAATGTATGTTGAATATCATGATACATTTTGGTACTCCTGAGATGGATTGCAAATTGGGTGTTGTGTGCCTCCATCATGATTCTATGCTTCAAGTCAAAATCGTTAGAACGCAAAAGTCTAGAGTTGACTCAAGTATTCCTTCTTCATCGATTCTTGCTTCCTAATAACACCTTCTTGCACTTTCTTCTTTATACGATCATTTGTCCGTAGCTTGAGCGAAATTTAACTTTATCGATTAAAGTCGATTCTACTCGTATGTTCGCCATCATCACGTGGGTCCCTGGAGTTTTTAACTCTATCTCCATCCTTTGCAAGTCATACAAAATGGGTCTTTGCGTTGACAATATCGCACTCGTACTTGCATATGATCTTCTACTCAATGCGTCAGCTACTACGTTCGCTTTTCCAGGATGATATTGAATAGTGTGATCGTAATCTTCCAACAGCTCAAGCCAACTTCATTGCCGCATATTGAGTTCTTTTTGGGTGAAGAAATATTTGAGGCTTTTATGGTCCGTATAAATCTCCACTTTCTCCCCATACAAGTAGTGCCTCCATTTTTAACGAAAAACGATTTGCCTTAACTCCAAATCATGAGTAGGATAATTCCTCTCATATTCTTTGAGTTGTCATGAGGCATAAAGCATGACTTTCCCATGTTGCATGAGAACACATCCTAACCCTTTGCTGAAGCATCATCAGAGATAACAAATCCATCCGAACCGGATGGTATTGCGAGCAGTCAAAAAGAAATGAGTCTCCTCTTGAGCTCTTGAAAACTCTTCTCGCATTCCTCGCTCCATATGAATTTTTTATCTTTCCGAGTCACCGAAAGTTAATTAGCTGAGTAGCAATTTGAGAAAATCCTTCCACGAATCTCTCGATAATAACCAATTAAGCCCGAAGCTACGCACTTCATCCACCGACTTTGGTTGCTCCCAACTTTGTATTGCTTCAATCTTCGTCAGTCAATGATACTCCATGTTTTGACACCACGCCCCCAAGGAATGCTACTTCCTCAAGCCGTAACTCGCATTTCTTGACTTGGCATATAGCTTGTTTTCACGAAGCCTTTCAAGTATCGACTTCAAATGGTGCTCATGATCTTCACGACTTTTGGAATAGATGAGGATGTCATCAATAAAGACAACAACGAATCGATCCAAATATTCCTTGAATACTCGGTTCATCATATCCATGAAAGCGGCGGGAGCATTAGTCAATCCAAAAGACATGACTAAGAATTCATAATGCCCGTCTCGAGTTCTCAAGGCGCCTTGGAATATCCTCGCTTTTAATCTTGGTGATGATATCCGTAACGAAGATCGATCTTTAAAAAGAATTGTGCTCCTTGTAACTGGTCGAATGTGTCATCAATGCGAGGTAGCGGATACCTATTCTTGATGGTGACATGGTTTAATTCTCGGTAGTAAATACAAAATCGCATACTCCGCCTTTCTTCTTTACTGAATAAAACAGGAGCACCCAAGGAGATGTACTAGGGCGAATGAAATCGATGTCTAATAACTCCTCGTAGTTGGACTTTTAACTCCTCAAGTTCAATAGAGCCATTCGATATGGGGTTTTAGAAATGGGTTTTATACCCGTTCAAGGTCAATAAAGAATTCAACATCACGCTCGGGGTAGACCGGAAGTTCTTCAGAAATACATCAGAAATTCTCTAACAATGAAATATTATCCAAATCGACTTGTCTTTATTCAAATACATAACATGGGCTAAGAAAGCTTGGCATCCGTTTTCAATAAATGAATAGCTTTGTGGCTTGATATGACGATGGATCGATTTTAGTGGTTTAGTTGTTTGAATTAAATATGACAGAGTTGGTTAGGAATATGAAAACTAACAACCTTACAAAAATAATCAATTTTGGCATGATGAGTGGTTAACCAATCAATTCCTAAAATCACATCAAAAGCAAGTATCTTTAAAGAAATAAGATCAAAAGGTAATGTGATTGTGCCAACTTAGATCAAGCAAGATTTATAAAATGTAGATGTAACGAAGGATTCACCCAACGGAGTTTCAATAGATAAATCAAAGTCTAATTTCTCCGGAGTCAAGTTTAAACGTTGAGCACAAGCAGGAGATATAAAAGAATGGGTAGAACCGGTATCTAGTAAGGTATAAACTTCGCAAGAATTCAAGATTAGCTTACCCGTGATCACCTTGTTCGGGTTCCTCACGTTTTGGCCAGTCACAACAAATGCTCTTCCAGGAACCGTTGATTTTGACTTATCCGGGACAGCCCTTGGAGTCACCATCCCTGCTGAACTTGATTTCTGTAAGACCCCAAATAATTAATAAATGAAATTTAATTTTCTCTAATTATTTTGAAATAGTAAGGGTTGATGTGATTAATGTGGATAGTTATGGGTAAAATACGCAAATATTTCAAAATAAGCAAGTGGTTATAAAATATTCATTGTTGTTTGGGAATATTCGTTTGGTCGTGGAATATTAAATCTCGTCGGGGAATATTCGTATGACGGCCAGCAAATGACCATGTGTGGGCCCCATAACGGAAGCGATTGGAGGAAGAAAACGACAAATATAAGTTGTTTAAAAATAACGGCGTAATTGTTACCGCTTTACCTTTGTTGGAATACCGGTGGTTAAAACACGATGTACTGCGTTGTTGACAAGAAGATACCACGTATTGCACCAATTATTGACTCTTACGTAAGAAGGCACTACTCAATAATGGTTACAAATTAATTCGCTCATTCGATTTTATTGTTTCAATAATTGTTGTGTTGATATTTTATATTGCTTCTTGTTTCAATAATTGTCATTACACAATTTTTTCATTATCGAAGCAATAATTCATATTATCTCGAATAATATTATTAGATAACATTATTGGCAATGTCTAGAAAGTTCATCTAAGGAGAGGTTTGGTCACCTAATTGCGCCAAATGAGAGAAATTCTTATTGAAAGCCCTCTTTCCTGAAAGCTGCACAGTTGTCAATATTGTGATTCTCAATATTATTTGTGAATAATTAATTATTGATTCATATGATGAGAAAAATATTGATTTTATATGGATATAGATGGAGAAAATTTTAATGTGACAATTGTTGAAAATTGAAATTTTATCTTTTTCTAATAAAATAATTCATTTAAATATATATATTATTATATTTTAATAATATAATAATGGTGATATTTTTACAACGAATGTGGGATATATGAGTATCTGAGGAGGAAGAGTATTTTTGTTGCAATAAATGTTTAAAACATGTTAAACATGCCTGTGGACCCCATTTATTATTTGAAATTTGATTATAGCACGTAAAATCGCCTGTTTGTGGATTTCTTTTGGCCAATTTCATTTTGAATTTGAAAAACTTTCTTCCGTAAAGTTGTAGAGAATTGAATTTCCTATAAAAACTCATAAGATTCGAATTTTTTTACAAAAGGGCTATTTATTATGAATTATTGAAGTTAGGAGTTCAAAAATAATTGATTTTTGGAAGTTTTAATTGTTTAAAATAAAAAAACGTTTTTATATGTTGTGAGCCTCATTAATCACATGCTAGGTGGCTGATTTCAGATTCCCAAAGGATGGCGTAGAAATTTTTTTTATAAATATATTATTATATTAAATTTTTACGCTTTGGTGTTCTAAGCAATTTCTTATAAATAGGTCTTTAGGTTAAATTGAAAATCACACCGCGAACCCAAGTTTTCTCTCTATATTATCGGCGTATTCTTGTGAGTATTTTGAGTATACTTTGAGTATTGCTATACTGGTGAAAGTTCAAGTTATAGCCTATATCCGATATTCCAGCTTAAATCTTGTCTTTCCGAGGTAGTGGGATATTATTTTTTTTTCGTAATGATATTATTTCTTCAATATCATTATCTTTGAAATATTGATCTCAAGTTTTTATCAAATTTGAAACTTTTGGTGTCTGAGTTACTATTTACGATATCTGGCACTATTCACGATATATCTTGATCTTATTCACGAATACACAATATTCATCGAAAAATGAAAATTTTCCTTTTACGTCCAAAATATCTATTGTGGATACTAGTTTTGATTGTATCCATGTTTTGATCATTCTTGAATTTTACACCACTATGATTGTTTTTGAGGTATTTTTGGGCGTGGATAAAACAAAGTACTGAATCCTTAATCCTTAATCCTTGTCATTTTGTTTCACTTTGGATTCGCTTTTTAAAAAAAAAAATATTTTTCATCATCCTCGGTCTTAAATGATGATATTATTGAATATCTTTGGCTTTTATAGTGAAAAGATGATTGATTTCGATGAATATCTTTGGCACAGTAGTGCAAAGATGAATGATTTCGATGAATATCTTTGGCCCGTAGCGTGCAAAGATGAGCAGTGTTTAGATGAACATGACCAATCGTGAATGTCCTCGGCTCAGTAGTGCGAGGATGAATATATGATTCGGATATATATTGATTGATGTTATAGGATAAAAATATTGATGATGGAATCGTTAAATTCATAGATATTAGTAGATTTCATCCTCTACGTAACTCTTATGAATTAATATTTTCCGTCTATGCAGTATTGATTTAAAACTTGTTATCTATTGTATTCTATTAAATTTTTTCCTGTTGAAGACTAACGATAATTTGTTGTATATTATCTTAGTCATAATATTCTTTACTAGGCTAGTTGAGCTCACCCTTTTCCTTTTTGTTCCATTTTTTCTTCTCGGAGAGGCGAGAATGTAGCGAAATGCGAGTCTGGGTATGGAATGATGGTTTAAGAGAATTGTTTAGTAGTCCTCACCATTTTTGTAAAATAATGTATCAATAATTATGATGAGAATTTATTTGTATGTGGATATTGTTTAGATGGCAATATCTCGTATTTAAACTCACAGATTTCTTGTTGTAATAATAAAGTTGTAGTTTTTTACATGCACTGTATTGACAACTCGTAATGGGTGATGTATACCTATTTTGGGGTGTCACAGTTTATTATAAGTACAATCTCGAGCGATATGTCCTTCCTTTCCACAATTATAATATACCTTGGATTGTTGTGGGCTTTGACCGATATGTCCCTCTTTCCGCATTTGTAACATCCGATCGGCTTGGTTGTTCTCATCCCCTAGAATTTGTTGTTGGTCTTTGTGTTCATTCTTGATGTCTTCCGTCATTGTTGAATCTCCTCTTCTCGAAATTTCCACTGACTCACCTCTCCTATTATCATGGCAACGATTACCACCCGAGTGGTTACCGCCTTTGTCCGTAATTTTCCCTCCTCGCTGGTTATCATCGTTCTGATGACTGTTGTCACCGGTATGACCCTGGTTGTGATCCCTCGGTTGAGTATACTCATTATCTCTCTCTAATAATTGAGCCTTGTTGACAACATCTGAATACAGAGGAAATTTATGAGAGATAAGGTATTGACGAATCTCAGGTTTTAGACCTCTCAAAAACATCGGCGTCATACGTTCCTCATTCTCTACCAAATGAGGTGCAAACCTGGATAACTCCGCGAACTTCGCCTCGTACTGAGACACCGTCATGTTGTTCTGTTCCAGTTTAATAAACTCTACCTCCTTCATATGACGAATACTTTCTGGAAAGTACTTGTCATTGAACAGTTTCTGAAATCTTTCCCAAGACATCTTAAGTGCGTCTGGCTGGGTACGCTTCATGGATTTCCACCAGTAATCTGCCTCACCACGGAACATAAATGTGGCGAATGGAACCTTCTGCTCCTCCGTGCATCCCAAGACATCGAATATCTTGGTAATTTGCTTGACCCATGTTTCCGCCTTTAATCGGATCGGGCTTTCCCAAAATCTGGTGGTCCCAACTCCTTGAATCGCTTGGTTGTGATGCATCATCGCGTTGCCATCATTTCCACCGTATTTTGTACACGAGTCTCCTCGTGCGATTTTGCATGAACGTAAAAAAGCTTCTAAACATCCCATCATTCATCGTTTACTCGGTAGCGTTGTTTTACGGAGGAATATTGTCTTCTGTTGCACGTTCTCTGGTTTGTGACTAAAGGTTGTTCCACAGCCTCATACACTCCATTGTTAACGTTCTCAAAGCCCATTCTTAAATCGCCATAAAATAAGGGTTAATTAAACAAATTAACATTTCACATAATATCCTATATTATGACCCCACCAACAAATAAGCTTAAATAGGACACACTAGCGAAGGATTTACTCATCTCTCTCTCTCTCTAGTTCTATTCCCCGATCTCCGCCAGAGACCATATCCCTAAGCTTTGATACCAACCTGGACGCCCCCCAAAATAGGTATACAACACCCATTCTGAGTTGCCAAATACATGGTACAAAAAGCAAACTACAACTTCAATAATACAATTGTCATGCAAAATACGACAACACATACTGTGAGTTTAAATACAAATATTGTCTTCTAGACAATATCCACACCCAAATAAGTCCTCATTACAATTATTCATACACTATTTTACAGAAATAGTGAGGACAACTAAAACATCTTTCTAGAACCATCATTCCATACCCCGACTCGATCCTGCTATGTTCTCACCTCCTAAGAAGAAAAATGGAACAAAAAGGAAAAGGGTGAGCTCAACTAGCCCAGTAAAGAATATTATGACTAAGATAATATACAACAAATTATCATTAGTCTTCAACAGGAAAAAATCTGATAGAATATAATAGACAACAAATTTTAGATCAACACACACAGCGGAAACAGCAATCCATTAGAAGAATCACGTAGAAAATGAATTCTACTATCTTCTAAGATTTAAGAGTCCATCATCAATATTTTATCCCCGTAACATCAATCAATATACATCTTTTAATCAAATATTCATCTTTGCACTACAGGCCAAAGATATTCATCAAGTATCACCAGTTGGTTATGTTCATCTCAACACCTGTTCACCTTTGCACTACGGGCCAAAGATATTCACTAATCATTCATCTTTGCACTACAGGCCAAAGATATTCAGTAATATCATCATTTAGGACTGAGGATGATGGAAAATATTTTAAAGAAAACGAATCTAGTGAGACAGAAGGACAAATATTAGGGATTCGTATAACAGTTTTATCCAAGATCAATAATACTCCATAATAACCAATTTTGAAGCAGAATTCAAAAATAACGATCAAAACATGGATATAATCAAAGATAGTAGCCAAAATAGACATCTTGGACAAAAAGGAAAATTTTTATTTTTTGGTGAATAGTGTCGTATTCGTGAATAAAGGTCATGATATCGTGAATAGTCGTAGATACGTGAATAAGAACTCCGAAACAAAAAATTCCAAATTTGATTAAAAAGTTCACCAATATTCCCAAGATAATGATATTGAAGAAAATAATATCATTTAAGAAGAAAATAACATCCCTTACCTCAAAATAACCGTATTTACATTTGAATTTTGGGTATAGTCTTGTGAGAACTTGCATAGATATAGCAACACTCAAAGTATCAAAATACTCACAAGAATACGCTCGATAATCTAGAGAGAAAGAAAACTTGGTGTGATTTTCAATTCTAACCTAGGCGTCTATTTATAGGAAAATGCTAGAACGCCAAAGGAGACTAAATAATAAAATAATATTATTATTAATTATAATTCCTACGCATGCTTTGAATTTTGGGCGACCATGTTGGAAGAATTCAAAGACCCATGTAGTATTCCACCAACCAAAAGTGGGTCCCCCATAAATTTAATAAAAAAATTATTTTATTTATCGAAACTTTAATAATTCATAGAAAATAGCACGTTTATCAGAAAAATACGAATTTTATGTCCATTCTGCGTGAAATCGAATTCTCTACAACTTTGTAGAAGAAAGTTTTTCCAAATTCCGAACAAAAAATATCCAAAATTCACAAACGGATGATTTTTAATACCTCCACTTTGACAAAATACTGATAAAACACCTCAACATTAATCCCTTCATTAATAACCACATAAATAAATTCATCATTTATATCCACATCAAATAAATATTTCCTTATCATATAAATCAATAATTAATTATTCATAAATAATATTACAGAATCACAATTATGACAACCAGACCGTTCCCAGGAAAGAGGGGGCTTTCCAATAAGGATTTCTCCTTACTGGCGCTCAATTAGGTGACCAAACCTCTCCTTAGACAGAACTTTCTAGACATTGCCAATAATGTTATCTAATAAAATTATTCAAATAATATGAATTATTGATCTGATAATGGGAAATATTGTGCAGTGACAATTATTGAAACAACAATAATATAAACTATCAACGCAGCAATTATTGAATCAATAAAATAAAATATTGAATAAAGAATTCATCGTAATAATTATTGAGTAGTGCTTTCTTACGTACGAATCAATAATTCAATAATCTTGCAGTCTGGTGTATTCTTGTGCCACCACGCATATTATTGTATTTTAACCACCGTGTATTCCAACAAGGTTAATTGAGAATAACTACTGTTGTTATTTATAAAAACTCATACTTTGTCGCTTTCTTCATCCGACGCTTATTCATTATGAGCCCCACGAATGGGCATACTGTCAGCATTTAAATATTCCCCGACAAAAAGAATATTCCATGACCAAAAGAATATTCCCTGACAAAAATGAATATTTTATAACCACTTGTTTATTTTGTAAAATTTGCACATTTCACCCATAACCAAATCATTATATCAAATTAACACCTTATTAATTTAGAATAATGAATAGAGAAAATTCAATTTTATTTATAATAAGTTGGGGTCTTACAGGCACAATCATTGGTGGACCCCACAACAGAATTATTGTCGGATTGAGAAAACGACAAAAATATTTTTATAAAAATAACGGCGAAAGTTTTACCATTAATATTGTTGAACTACTCGGTAGTAAAAGTTTTACCATTGCATAATAGCACACTGTATTGATTATTGATGCTTACGTGAGAAGTCACTCAGTTTTGTTTAATTATTGCCTCAGTAATTGTTGCATAGTATCTCACGTTATTTGATTCAATTATTGTCGATATTTTATATATTATTAAATCAATAATTGAAATGACTGAGTTATTAATATTATAATTTGCAATATTAACGTTGTCTAGAAGTTTTGCCAAAGAGAGGTTTGGTCACCTAATTGCGCGCCAATAGGGAAAAATCTTTATTAGAAAGCCCCCTCTTTCCTGGGAACGACCTGATTGATTAATATTGTGAATTATAATAATGATGATAAATGTTGTTAAAAATATTGAGGGGATTTTATGAAGAATTTGATGTAAATTTTGTTTGATTATTTGGACCCCCACTTTCCATTTTAAAAATTGTGGTTGTTTAGAGAAGTTATCTCATTTTTTCTTTTATATATATATATATGTATACATATATATATATAAAGTATTATATATATATATATATTATATTATTAATGAAAGGTGGGTGGGTGGGTGGGTGGGTGGGGGGGGGGGGGAAAGTGGACAGGTGTATTATTATGAATATTATATATATATATATATATGCAAGTTGAAAAAAATGGACAGAAGGAGTATTATTATGGATATTATATATATAATATATTATATTTTATTTAAAAGATTTTGCTTTAATTATGGACCATCCGATTAAAGTAAATCAATCTGGACCGCTTCATGGATTGTTACTATTCATTCCATTCTTCTATAAATAGAAGTTCATTCCTTCATTATTTCTTACTTAATTCATTGAAACTCTAGAGAGAGAAACTATAGAGAGAAAGAAGAAAAGTATTCTGCTACTTCACTACTTCTTTATCCAGTTTTTCTTTATACGGTTAGGGATATTATTTCTTTTGTATTCATGAAGAGAACTTCTATTATTCCATCTTTATTATTCTGTTGGAACATCCTGTTTGTGCGTTTTACGTCGGACCTGGTTCCGTCTTTTTATTATTATGTTGGAATATCCTCATGCATGCGCTTTTACACCGGACTGATTCCGTTATTTATTATTCTTGAATAACCTGCCTACATCTGAAGTACCGCATGCATGGTGATTTCTGTTGTTATTCCATTCTTTATTATTCTGTTGAAATATCCTGTCGGTGCGTATTACGCCTGACCTGGTTCCGTTATTTATTATTCTGTTGGAATAACCTATCTATGCGAAGTACTGCATGCATGGTGATTTCTTTTGTTATTCCATTCTTTATTATACTCAGTTGGTTAAAGTTTTGACTTCTATACTCCATGAAATTAGTGGAATATCCTTGATATTTGCGCTTCATCCAGTATCTTTCATGGAAATATTCTTCTGAGTATTCTTGAATTTTACTCTACAAAGCAGTATTATGTTGACAATTTGGACGTTATTAGTTCCTGAATAAATTAATTCATGAACTTGTTTTATTTAATTCTTATATCATTGTCATCATCCTCATGTTTATATTTTTTTGAAAGTCATCTGTGGCATGTAGTGCATAGATGGACTTGGTATGATTATGACCAGGGATTATTCGGTGTAATCATGACCGTAATGTTACAAATGATGTGATAAAAGTCCTCATTGGCCCGTAGTGCATTGATGGACAGTTGTTGGCATGATCATGACCATTAATGAATACACAAATATCCTTGGCCCGTAGTGCATAGATAATTTGTTGTCGTGACCCTAATGAATATCCTTGGTCGTAGTGCAGGGATGATGTTGATTATTTATTAAGCTGAGTCTCAGTGATAAAAGTGATGAAAACCTTTTAAATCATAAAAGATAGTAGATTTTATTCTCTACTTGACTCTTTTAATGGATTGCATTTTCCGTCGCAGCTTAAACTTGATGTCTATTGTATTTTATCGCTTTAACATCGTTGAGGACTAATGATAATTTATTCGCATTATCTTAGTCATAATATTTCTTCTTTGGGCTAGTTGAGCTCACCCTTTCTTTTTCCGTTTCTCTTCTGTGAAATGAGAACGTGGTTGAAATCTAGTCTGGGAACGGAGTGATGGTCCTAGATGGTGTATTAGTAGTCCTCACTATTCTGTTAAATAGTGTAACAATAAATATAATGATGACTTATTCTGAGAGTGAATATTGTCTAGAAGACAGTATTTGTATTAAAACTCACAGCTCTCTTGTTGTATTTTAAAGATTGTATTTGTATTTTTTTTACCATGTATTTGGCGACTCAAAATAGGTGATGCATACCTATTTTGGGGGCGTCACATTAAATATCTCCAAAATTTAGATATGTAATAGTTGATTTAATTATTCTTCTGTTTGTTTATATGTAATAATTTTGAAAAATTATTTAAATATGGAAAGGTATTAATAATTTTAATTTAAAATTTTATTAGTATAGTTTTTTAGCATTTTATTATTTATATTAATAATTTTTATATCATGTATTGATAACGATTTTATTTCATTAAATAGCTCCAAAGTTTAGATATGTAATAGTTGATTTAATTATTCTTCTGTTTGTTTATATGTAATAGTTTTGAAAAAATATTTAAATATGGAAGGGTATTAATAATTTCAATTTAAAATTTTATTAGTATAATTTTTTTAGCATTTTATTATTTATATTAATAATTTTTATATCATATTATTGCTTAATTAACATTATGGAGGTTATACATTGGGTGCACTAATAATGTCGAAGTGACAACTATGGAACACTCATCTATCTAGCCATAGCGCATTATCTATTACAGATGAATTTCTCCAAATATGTGATATGAAAACTCTTGAAGAAATACAGGATGAAACAGAGGTAAAATCGTTTTTAAAACACCTTACTTTTTTCATAACATTTACTAATTTTCTGTTGTTCATTTTTTTTACACTCCAGGAATCATCATGTGTGGTACTTGCTACTATTCTGTGTATAGAAACTGAATATAATGGCTTTAATTTAAAATTCCTGCAAAAAATGCCGCAAAAAAGTAAAATCAGACAGCGAAAAATATTGGTATGATAAATGTTTTGACCATGTTAATTCTGTTACACCGAGGTATTGTGAAACAATATTTTGTTATACGTTATATCTACTTTATGTTCATACTTTGTTCACTCTGTTAATATTATCTAACTTTGTAAATGTAACTTTTAATTGTAGATTTAAAGTTTAAGTTTAAGTAATGGATGATACGTCCAGTGCATCTTTTGTTCTATTTGATCGTGAAGCCTAACACATCATAGGAAAGTCAACTTATGAATTGAGGGAACAATTGATTAAGGTAAAATTAAAATATAAAAACACATTACATATTTAAAGTATGCAGTCTTAAACTTGTGTACATAACTATTGTTAATTCATGTTTTTTAAATGTGTTAAAGGATGGAGACTCTGATTGTTTTCCGGATGAACTAAATATATTGTTGCAAAAGAGGTTCCTTTTCAAAATACAGATATCATCTTATAATTTGAAGGCAAATTATGCGACATACACAGTTGCTAAGATGACTAACGATGAAAAAATAATTGAATCCTACACAAGTATATGTGATGAGCCTCACGTAATTCATTTGGTTGATGTTGAATCCTACAATAAATTTGTTTATACTTATGAAAAAAATAATTGAATCCTACACAATTTAATTCTGTTACTACAGTCTATACAAGGTGAGTCAATGCTCGATGTTGTCAACTGTGTCACACCTATAAGCAAAAGGCCTATACATTCAATCAACGATGATGATGTACAAGGATCTCAATCAACTGACGTTGAAATGTCAACCAACAAAATGAAAAAGAAGATCAAAATCGAGAAAGATGACAACTTTACTGCTTCAAATTAATTTAATTCATTGTCTCATTTTACTGCGTATCTTGGTTGTTTTAAATATTAGAAACTTCTAAATACAATTAATACGTTGATCTTTGAGTTTTTAATTTGGATTATTTGGATGTTCTGTGTGAAATTTGATCATCGCACAACAATTTATCATCTTTTTATTATATTTTAATTTATTAATTGTACGTACATATTTATTATTAAAAAATTGAATAATCCCGCCACAACGCACGAGTTTGTATCTAGTTTCAATTCGAATTCGAACAACTCTCTATTCGTTTTCGATTCGACTTGTTTACACTCTTATTTGTAACTCTGATAAGTTATTTGATTGAAGGTTATCAAGAACAATGGTTTTCATACTTATCAAAAGTTATTGTGATTTTTGACCAAAACAAAAAAGTTTTAAAAATATATAAAGTGTCCACAAACAACATAGAGTAAAGTTGGTTTTGAGCTACAATTATTTTTTCTTCTATTGCTTTTTTTTTCTTTTTGCTAATTAATTTACACTCAACTGATAATTAAGATTACTACAATTCAACTGAAAATTAAGACTACCACAATTAAAATAAATGTTACATCCTTCCAAAGAGTCAATTAAGCTCTGATCATTCACTAATTGCTAAATACTATGATACTCATTGGCCAAATTAGTAATAGCAGTAGATCAAATTTGGGCATAAGACGTGTCGCTTTGGCCGAGTGGTTAAGGCGTGTGCCTGCTAAGTACATGGGGTTTCCCCGCGAGAGTTCGAATCTCTCAGGCGACGCTTATTTTGAAATTTTTGGCATTTTTGGCAGCCTTAGGGGTTGTTTGTCATTATTTAGGCTGAATAATTTAGTGTCATTTTTTTGGCTCAATGATTTTTTTTTTAACAATATTAACTATTATATTAAGTAATATTAAATATATTTTTAACAATTTTGAATTTTTTTAGATGGCTAAAATAATAAAAATATGTTATTAAGACATGTCAATTATTAAATAATTTTTTTCATTCAGATTCAGCTCATATTCAAATTCATTTAGTTTTTATCAAACACCCCCTTAGCCCTTAGGGGCTGTAAACTGAATGAAACAATTCTAATTAAGCAATCTGAATGAGCTGAATGAAACATAAATACCGAATAAAAAAAGTTGTTGATAATTAATATGTCTAAAATATTTGAATAATAATTTTTTTACTATTTTATTCCTCTAACCATGTTGAACAAGTATAGAAGTATGAACGTACTAAAAATAAATAAATTTACTACAATATAACATCTTACAAATCAAATCAAAGATATCTTACAAATCAAGACAATGGAATTCACAATTTCATGATATTACAAAAATACAACCACCATTATTAACTCCAAGAAAACATATATTGAACTTTATTATATCTCATATTATTGACAAAAATATCAAATTTTGACATGATTATTTCAGTGAACTCACTTTACAATAATATAATAAAATTGAAATAGTATATAACCCCTGTGACAGCAAATTTTGTCTCCTAACAAAACTGGTTAAAAAAACCTTTTCTTCCAAGCTCTTTGATTACAAGTTATAACCGTCTAACAAAAACAAACAAAAATTGGCTGCAAACACCTTACCAACTGATGGATAGTGGATACACAGAGTAGTTTTTAGTAGAAGTAATTATTGTCCCTATGACTCCCGGCATCCTTGCAGAGCATTGAGCGCAGAGCCATTATCGATCTAGGCGGCTCCAAGTCTTTCTCGTGTAGTGAATTTCCTAGCAATTTTTGCATTTGCAACGCAAACGTGTCATCTAAAACCTGCAAGTTTGACCATAATCCTAGACTTAAAATGCAACATATAAATTTGATGTTAATCCAACTGACTGACACAACCTCGATTTGGCCCAGTCAGGTGAAATATATATTCCAATCTCAAGTAATAAAAATTTGATCAATGTTTGAGATTACATCTAAGGCCGAAAACTATTCCATGATACAAATAGAGAATTTATTTAATCCTTAAAAACAAACTGGAAGCTTGACTTACTGATAGTGCAACTCGTGCGCCTTTGTAACAAGACCTGTTTCCTTTCCAATTCTCCAGAAACCGTAGGATATCCTTTAACACAAAGAATACAAGTCCATTAGAATATAAAAGACAAGAATTCAAAAAATTGTAAATATCTGCAGTTCTCAATGCAGCCTACCTGTCCCATCCGATCCCAGAAACCTCTGCAGATAATTAAAAAGACTTGAGTTTCAACGACGTTGTGGAGGTGATCAATTGTCTTCGTAAGTAGGTCCTTTAAAGGTTGCATTCCACTTCGTACATCTGACTCTACAAAATCTTCGTTTGCATCTTGGATTATGTTCTTCAACTTAGTGGCACTATGCAACCTTGTCTGAGTAACAACGGGACAACAAAAATTCATCAAACCAACCAAGCGGAGTAGTTCTAAAATATAAGTAAGGTAAACAAAGAGAATCCATGAAATGAATCAAACAAAGAAAGATAATATTATTATCTATATAAACATCCATTTGCAAGGAGCATAATTTCCATGAAAATTAACTTTTTATTCTACTTTGAATTGCATTCTCTTGGGAGTAAAAAGAAATCACCATTGTGAGCATTGCAGGGAGTTCCACGTGAAACAACTTGCATATGGAAACCCAAAATGATTGTAGACAAATAACTACTGATGTCAAAAGGTAGAAATGACATACAACAATATTATATAGATATTTCAAAACAATTAAAGTGTCACATATTTAAGACGTCATGATAGTATATGTCTCAAGACAACACAAAATAGATGGAGGTATTATGAGATATCTGTAAAAGGGAAAAAGTTATTACTCTATGATGAACACCTACATTTTCTGCAAGTTTCTCTACCACCGCCTGCAGGTAATTTCTGAATTTAGTCCTTAGCATCACTGTCACTTCACTGAGACGCTCTCCTGGAACAATATCTCCACCATCGGGGATGGAAGAACCCCATGACTTCAACTGAACTTCAATCTTGGGTCGCAGTACATCAAGCATCCTTTTCATAGAATTTAATAGAGTTCCCAACTAAAAAAGTACATGTACCTTAGGATTGCTGTATATGAAGAAAGCACCAGTTGCCAAAATCTTACAGGAAAGATAAATAACTCACCTCATTTGGGACAGTATAAGTGAACACATTTGCTTTTGCAATTTTCTGGACATATTTAAGGCCAAGTTTAATGGGTATCACATTATCTTTTAATGGTGATAGAACATCGGTGTACTGCCTGTCCAAAGTTTCCACAATTGCCCTTTCGACATCCGCTATAACCTTTTGAAACATCAAAAAAAAAACACACACACAAATGAAAATATGTATTTAAGACAGTAGAGTAAAAACCGGAAAACAATAATAGCAAAGAAACAAAGTTAAGAACCTAAAACTTAGTGGATTTTAAGAAGCTTAGGACCAAAGCCTACCAGATTCGATACCAGATTGGATTTCTAGTTGGCATAATTTTTACAAAATCCCAATATTATAGTGGGTGATGAAACTCAATCATCTATCACCTTTGTGCTTGAAATTTATATCTAAGACGTCCTCACTGATTTGGTCTAGCAAACTCATGAATTTTGCATCACTACATTAACATGGGGTCAATGACTCGATATTGTAGCAAGGAGCCAAGGAATGAAGATCATAATTTGTACATACACTCTCTAAGGAACAAACGTATTCTGGCCACCGACAAATGATGATTTCATAATCTCCAAGCATTTCCTTCAGCCGATTGTACATATGATCCACAAAAGGAGTCGTTGAGTCGGCTATTCTGACACTGGACCACCTCACCTAGAAAAAATTAGAATACATCATTTAGTAAAGGGTTCTGCTCAAAAAAAGCATCCTCCATGGCATCAGAATTGTATATTCAGTTTTTGCTTATATATTTACTCATAAACAGCCAACATTGATTTTGAAAATTATTTTCAAATTTCACAATGTTCAAGTGAAAGAAAGTAGAAATTTCTAGTTCATTAAAGAAGTCATAGCGACTAAAGCAGAAAGTTGACTATTACAACAGACTCTAACTTCTTTCCTTTTTCTTTTCTCCCCCTTACAAAATAGCATTGAACTACATTATCCATCTAAAGTCTGAACTGTTTCTTAAGTGACGTTATTCAATTGAACCATGTCTCTTAGACTATACTGCAAAGACTAGTACCTGATCAATCTTGCATGACTCAAGCAGAGAAAGATACTTTTCTTGAATCCAGTGAATTATATACGAGTGGAACAACTCTTTTGCATCAACACTGCCTTTTGTAGGACTGCGGAAGTTTTTTTGACACCCATAAATAAGACACAGGATCAGATAAAAGATTAGTATTGGAAGAGAGTTCAAAAGTTAGTTACTTGATATTCCAGCAAGCAAGATCTCTTTGGAAATTGGCTGTTGCAATAAGAAGTTCTGTTACAGGAGGAGAGGGGCCAGCAGGAGGACATGCACCAAGGAATGCACGCAATCTATTGCAAAGCTCAGTACTATATATTGACGAAGACAGATTCGGAAGGTCTATAAAACTGGATGAAAATAAAAACCAAAAAGAATCGATATTAACAATTAATAGTTGATTGTCAGTCCTCTAGTTCATAGCGAAAACATGAATGGCACAGAAATAATAAAATAAGAGGGCCATATAAGAGTTGTCAAACAAAAATTGCACAGATAATGCATAATTACAATAATTAACATAATCTCTTAGCAATCAAGGCACAGAAATTGAATTTCGGAGTTTGGGAGATGGAACCATAGTTGATGTCTAGCACTCAAATCAACTCACTAAACTTTAATCCCAAACTAGTTGAGGTCTTAATCTTAAATTAAATATTGCGATACTTTGAAAATTCACAAGTTCACATCTGGACTTTTCTGTTTGTCTGGAAGTCATGCATGTTTATTGTCTTTGTATGGAGGAAGGGAGCGAGGGAGTATTTGTACAGAGTATGGGAAAAATTGCATGTTAAGAGCCATTTGGATGAATTGATATGCTTAAGAGCAAATATTACTGAGAACTATGAGGCAAAAAAGCTTAATCAGTACTCAGTGTTATGTAAGCTAAATGTTAAAACTTAAAACTTAAATGTCTAATTTGAATAGGTTAGAACCAAACATATACAAGCAAACAAGAGTGAGCATTGTAAAATTATTAACACGTGAGCTCCCTAAATCAGCAAGAATAAACGTGATACATGATAATGAAAAAATTTCACTCAGTGAGGAAAGATGGACATATGCCAGTCTACAGCTCTCAACTAGACAATGAACCTGATTATTGGTGGGTCAAGCATTTTGCTCTAACTAAAATGTAAAACTGCATAACAATATAAAAAAACAAGTTTACCTAGGGAGAAAATGTTGATTCTGGATTTCTATGTCCGTGAAAATTTCATTTCTAATACTGAAGCAAAGAGACACCATCTTCTGATAAGCAGCAGAAAGTTTCACTGGATCCATCAACAAAGTCTCATTATTACAGCAAACAAACTCATCTGTTTCTGCCAAGCTTCTTCTAGATCTCTTTCTCACAGCAGTCTAGATGGACATTGGCACTTTAGACAAAAGTAAGATGGAGCCTAGATGAAAATAATTTGTGCAGTGTTCAATTTTGAATACCTGAAAGTATCTGCAGAGCTTCAATTGTGCCTCAGAAGAGCATATGTCGTGGAGAAGACTGTATAGCTTTAAGGCAGGTCCCATAGCCGGCACTGCAATATTAGTCGCAGGTCTAAAAATATCAACCATTCCTGATGGTGATAATTCATCCAATGACTTGTAGTTCTCAAACACCAGAGCAATAGCCTGCTCAACTTGATCAGAAACTTCCCCCCGGATGCGATTCTGGTCCATGGTTCATAAAATTTAGGATCTCAGGGGGAAAGTATATGAAGAAAAAAGAAAGTGAAGGGAAGACGTCTTGATGATGAATGCTAGAACTGTATATTTCAAGTGTTGGAAAGTAATAAAAGATACAAGAGGCTACTGAAATATTAATTTGAATACAACATAGCCATGCTAATTTACGACTTAATGAAGAAGCTGGTGAGAAATGAGTTGGTAAAGATAAAAAAAAGGTTATCAGATATAAGTTTGCTAATACATAAGCCTGCGTGGAACCAAATCTCACAAGGTAAATTATTTTACCTCTCAAAGAAAAGAAGCATGGAGACTCTCAATTCCCAAAAGTACAAAAGAAAATTAAATAGCAGTCAAATCTGAACCTATATTCACTATTACAAGCTCCAGGAAGACGTACACACCTCTTGGTGACTCAGCGTGCACTTAATGTTGTCTTTCTTAATCACAGGTGATAACAAATCATGCACCAAGTTTAGACAGTCAGCGGTGGGTGTGGCAACATCCATAACATATGAGAGGTATCTGCAACACCATGTAAATTCAACACCAGCAACATATTAATTACCCAACAAATAATTAAAATAATAATGACAATGGTAATGCACTAATGCATCTCCCACGTCTCAATACCTTAGCTTGGTGTATGCATCTGAAACTCCATAGAACAATGCAAATTCAGTCAATAACCACCTCCATGAACCATGCAGCAGCAGATTTCTTTGGCAAAAATGTTGAGCTTTCATTGAGGCCTCTAAAACCAAGTCATATGCCACAGTTTCTGCGACTGAACCACACTAGGGACAAAAATGAATGAAATTATCGTCAGCTACTTCCCAACTCATAATAATAATTATTGCTTCAGTACCGAATAACTACTAATTAAACTAAGATATTTTTTTTAACTGAAACCACATCATACATTATTTTTAGTGAGAAGAAACAGTCAACTACAGGATCCATTGAGTTTTGATGATAGAATTTAAATGCTTGGATTCATTATATTTGAAATAAATTTACAAAATTAATTCCCAGTGTAGGGACCAACCAAGTTTTTTTTAAATGATCTACCATTTATTTTAGAAGAAAGTACATCGTTGACTCTTCCTACTTCCAACCTGATTAAAACCATCAGTTTCCTCTCAAAACAGTTCTTTTCCCCTATATACAAGTACAAGATAAATTTTAATAAGATTGTGTTCAAAATCTTAAATAATAAAAAAAATTGAGAAAGATTCTCTTGAGAAAATGAACAAGTGATGGATCATTCAACCACAATACTGACTATTCACATCTTTAATGTTGTTTTGCAGTAACAACTTCTAAATTCTGTCTGTTCTATTGCTTATCTTTCCCAGAATGTATCCTAACTTTTGGCCTAATGCTCCATGAGTTATAACACCAATTATAGACTACTTCAATGATATTCGCCGGGATTGCCTTTCCCCTTGTCAAAAAGCATGTCTGGATAAATCAAATTGTGTCTTCTATATTAACATTACTGTTTGCTAAGAGACATAACTAAAGGAAGTCATACGGATTGGATGACTTGGAGACGAGCATATTTCTACGGAGCAAGAAGCTAATACTATTATGTTAGACCAAATTATATAACTTGTAATTCAAAAGAATCTTTTGATAAAAGGTCTTTCAAGTACCTTAACATTACTATTCTCGTCCAGACTACTTGAATAGTTTATAGATAATTGTATTCTTCCAACCAGCTCGTGCTCTGGCTCATGATACATAGGCCACCATCGAAGCTTGTCACCCTGAATAATTACTAATATGTTAGCCTTCCGGTGTTAGCTCTCTGCCTTCCTAATTCTACCTGTTTTGAGTTTTAGGTGTCATACCGACTCGTCGGCAATATCGGCTACCTGAGCAACGACACGACCATAATGCCTTCCCTTTGAATCAAAGACTTCAATGATCAGATCATCTCCCAAACCATCTGGCAAACTATATTATGACAGCAACATAATGAAATCATGAACCTCTACCACATGTATCAGAAAAATCAAAAGAAATTTACTGAGAATTTTGTACATACAATACATGGGTTTCACCAGATCCAGGCTGCATCCGGACAGCATCCTCTTCAGATAAACTTCAATCTCAAAGAACATGAATATGTTTCTACTAGCAACAACGATAAAGGAAAATTAGAAAACTTGATGCTTCAAAAGAACAGGTAAGTTCGAAAAGTATTAATGCAATTAAATGTGTAGCATTTGATAAATTAATGCAATTAGATGTTCTGTATTCACGCTTTTCCGTTCTCATTTTGTATTGACCGGCTTATGCTAACCATTTTTCTAAATGACATTCTGAATTTGTTACAGAATATTCATTTCCTAATTAAGGAGGGTCATTAACTGAGGTAGGCAGCTCTAACATATCCGGAATTGGAAAATGTAATGTGATCAAAGGCAGGAGCATAAAAACCTTATCAAAAGCATATGAATTCCAATTCATCCCCTTAAAATAAAATCTTATTGGTTCATTGACAAGGAAACCCGTAATAACACGTAGATAGAATTTTGGTAAACATGGTTTCTAGCACAGAAAAGCAACAAAGAAAACAAAATTGGATATTGTTATATGCAATCCTAAAAATACATGCCATGAAACCAATTACCAAATTAAGCTAAATCATTGTCATAAGAGACGTATCGAGTTTGCCACAGTATTTTTCCTATATGTAGAATCTATTTTCCAAGGAGAGTAGAAATTGGCATAATGGCTTTTTAAGGCTGTTGAGCCCTTTGAAACACCTACAGAAGCCAAATCTACTTATGTGCAAGGATCCCAATAGTTATACGATAACAGAAGAACAAGAAACATACAATATAGGATGAAACAAAGAACAAGACAACACAAACAACAAGCAATTTAACACGGTTCAGACAAATTGCCTACATCCATAGAGAGAATAACCTTCACTAGACTTGTAGAACTTATGGTACTAAAAATATTTTTTCCTTTGTGATTGTTGCTGAAACGCAACCCCAAAACCCGTTGTACACCCTCTTGCAAACCCCTTTGAAGATCCTAGTCTCACTCTACACTCATTAGACACTACTTTGTGCTTTTACATATTGCCCTGTTCTCACAAAGAGACCCAAATCCCTAATGGAATAGAAAAATCCAAACAATGGACTAGAAACCCAAATCCTTCATGGGTAAAAATACAAGACACACAATGGACTAGAAACCCAAATCCTTCATGAGTAAAAATACAAGACACATCAAGAGAGTTTTGAAGCAAAGAGTCTTCATACCTTGAACCACTTCATAAGATGACGAGCTGTTGTGGAAAGTAGACACCCCAGTCTTCAAGAGCCCAGACACCTCTTTCAAATACCGAGTGCCTGCATACACATATGCAAGGCTTTGATGCGAAAACGAGTCATTTGCTGGTATTTGTGGACTCAGACGAACTTTGCGTATAGCTTCCCATTCAGAAGAGAGCGTGGATTTCACATTGGATAGACGAAACCCAAGTTTTACCATAGGTGATTTTAGAGATGAGAAACTGCAACCAATGGGTGGATTTAAATCCATTTTCACTTTTCGCACTGCATTGTAACCACAATTTTCAGGTCTATGCAATAGACATCAACTTCAAAACTTGGTATTGGAATGAAGAAATTTATAAAGAGAAGCAGGTAAAGTACCTTGCACTTTCATTTTGCCAAAAGTTTTCTTAAGTTTTAAAGCAGCAACTTCACTGACCAATTCCATAGATCTTTTCCTCAATAGTTCTTCCTCTGATTGTAATAAAACTTGCTGCAAACTATCATATTAACAACAAAAAGAAGCAAATCCCATATCAGAGACCATACATACAGAAGTACACAGAATTTATAAATAAAAAGAAAGATCCAGTATTAGCATGTGTGAAGAACACAATGTGTTACTGAAAGGAAAAGAAACAATAAAGTTAGGTCAGATCACAAAATACAGTTGTTTCCTGTAATCAAAATTAAGCAGCACTACCTTGAGAATGTGTTGAAATAAGTATAGTACCCACAAGTTAACAATTCGCTTGTTGTAGCTTGGTATTCAATTGCTACTGTGCTATCCAAGAAACAGATTTAATATGTAGACAAAACCTTCTTATTTAATTCATAAATAATAATTTTTAACAAGTATAAATTGTTAAAACTTTATATACCACCTACAATTTATGAACATATTTAAAAAGAAAAATGGAAAATTGGTCAGGCCAAAAGACTTTGACACTCACAATTTATCTACACAAGTTAAGGTTCAGCAAATTCCCTTCCTCCCAATTTCTTAATTACCTTCTCCTTTATCTTATGTTGTTAGATGAAAATGATATTTTTATGAATAAACCGAAGATACAAAGGAACTGAATAACAGAATAACATATTATTATAAAAGACAGAAAAGAGGGGATAAAATTTGAAATGATCTTACCCAAAAGCATTTCGAAGCAGTTGACATTCATTTTCCAGGAAGATGGGAGCTTCCCTGCATCCCCTTGCCCAGGAATGAAGACATAACCGAACACAAGCGTCATAAGAAATCACAGCATGCCATGGACCTAGCCCACTGATTCCAAAATGAAATTCAAAGCATTAAAAGAAATAACAGATATTTTCATTGGGCTAGTTTATGACAAGATATTGGTCGAGAAACCAAATATCCAACCTACTAGTTTCTACCTTGCATGAAATGTGGGAAAGCGAGTTGGCACAGAGCTGGAAGAAACAGAGCCAGTCCTGTGAGCCATAAAGAAGGCACTTAAATTATTCAGAGTTCTCCATTGTACTCCGTTAAGAAAAATCAACACGTACCTCAAAGGTCGGTCAGAAATTATGTTTGCAGTACTGCCATCCATAGTGGATCCTAAAGACACTCTTTTGGTCACATTTGCTTCATCTGTAATTGTAGAACTACTTGAACTTTCAGGACAAGGTGTACTACTTCCCCTAAAATTTAAAAGCTCTTCAGCGACTTGATTGACTTCCTGAACAGAACCAGCTAATGGAGGGGCGCTGGGAGAATCATCATTAGCAAGCTTCTTATTTTGCAGTCCTTGACCACAGCAGCCCTGGAAAGATTTATCCACGAAGGGAAACCCGGGCATATTTATAGGTTCAAATCATGAGTGACTCAAATCCACGACCACAACATTAAGGGAGCAAGAAAAAAAATGAAATAAAAAAAAAAAGCAAAAACAAAAGAACTGCATATTCAAAATAACATTAAAAGATAAAAATCAAGCAGATAATATGCCTTGTCACTTATTTTATTTGAAAAAGCTGCCTACATTTTGCAGTGTTTCCAGAATTATAGAAGAATATGGCACATAACAATCTTTATGCATTCAATTTAGGTAATTAGAAAAACACTGCACATTGATTCAGAATATTGATTCAACATGCACCAAGAGCTTTATTTACACGACAGATAGTAAAACCCTAACACTTTTATGAATATCCTTCTAGCTTGCATTTATTATCATTCCATGCAAAAAAACTTTAAGATACGTAAGGTTTAAACCCATAAGAACCAAGTTTTCTGTCCATTAATTCAAAGATGTCCCTAAATTTTTGTAAAAGAGCACCGTAAGATGTCATCAAGTTTGTTTCACTGAGAATAGTGTTAGTTTCTAAATTTCAAATAAAAAAATGTATCAAGTAGACAGTTTCTGTACAACATTAAAGGATTATGTTTTTAAAAAATAAAGGTAAAAATACATTTGCCATTAATCAGAGACATCTGTTACACATCATATGGTCCAGATAAATTGAACAACAAATTTTTAATTAGCCCAAAAAAAAAAATGAACTACAAATCCTCAGTGAAGCATGCATTTTATAACTGACATTTGATTAACTAAGAGAGGTAATAACTAACTTCAAGGTTGGTTCGAACAGGGAAAGTAAAATAATTGGAAACATTTTCATGTCAAATTTTCCATATTTCCTTAAGAGAACTCTCTTGAAACAACTATATCTTCGGTTCCAACTGTCAACTTAACAGTTAATGAATCCTATTTTAGCTTCTACAAACAGTCAACAATAACTGACAAGAGGCATACAGGAAAAAGGTAGACATCAAATCAAAATAATTTTGTATTGGAAATGAGCATGTGTACAAATTAGTCCAAAATTTTCTCCTATAAATTTTTCTGTCTTGCTATTTGACCGACCATATCCATTCAAACCAGTAATACCAATTCAAAACAGTAAGAAAGAGATTAAAAATCAGAACCTGTTTGGCCACTGTCTTCGTATTTGGCTGTAAATGACCGGAATGTTCACCCTCTAAACTGTACCTTTTAGGTACACCAGCACTGCTGCTTGAGAGCAGCCTAGATGAAACTTCAGAGCTACTAACTGAATCTAATGAGTCTTCAACTGTATAACCAGAACCTGCAACTCGGCTTCCAACACCTCCATCTCCCAATCTCTCCACACGATTCCTTTTTTTCTGTTGAATTGCATCCGAGTGAATTTTGTCTGCTGAATTCCTATGCAATGATTTGGGAATTTTTTCATCCTTGGGCAATGAATTAACAGAGTACTTAACACCATAAACTTCACCATCCGAGTCTGAACCTGTATCCATGTCTGATCCTGACTTACTATCATTGCCCCTCACATGAATAGCTCGTGACTCCGGAATTTTACCAGATGGCAAGTGCCCAGTCTGGAATTTAGATGGGCATGGCAATCCAAAACCCTGGCCAATACCCCTCAAACCAAGAACTGAATTAGACTGTAATCTCTTCCGAGTCGACATTGGAAAGAAACTGCCTCTATTCTTTCTCTAATTCACACCGCAACCCATTAAAAAAGGAAATGAAATGAGTGCAGAATCAAATATGAATATGAGTAATGAGTTTCAACAAATTTGGCTGAGAAATTAAGTAACTAACAAAATTCACTTGCCATAAATTTAAACGCATAATCTATCAAATAAAAGGAGTAAAATTAAAAATATGTATATATTATTGCTTACAGTATGAAAGTGAGTGATTGAAGTTGAAAAGACGGATTTCTCTCGACAAATCTAGTGGATTATCTTTCCCCTGGCCGAAAAAAAAATTTTAAAAATTGTTTTAATAAGAAGTGAGGTTTTTTGCTTTGATGATCAGAAAAAAGAAAAGACGTTAATAAGAAACAGAGATTAACGGAGATGTGCGTGCGATGCGAGTAACATGAAGCTGACGCGGCCACCGGAATTTTAATTCTTTATTTTAAATAACGGTCTATCTTTTACTGGCGCTTCTTTTGGGGTTCAACTTCAACTGCATCTAAAGGTGCACACAATATTCTGTGCTTATGTACTAAATCTAAAGATATATTTTAATTTGGATTGAATAAGTTATTTTATACTCTCCGTCTTTTAAATAATAAAATTAATAATAAATTTGAGAGAAATAAGAATTAATTGAAACCAAACATAATTTTTTTCATTTTATTAGAATAAGTCATTCTATTCTTACCTTTACTGCTCCGAAAATCAGGAAGAACTTAAGAGAAAAATACATTTTTAATTCTGAATAAATTAATGATTTTTTGCTGACGAGTAAAGTCGAATTTAATTCTTGATAAATTTTGAGATTGTTTGTGTGTACGTACATTGTGGGGACACAAAAAGCAGGGCAATTAACTTTGAAACTAAATTGAGATTCTGTGAAGGTGCTTCGGTTCCTTAATATAGGTCGTTTTAGAGTTGTGCATAAATATTAAAAAAATGATTGTATAACATTAATTATAATATCAATTGTCTATTTTACCTTTGTATTGAAAGAAGAGATTGTTATTTATTAGACAGAAAATAGTGAGAGAACCAAAATTATATTTAATTATTACCCCATGTATTAAATTTTAATACATGGGATAATATTGGAAACTAAACAATTAATACTTACTTGAAATTCTAAAACGACTTATATTAAGGAACAAAAATATTTCTCTAAAACGAGTATTGAATAAATAAATAAATAAATATTGTCTACTTATTATATATATATATATATATATATATATATATATATATGACATCCTTTATTCCAAAAACTATTCAGTTGACCTTTATGAAGATTATAACTGGGATAAACTTGAAATTATTTTTATCCTAATTATTGTTCAATTGACTCGAGATTAAATTTTAACTTCATCTGCCAAATTAGTCGGAAATAGAGAAATTTGATAGAAAAATGTGAACTGACTTTTTATTTATTAAGCATTTTGTTAATTTTTCAAAAATTAAATTGGACGCATATCAAATTCTCAATTGAACTTTTTAACTATTTATTCAAGTAGAATTTCAAGGTCCACATTAAATAGGAATCCTATCCAGTTGCTTACCTCAAGTAAAATCACAATTCATTAAACATCAGAAACACCTACTGTAAATGTAATACAAACATGGATTCATTTTGACAGAGCCCTGCCCAGATTTCCTCTCCCCACTAGACATAAACTGAGGACCCATATTTACTATCATAAGGTCATTTCGTGTAGCTGGTACGATCATAGGTTTTTTCCCGATTCATTGTGAATAAGTACAGAAAATTAAAACCCTATTTAACCCATAATAGGTTGGTCATCAATAAGTAAATTTGTTAATAATCTAGATCACACTGCTGCATAACTGCATAACTCAGTTTTTATATATGTAGGCTCTTGTGATTCTGACGACCTCATTGTTCAAATAGGTATCAGGGACATGGATTCATGTGTTCAAAGGGACTAGTAGCACATAAATTGAACTTCAAACTTCACCGAGCAATGAAACAAGAATTGATTGGGTAAGACTTTCTTTTGTCGAACTAAACAAAAAGAGATATATTGCCTCACGTCAAATTATTCACATTTGGCAAGGAAAACTACTAAAATTTCGACTATTGAACCTCTTATATAATAAAACATAGCTTGCATAGTGCCACAATCTAATTTAACTTGTGTGGAACCTCTCTGAACCCATGTCAATCATCATTTGAACCTAGAACCTGTTGCTTTATCTCTTCAATTTTTGCAGTCAATTCATCCCTATTTTCCTGCCAAATGTGCATGTCACCAAAACATAAATAACGACCATCATATTAAGGAGCACATAAGCAGTACAAAAGCACAGTTCTAGATGACTTGCCTTGAAGAGTAGATAACGGGTGCTGAACCAGAGTGAGTAAGCAAGACCCACGACTTCCATCAATTTAGGGAACTGGATTCAACAAATTAGGCAACACCAAAATGTCAGGAATAAAACAAACTTAATCAAAGATCAGAAAAAGTAGGTCTTGCTAAACAAATGAACATGAATACTCACCACAGGAATGGAATCAATGGCTCCAACAACTGCTGTGGTAAGCCAGAGTGCAACTAAGCTACCGCCGCCAAATAGGAGAACTGGAAATGGACTTTCTGAATCTAACTGCAATGTCTTAAAAACAAAGTTAGACTGTCATCAAGACCACAAAGTTATTGGCAAATGAGTACTCCATGGATCAGGAATGAAGAACAGTATGTAACACTGCAGATAATGAAAATAAACCCAGCCCCACCCGAGAATATATAAAGCTTGCCAACTTATGGAGGAAAAGCACTCTACAAGGAAGAAAGTAAGATGTAATTTCCACAGAATAACTTAAACAAAAATTACGAATGAGAGATCAAGTTGCTCAGGTAACCGCTCAGGATTGACACTATTGTCAATGTTTCATTAAGTACTTTAGTACTCTCAATAAGTAGCATTCATCATAGCAACCAATGATCAATTATATGAAGCCCTTCACTACATTTTAACAATTAGGGTAAAAAAAATTAGGGAAAAACAAAGTAGTTGATGAAAAAGAACTTAAAGTTCACATAGCCAATTATATCCAATTTTCACTTGATATATATATATATATATATATATATATATATATATTCCATCACATTTAAATTGTTGCAGTCCGCACGGATCAAAATACAGTTTATGAAAAACTTCAAACTGCAAGAAAAATAGTTTAACAAATGAAGGCTCCATTAAAAGCCAAAGCCCATAGCATGCCTCCCTCTTTATAAAGCGAAGTACACAAGCAAATTGATCAAGTGAAATTCAGAAGACAATCATTACTAGTTTCTTTTAAGATCAGATCACAATATACACCACCAAAGAGAAGATAGCAATATACAATATGATACATGTAAATACTTAATCATATTTGAAGTCTCCCTGTAGTCTTAATGATGTAAACATGATACTCTCTCTGTCCCATAATTAGTGTAACACATTCCTTTTTAAGAAGTCCCACAAAAATTGCAACATTTCTTTTTTGGGTAAATTTTCTGAAGTTATATGACTAGTTCACCCATAGTCATTTCACTTTTATCATTTGAATATATAATGGGGTCTCTCCACCAACTAAAACTTGTGGGGTTCATATTTATGAAGCATTTTCAACCACTCATTTCATAGGGATCAATTAGGAAATTAAATAAGAGTATAACATTTTCTTAAAACTTGTGCAAAAAGTTGTGTAGCAATATTTATGAGACAGAGGGAGTATAAAGTAATAAAACGTAAACATGATACCCCCCCCAACACACACACCCCACCTCCCTTCCCTCCCCAAGAACCAATACAAAATATTGTGGGCTGCAACTATAATAAGTATATGAATTAACGTTTCAAAAACATTAAAAATGATGCATCTTCAAAGTCACAAATAAAAAGAGAAATTCAGGAGAAGTGGTTCCATAATGCATAAAATTTATCTACTGAAAGTTCAATTTTTTGAAGCATTTAAATTTCTTAACTCCTACAAAAATAAACATGGGGATATAAAATTTGTAATTACCCACTTCACTTGCAGTATTTGAGCAGTTAAGGTTTATAAGTTAATTTATTTTATAGTGCACTCATATTGAAATGATTAAAGCACCGTATATTTTTCATACAAGGGCTTAGAGATATACCTCTATGTTGAGCTTATCTAAAAACTCAAATGGTTGAATTTGATCATCCACCGAAGATTCTTCTTTAGCTCCTCCAGTTCCATCTGACTCATTTTTCTCAAAGTTTTGAACATCTGACTCATTTTTCTGAACATCTTCCACGGTAATCACACCATCAGTTTCTTCTTTAGCATACAGACTTGCCCCACTTGATGTTTCCTCTGAAGTTGTAGATTTTAGAGATGAATTGGTATAATATTGCAATCCTAAACAACAAGAAGAAACTCATGAGCAGTGTAATTCATATAAAAAACTAATGGGGCAGTAACAAACTAGTATAAATTAAAAAACATAGCTCCCTTCCTCATTTGTTAAACCCACTCCACCCAAAATCTACAATGGCATCGACCAGAATGTAAACCAAGTAAACCAACAAAAAACAAAATATAAGTAAATATAAATTAAAACATTACGATTAGGCAGTCCATTATTCAGAAATATGATATCTGAAATTTGGAAGCATTACAATCTCTAAATCAAATAAGGGTCTACCTAAAGCAAAATACAGAAAAATCAAAAGCATAAATGTACAAATCAAATCATCTGTTTTAAGTTAATTAGTTCACATTTTAGGGTTTCATTTGCACAAAAGTGCAGAGTTTAAAACTGATTAGGAAAATAGAAGAAGAAAGTTACCCAAATTGGTGCGATGAATTGACTTCAGACGGAGAGATGTTTTCCATGGGAGAAGAGTTTGATTTGAAGTGAAAATTCCGCGGTGGGGAATATTGGAAATGGTTCCCGTAGCTGTGCAGACCTCCATTTTTCTTCCTTCGGGTATTCTTGATATGGGGGTTTAGGGTTTTAGTATTTGGTGATGATTTATGAACCCTACCACCTTCTAACGGTGTCAAACTCATCAAATATCTCCTGGTGATGCCTGAACCACGTATCGGGGAAGGGAAATTGGAACTTTATCCTCTTTGGAACTTGACCCCCTGTGAATCTTTTTTTAACACTTAACCCCCTGTGCATTTTTTTCTCACTTAACTGCCTTAAAACTATTTTGCAGGAGTGCAAATGATTGGATTTAATAAAAATATGTTATTTAAGATAAATATATTTTAGATTTGTTATATATATATAATATATATACGGTCAGGTTTTCCAACGAATTATAGGGAGTTAACTAAAATCGAACCGATTATAACGACGATTTTTTTCGTCGCTATAGCATAATAATAAACCGACTTTTTATATTATAGCGATGAAAAAACCTTAGCTGTAGTCGGGTTCATTTTTAGTTCACTCTCTATGGTTCGTTGGATAGATGAACCCTATATTTTAAAATAAAAGGAAAGTAAGTAGGACCATTTTATTTTAATATTATTTTGTATTTTAAAAGAATATACAAAACGACGTAATTTTAATAAAAGAGTATTATTTAAGAGAAAATGTTTTACATCGTTATATATATATATATATATATATATATATATATATATATATATATATATATATATACGGTCCTATCTTAAGTCCACCCTTTATCTAATAAGCGCTCCTTTTAGCGACGATTTTAATCGCAACGATTCTTGTTCATCGCTATATGTTCGGTCCGTCGCTATATGGTGTCCGTCACTATATGGTGTCCATCGCTAAAAGCTAAGACGACGGTTCTACATATAACGACAGACCGAATCGTCGCCCGGTCCGTCGCTAAAGGGGGGTGAACAAGGTAAGCTAGATAAGGAGTAAACTTAAGATCCGGATCGTGTATATATATATATGGGAATTCATCCATGGCAAGTTGCCATGGATACTGTTATAACAACCCACGTTTGGACCATTGATCAACTTATTGAAAGGCTTAGATTGAATGTCATAAATAGTAAGGAAATGCCCAGCCAGCACGGCACAAGCTTTTCCGGCGTTTATTTTAATATATTTCATTGCATGGTCAATGTGACGCCCCCAAAATAGGTATACATCACCTATTCTGAGTCGCCAAATACATGGTACAGAATACAAATAAAATCTTAAATATACAATATAAGCTGTGAGTTTTAATACAAATATTGTCTTCTAGACAGTATTCAAACTCAAAATAAGTCCTCAATACATTTATTATCACACTATTTCATGGAATAGTGAAGACTACTAATGCTATCATCCGACCGCCACTGCTCCCCGACTAGTCCCTACTACGCTCATTTTTCACGAAGAGAATATTATGACTAAGATAATGCGTAATAAATTATCGTTAGCCTTTAACAAAGGTTAAACCGATACAATATAACAAACATCAAGTTTAACTGCAATGAACAAGCAATCCATTAAAAGAGTCAAGTAGAGAATAAAATCTACTATCTTCTATGATTTAAAAGGTTTTCATCACTTTTCTCACTCGGAACTCGACAATATAATCCACATCATCCTCGCACTACTTTAATATATTCATTAGTATCACAACCACAAATTATTCATACGACACTACGGGCCAAGGATATTCGTGTATTCATCAATGGTCATGATCATACCAATAATTGTCCATCAATGCACTACGGGCCAATGAGGACTTTTACTACATCATTTGTAACATTACGGTCATGATTATACCGAATAAACCATGGTCATAATCATACCAAGTTCATCTATGCACTACAGGCCACATATGACTTTCAACATAATATAAACATGAGGATGATGACAATGATATAAGAATTCAATAAAAACAAGTTCAAGAATTAATTTATCCAGAACCAATAACGTCCAAATTGTCAACATGATCTTTGCTTTTGTGGGTAAAACTCAAGAATGCTCGGAAGAATATTTCCATGAAAAGATATCTTTGGATGAAGCACAAATATCAAGGATATTCCACTAATTTCATGCGAAGATAAAAAGCCAAAAACTTTAACCAACCCGAGTATAATAAAGAATGAAATAACAAGAAATCATCGAGCATGCGATAGATCGCATTGCAGACGGTTTATTCTAACGTAATAATAAATAATTCGGAACAAGTCATGCGTAAACGCACGCAGACGTGATATTCCAATGTAATAATAAACAAAATAATAAATAATGGAACTAAGTCATGCGTAAACGCATGCATGTGGATGTTCCAACGAGAATAATAAAGAATGGAATAATGTAAGAATTTCACCATGTATGTGTACTTGCGCAGACAAAAGTTATTCCAACATAATAATAAAGAATGAAATAATCAAGAATTTCACCATGTATGCATTATTTAGATATAGGCAAGTTATTCCAACATAATGATAAAGAATGGAATAATGAAGGAATTTTACCACCGTGTATGCGGTATTGCGATGTATGAAAAGTTATTCCAACATAATAATAAAGAATGGAATAATGTAAGAATTTCACCAAGTATAGGGTAGCTTTCACGTATCAAAAGTTATTCCAATGTAATAATAAAGAATGAAATAATGTAAGAATTTCACCACGATATGCAGTATTGGCATAGACAAGTTATTCTAACATAATAATAAATAATGGAATAACAGAAGAATTTCACCATGTATTGGGTAGCCCGCGTATACAGGTTATTCCAACAGAATAATAAAGAATGGAATAACAGAATTTCTCTTCATGAATACAAAAGAAATAATACCCCTTACCTTAGAAAAACTGGATATAGGAGTAGTGAAGTAGCAGAATACTTTTCTTCTTTCTCTTCATAGTTTCTCTCTCTAGAGTTTCAGTGAATTCGTAAGAAATAATGAAGGAATGAACTTCTATTTATAGGAGAATGGACTGAATAGTAACTAATTCATGAACGGTTTAGATTGATTGACTTTTAAATCTGACTATCCATATTGATTTACTATGCAGATTAATAAAATATTCTAATAAATCAAAATCTTTTAAATAAAATTTAATATATTCTATTTATAATCTAATAAAACGAATAACTTTATAAAAGTATTCTGCTTTTATATAAAAAAATTTACTATGCAAACACTATACATAATTGAATATTATATATTCTATTTATAGTCTAATAAATATTCTTTTTATATAAAAAGATTTTACTATGCAGCACTATGCAAATATTATGCATAATAAAATATAATATATTCTATTTATAATCAAATAAAACAAAACTTTATAAAAAGTTTTATGTTTATATAAAAAGTTTTACATTTTTATTACATTTATAATAATAATAAAATAAAACTTATCACATTTATTATAATTCACAATATTAATCGACCAGTCTCCATGACACCCCCAAAATAGGTCTACATCCCCCATTCGAGTTGTCAATACACCTGCATGTAAAACAACTACAACTTTATTATTACAATAGTAAAATCTGTGAGTTTAAATACGACGATATTGCCATCTGCAGACAATATCCACATACAAATAAATCCTCATCATAATTATTGATACATTATTTTACAACAATGGTGAGGACTACTAAACAACTCTCCCTAGAACTTTCATTCCATACCCCAGACTGCATTTGCTATATTCTCGCCTCACGAGAAGAAAAATGGAACAAAAAGGAAAAGGGTGAGCTCGACTAAATTTCATAAAAGAATATTATGACTAAGATAATATACAACAAAATTATCGTTAGTCTTCAACAGGAAAAATATAATAGAATACAATAGACAACAAGTTTTAAATCAATATTCGCAATGCGAAATAATAATTCATTAGAAGAGTTAAGTAGAGAATGCAAACTACTATCTTCTATGTATGAATTTTAAAGTTCATCGCCTATTTTATCCTCAGTAACATCAATCAATATGTATCTGGGATCAAATATTCATCCTTGCACTACAGGCCAAGGACATTCACCATTTGGTCATGTTCATCTAAACACCTGTTCATCTTTGCACTACGGGCCAAAGATATTCATCAAAAATCATTCATCTTTGCACTACGCCAAAGATATTCATCGAAATCATTCATCTTTGCACTTCTTGGCCAAAGATATTCATCATAAATCATTCATCTTTGCACTACAGGCCAAAGATATTCAATAATATCATCATTTAAGACTGAGGATGATGAAAAATATTTTTTAAAAACAAACGAATCCAAAGGAATCAAAATGACAAGGATTAAGGATTAAGGATTCGTACTTTGTTTTATCCACGTCCAAAAATACCTCAAAAATAATCATAGTGGCGTAAAATTCAAGAATGATCAAAACATGGATACAATCAAAGCTAGTATCCACAATAGATATTTTGACGAAAAAAAAAAAAAATTTCATTTTTCGATGAATAAGTATCGATTCGTGAATAGTCTTGATATACACGTGAATAGTCAGAGTATCGTGAATAGTAACTTCGACACCAAAAGTTCCAAATTTGATAAAACTTCCAACCAATATTTCGCATAATGATATTGAAGAAATAATATCATTTTTCTAATAAAATAACATCCCTTACCTCGAAAAGATCAAGACATTTAACCTGGAATAATTTGATATGACTATATCTTGAACTTTCACCGTATAGCAATACTCAAAGTATACTCAAAATACTCACAAGAATACGCTCGATAATATAGAGAGAGAAACTTGAGTTTAAGTGTGATTTTCAATTCTAACCTAAGCACTATTTATAGAAATTGCTTAGAACACCAAAGCAGAAAAATTTAATAAAATATTAATATTTATAAAATATTATACGTATTCTTTGAAATCTGAATCTCAAAGAATTCACACATTCCAACCTTCTAGAAGAAAATAAAAAAAAAACGTTTTTCTAATTTAAAATAATTTAAACTTTCAAAATTAATTATTTGAGCTTGAACTTCAATAATTCACAATAAATAGCCCTTTTATCAGAAAATTCGAATCTCGCGTGTTTTTATAGGAAATCCAATTCTCTACAACTTTGCGTAAGAAAGTTTTTCTAAATTCCCAAATGAAATTGGACCGAAATCCATAAACGGGTGATTTTAAAGGCTATAATCAAATTTCAATTAATAAATGGGGTCCACCGAGCATGTTTAACATGTTTTAAACATTTATTGCAACAAAAATACTCTTCCTCCTCGTATACTCATATATCCCACATTCGTTGTAAAAAATATCACCATTATTATATTATTAAAATATAATAATATATATTTAAATGAATTATTTTATCGAAAAAAATAAAATTTCAATTTTTAACAATTGTCACATTAAAATTTTCTCCATCTATATCCACATAAAATCAATATTTTCCTCATCATATGAATCAATAATTAATTATTCACAAATAATATTACAGAATCACAATATTGACAACCGTGCGCTTCAGAGGAAGGGGGCTTTCCAATAAGAATTTCTCCTTATCATTGCCGCGCAATTAGGTGACCAAACCTCTCCTTAGATGTAACTTTCTAGACATTGCCAATAATGTTATCTAATAATATTATTCAGATAATATGAATTATTGTTTAACAATGAAAAAATACCGTGTAATGACAATTATTAAAACAACAAAGAATATAAAATATCAACGCAAAGAATTATTGAATCAATAAAATAAAACACCGAATAAAGAATTCATCAGTAACCATTATTGAGTAGTGCCTTCTTACGTAAGAGTCAATAATTGGTGCAATACCGTGTCTACTGCTCAACAACGCCAACGCGTATGTTTTAACCACCGGTATTCCAATAGTGTAAATCAGTGAATAACTACGCTATTATTTTTAAACAACTTATATTTGTCATTTTCTTCCTCCAATCGCTTTTGTTATTATGGGGCCCACACATGGCGTCACAAATGCACGAAATATTCCCCGACGAACATTTAATATTCCACGACCAAACGAATATTCCCTAACAACAATGAATATTTTATAACCACTTCTTTATTTTGAAATATTTGCGTATTTTACCGTAAATTATCCACATTAATCACATCAACCCTTACTATTTCAAAATAATAATTAGAGGAAATTAAATTTCATTTATTAATTATTTGGGATCTTACAACCTCCCTCCTTATGAAATTTCGTCCTCGAAATTGACGTGACGATTCTGGTGTTTTGAAAAGATGAGGATACCTCGCTTTCATTTCGCTTCCAACTCCCGGTCATTTCCTCTATAGCATGGTTTCTCCACAAGACTTTAACTTGTGGTATGACCTTCGTCGTAGGACATGCTCCTTCCTATCCAAGATCTTGACAGTACTTCCTCATACGTTAAGTCTTCTATTATCTCGTCCTGCTTCTAACTCAATAACGTGATTCGGTCTTTCACATATTTACTGAAGTACGATATGTGAAACACATTATGAACACGAGACATACTTGGAGGTAACGCGAGTCTATAGGCTACATTTCCTACTTGGCCAAGAATTTGAAATGGACCAATAAATCATGGATTGAGCTTTCCTCTCTTCCCAAATCTTGTAACTCCCTTCCATGGGCAAACACGCAACAATACATGATCCCTATACTAAATTCCACATCCTTTCGATGAAGATCCGCATAACTCTTTTGTCGATCTTGTGCCGCTTTGTATACGCTTGTCGAATCATTTGGATCTTTTCGGTGAGTCATACGTCATTAACTCTCGGGTCCCAACAATGTTGCTTCATCCACCTCATCCCAACATATTGGAGAGCGACACTTTCGTCCATATAATGCTTCAATGGGGCCACACCTATACTTGCTCGATAACTGTTGTTGTAGGAGAATTCCACCAATGGTAAATACTTATCCCAACCGCCTTGAAGTCTAGGACACGAGTCTTAATAAATCTTCAAGAGTTTGAATAGTCCTCTCGATTGTCCGTCCGCTTGAGGATGGTATGCCGAATCAATCTTAAATCCGTACCCATAGCTTTTTGCAAGCTAACCCAAAATCTTGAAGTGAATCTTGGGTCACGATCCAAACTATGGATACCGGCATGCCATGCAATCTCACAATCTCATTTACGTTACATTTGAGCAAGACGTTCAAGGAATAAGTCTCCGTATTGGCAAGAAATGAGCAGACTTGGTTAATCTATCAACAATAACCCAAATAGCATTTATGCCTTGAGAAACCGTGGGAAGTCCCAGAATTAAATCCATGGTAATGTGTTCCCACTTCCATTTCGGAATCTCAAGTGGTTGCAATGGTCCCTTAGGCACTTGATGCTCTCTGCCTTTACACGCTGACAAGTTAAACATGTTGAGATAAACTTTGCAATCTCTCTCTTCATATTGTTCCACCAAAATGTATGTCAAGATCACGATACATTTTAGTACTTCCTTGATGGATTGCAAATGGTGTATTGTGTGCCTCCATCATAATCTTGTACTTCAAATCGTAATCGTTAGAACACAAAGTCTCGAGTGGACTCAAGTATTCCTTCTTCATCAATTCTCGCTTAAGAATAGCTCCTTCTTGTACTTTCTTCTTCATATGCATCATTTCCGGGTTAGGTGGCTTGAGCAACCTTAACTTTTTCTATTAAAGTTGGCTCTATCGTATATTTGACATCATTGCACTCATTCATCGCATATGATCTTCTACTCAACGCGTCGCCTACCACGCTCGCTTTTCCGGATGGTATTGAATAGTGTGGTCGTAGTCTTTCAATAGCTCGAGCCAACGTCATTGCCGCGATGTTAAGTTCTTTTTGAGTGAAGAAATATTTAAGGCTTTTATGGTCCGAATATATCTCCACTTTCTCTCCATATAGATAGTGCCTCCGGATCTTTAAGCGAAAACGATCGCAATGCCAACTCTAGATCATGAGTAGGATAATTCCTCTCATATTCTTTAAGTTGTCGCGAGGCATAGGCTATGACTTTCCCACGTTGCATGAGAACACATCCTAACCCTTTGCGAAGATCATCAGAGATAACAAATCCATCCGAACCAGATGGTATTGTTAAACAGTCAAATAAGTCTCCTTTTAAGCTCTTGAAACTCTTCTCGCACTCTTCGCTCCAAACGAATTTTGTATCCTTCCGAAGTTAGATGAGTTAATCTGAGTAGCGATTCGAGAAAACCCTTCCACGAATCTCCGATAATAACCAAATAAGCCCAAAAGCTACGTGACTTGATCACCACCGACTTGGTTGCTCCCAACTTTGTATTGCTTCAATCTTCGCCGTCAACAGATACTCCATGTTTTGACACCACATGCCCAAGAAATGCTACTTCCTCGCCGTAACTCGCATTTCTTTAACTTGGCATAAAGCTTGTTTTCACGAAGCCTTTGGAGTACCAACTTCAAATGGTGCTCATGATCTTCACGGCTTTTGGAATATATGAGGATGTCATCAATAAAGACAACAACGAATCGATCCAAATACTCTTTGAATACTCGGTTCATCATATCCATGAAAGCCACAGGAGCATTAGTCAATCCGAAAGACATAACTAAGAATTCATAATGCCCGCATCGAGTTCTAAAGGCGCTCTTTGAATATCCTCGCCTAATCTTCACCGATGATATCCGAGCGAAGATCGATTTTTGAAAAGAATTGTGCTCCTTGCAATCGGGTCAAACAAGTCATCAATACGAGGTAGGGATACCTATTCTTGATAGTGACATGGTTCAATTCCTATAGTCAATACAAAGTCGCATACTCCCGCCTTTCTTCTTTACAAATAAAACAGGAGCACCCCAAGGAGATGTACTAGATTTAATGAAACCAATGTCCAACAACTCCGTAGTTGGACCTTTAACTCCTAAAGTTCAATAGAGCCATTCGATATGGGGTTTTAGAAATGGGCTTTGTACCAAAGTTCAAGGTCAATAAAGAATTCAACTTCACGCTCGGGGTAGATCGGGAAGTTCTTCAGAAATACGTCGTGAAAGTTAATAACAACAGGAATATTATTCAATTTTGACGTGTCTTTATTCAAATCCATAACATGGGCTAAGAAAGCTTGACATCCGCTTTTAATAAAACGAATAGCTTTATGATTAGATATGACGTTGATTGATTTTAATGGTTTAGTTGCTTGAATTGAACAACAAAGTTGTTTAGGAATATGAAAGCTAACAACCTTACGAAAAACAATCAATTTTGGCATGATGAGTAGTTAACCAATCAATCCCTAAAATCACATCAAAAGCAAGTATCTTTAAAGAGATAAGGTCAACAGGGTAAGATAAGGGTGCCAACATGGATTAGACAAGATTTATAAGCAAAGTGATGTGATGAAAGTTTCTCCTAACGGAGTTTCCACAGATAGGTCAAAGTCTAATTTCTCCTGAGTCAAGTTTGAACGCTGAGCACAAGCGGAGAGATAAATGAATGGGTAAAGACCGGATCTAGTAAAGTATAAACTTCACAAGAATTTATAAATAGCTTACCCGTGATCACCTCGTTTGGGTTCTCGCATTTTGACCACCACAACAAACGCTTCTTCCGAGAACCGTTAACTTTGACTTTTACTTCTCGACGATCTTTTGAGTCACCGTCCCCATTGAACTAGGTTTCGCTATCAGTGCAATCTCGAGCGACATGTCCTTCCTTTCCACAATTATAGCATACCGAACTGCTAGGGCGCTTTGACTGGATATGTCCTCTTTCCCGCATTTATAAATATAATGACCGGTGGTCGTTCTCCTCCCTTGGAACCGATTCTTTCACTGCATCGCTGCGTCTTCACACGGTCGTTGTTGAATCTCCTCTTTTTAAAATCTCCTCCCGACTCGCTTCTTCTATTTTCATGGTCATGATTACCACCGAGTGGTTACCATTTTTGTCCGCCTTTTTCTTTCTCCACCGATTATTGTTGTTTTGTTGACTCGCTATCTCCTGTATGATCCTTATTGTGGTACCTCGGTTGACCAGTACTCGTTATCTCGCTTCTAACAATTAAGCCCTCATAACAACATCCTGAATAGAGAGAAAATTTATGAGAGATGAGATATTGACGTATCTGGGTTTCAACCTCTCTCGAAACATCCGCGTCATACGCTCCTCATTCTCCACCAAATGAGGTGCAAACCTCGATAACTCGCAAATTTCGCCAGATCGAGACACCGGGTCATGTTGTTCTCGCTCCAGCCTAATAAACTCCACTTCCTTCATATGACGAACACTTTCGTGAAAGTATTTGTCATTAAATAGTTTCAAACGCCTCCCAAGAAATGCCGAAAGTACTTGGATGGATGGAGTACGCTTCACGCATCCCACCAATGAGTACCGCTCGCCACGGAACATAAAGGTGGCGAATGGAACCTTCTTCGTTCTCTGTGCATCCCAAGACATCGAATATCTTGGTAATTTGCTTGACCCATGTTTCGCCATGATCGGATCTCGCTTTCCCTTAAATTCGTGGTCCCAACTCTTTGAATCGCTGGCTGTGATAACCCGTGAATTGCTATCATTTCCTCCTATGTTTTGAACACGAGTCTCCTCGTCTGATTTTGCATGAACCGCAAAAGCTTCTAAATATCCCTCGCTCATCATCTCGCCAAAGGGTGTTGTTCACATGAGGAATATTGCCACTGCAGCACGTTCTCCTCGTTGGTGAGTATGTGCATCTCTCACTGGCCTCATTTCCATTGTTAATATTCTCACGACATTCTCAAATCGCCATAAAACAAGGGTTAATTAAGGAAATCAATATATCACATAATATCTCTATATATCGACCAACTATCAAATAAGCTTAGGTAGACACACTAAGCGAAGGATTTACTCGCTCTCCCTCCTAGTTCTATTCCCCGATCTCCGCCAGAGATCATATCCCTAAGCTCGATACCAACCGTGACACCCCCAAAATAGGTCTACATCCCCATTCTCGAGTTGTCAATACACTGCAGATGTAAACAACTACAACTTTATTATTACAATAAGAAACTGAGAGTTTAAATACGAGATATTGCCATCTGATAATATCCACATACAAATAAATTCTCATCATAATTATTGATACATTATTTTACAACAATGGTGAGGACTACTAAACAACTCTCCCTAGAACTTTCATTCCATACCCCTACTTGCATTTGCTATATATTCTCGCCTCCGAGAAGAAAAATGGAACAAAAAGGAAAAGGGTGAGCTCGACTAAATTTCAAGAAGAATATTATGACTAAGATAATATACAACAAAATTATCGTTAGTCTTCAACAGGAAAATATAATAGAATACAATAGACAACAAGTTTTAAATCAATATTCGCAATGAAATAATAATTCATTAGAAGAGTTAAGTAGAGAATGCAAACTACTATCTTCTATGTATGAATTTTAAAGTTCATCGCCTATTTTATCCCCGTAACATCAATCAATATGTATCTCGGATCAAATATTCATCCTTGCACTAAAGCCAATGACATTCACCAAATGGTCATGTTCATCTAAACACTGCTCATCTCTTTATTCACTACGGCCAAAGATATTCATCAAAAATCATTCATCTTTGCACTATCGCCAAAGATATTCATCATAAATCATTCATCTTTGCACTACGTGCCAAAGATATTCAATAATATCATCATTTAAGACCGAGGATGATGAAAATATTTTTTAAAAAAAAATCGAATCCAAATGAATCAAAATGACAATGATGATTAGGATTAAGGATTCGTACTTTGTTTTATCCACGCCCAAAAATACCTCAAAAAAAATCATAGTGGCGTAAAATTCAAGAATGATCAAAACATGGATACAATCAAAGCTAGTATCCACAATAGATATTTTGACGAAAAGAAAAAAATTTCATTTTTCGATGAATAAAGGTCGATTCGTGAATAAAGGTCAGATACGTGAATAAGAACCCGACACCAAAAGTTCCAAATTTGATAAAACTTCCAACCAATATTTCAACATAATGATATTGAAGAAATAATATCATTTTTCTAATAAAATAACATCCCTTACCTCGAAAAGATCAATTTTTAACTTGAATATCGGATATAGACTATATCTTGAACTTTCACCGATATAGCAATACTCAAAGTATACTCAAAATACTCACAAGAATACGCCGATAATATAGAGAGAGAAACTTCAGCTTACGTGTGATTTTCAATTCTAACCTAAGCACCTATTTATAGAAATTGCTTAGAACACCAAGCAGAAAATTTAATAAAATATTAATATTTATAAAATATTATACGTATTCTTTGAAATCTGAATCTCAGCAATTCATACATGCCAACCTTCTAGAAGAAAATAAAAAAACGTTTTCTAATTTAAAATAATTTAAACTTCCAAAATTAATTATTTTGAGCTTCTAACTTCAATAATTCACAATAAATAGCCCTTTTATCAGAAAATTCGAATCTCGCGAGTTTTTATAGGAAATCCAATTTCTACAACTTTGCAGAAGAAAGTTTTTCTAAATTCCCAACAGAAATTGACCGAAATCCATAAACGGGTGATTTTAAAGGCTATAATCAAATTTCACCAATAAATGGGGTCCACCGATATGTTTAACATGTTTTAAACATTTATTGCAACAAAATACTCTTCCTCCTCAGATACTCATATATCCCACATTCGTTGTAAAAATATCACCATTATTATATTATTAAAATATAATAATATATATTTAAATGAATTATTTTATCGTAAAAAATAAAATTTCAATTTTTAACAATTGTCACATTAAAATTTTCTCCATCTATATCCACATAAAATCAATATTTTCCTCATCATATGAATCAATAATTAATTATTCACAAATAATATTACAGTAATCACAATATCGACAACCGTGCAGCCTCCTGAAAGAGGGGCTTTCCAATAAGAATTTCTCCTCACCTTGCCAAGCAATTAGGTGACCAAACCTCTCCTTAGATGTAACTTTCTAGACATTGCCAATAATGTTATCTAATAATATTATTCGATAATATGAATTATTGTTTCGACAATGAAAAATACTTTAATGACAATTATTAAAACAACAAGAATATAAAATATCAACGCAAAGAATTATTGAATCAATAAAATAAAACACCGAATAAGAAATTATCGTAACCATTATTGAGTAGTGCCTTCTTACGTAAGAGTCAATAATTGGTGCAATACCGCAGTGCTACCGCTCAACAACGCCAGTATGTTTTAACCACCGGTATTCCAATAAGTATAAACTCAGAATAACTACGCCAGTTATTTTTAAACAACTTATATTTGTCATTTTTTTCTTCCTCCAATCGCTTTTTGTTATGGGGCCCATACATGGTCATACTGGTCAGCATTTAATATTCCCCGACAAGCATTTAATATTCCACGACCAAACGAATATTCCCCGACAAACAATGAATATTTTATAACCACTTGCTTATTTTGAAATATTTATGTATTTTTTACCCGTGAATTATCCACATTAATCACATCAACCCTTACTATTTCAAAATAATAATTAGAGGAAATTAAATTTCATTTATTAATTATTTGGGATCTTACTGGTCGCTTCCCAAGAAAGAGGGGCTTTTTAATATGGATTTCTCCCTATCGGGCGCAGCAATTAGGTGACCAAACCTCTCCTCGCGTAACTTCTAAACATCGTTAATATTGCAAATAATAATATTAATAACTTTGTTATCTCAATTATTGATTTAATAATATATAAATATCGATAATAATTGAATCAAATAACGTGAGATACTATGCAACAATTACTGTAGCAATAATTGAACAAAACTGTAAGACCCCAACTTATTATAAATAAAATTGAATTTTCTCTATTCATTATTCTAAATTAATAAGGTGTTAATTTGATATAATAATTTAGTTATGGGTGAAATGTGCAAATTTTGCAAAATAAGCAAGTGGTTATAAAATATTTATTTTGTCGGGGAATATTCGTTTGGTCGTGGAATATTCTCTTTGTTGGGAATATCCGTACGACGGCGAAGTCAATTGAGGGCCCCATAACGGAATAACTGTCGGATGAAGAAAATGACAAAGTTCAATTTTATAAATAATCTACGTAATTGTTACCAAGTAACAACGCTTGGATTACCCGGTGGTTAAAATACGATAATACGTGTGGTGGCATAGAAGACACTGCGTATTGCATGATATTGTTGAATTATTGACTGCACGTAAGAAGACACTACTCAATAATTGTTACAAAGAGTTACTTTATCAATATTTTATTTTATTGATTTAATAATTGCTTCGTTGATAGTTTATATTATTGTTGTTTCAATAATTGTCATTGCACAGTATTTCCCATTATCAGATCAATAATTCATATTATTTAAAGAATATTATTAGATAAGCATTATTGGCAATGTCTAGAAAGTTCTGTCAATGAAAGGTTTGGTCACCTAATTATTGCAACACGAAGAAGGAGAAATCTTTATTGGAAAGCCCCTCTTCCTGAACTACTTATTGTCATAATTGTGATTCTGTAATATTATTTGTGAATAATTAGTTATTGATTTATATGATAAGAAAATATTTATTTGATATGGATATAAATGATGGATTTATTTATTTTATATGGTTATTAATGAAGGAATTAATGCTGAGGTGTTTTATCAGTATTTTGTCAGAGTTGAGGTATTAAAAATCATCCGTTTGTGGATTTTGGACTGTTTAGAATTTGGAAAAACTCAAAGCTACAAAGTTGTAGAGAATTCGATTTTGTGTGGAATGGATATAAAATTCATATTTTTCTGATAAACGGGCTATTTTCTAAGAATTATTGAACTTTCGGAAAATAAAATGATTTTTATTAATTTATGGGTGGGACTCACTTTTTGGTTGGTGTTGAATACACATGTGGGCTATTGATTTTTTTGTCAAAGATGGATGCTAGCTTGTATGCGTAGAAAATGAGAATTGAAATAATATTATTTTATTATTTTAGTCTCCTATGGCGTTCTAGCATTTTCCTATAAATAGACGCTTAGGTTAGAATTGAAAATCACACCAGAAATAAGTTTTCTTTCTCTCTAGATTATCGATCTTATTTTTGTGAGTATTTTGATACTTTGAGAGTTGTTGTTCGGTACAAGTTTCCTTCGGCTTTCTATCCGATATTCTGATCAGAAGTACCGTTATTTTGAGGTAAGGGATGTTATTTTCTTTCGAAATGATATTAATTTCTTCAATATCATTATGCCAAAATATTGGTTTGAACTTTTTAATCAAATTTAAAACTTTTTGTGTCGGGATTACTATTCACGTATACGACACTATTTGTAAGATCCCAAATAATTAATAAATGAAATTTAATTTCCTCTAATTATTATTTTGAAATAGTAAGGGTTGATGTGATTAATGTGGATAGTTACGGGTAAAATACGCAAATATTTCAAAATAAGCAAGTGGTTATAAAATATTCATTGTTGTTTGGGAATATTCGTTTGGTCGTGGAATATTCAATCGCTGTCGGGAATATTCGTATTTACACGACGGTAAATGACCATGTGTGGGCCCCATAACAAAAAGCGATTGGAGGAAGAAAATGACAAATATAAGTTGTTTAAAAATAACTACAGTAGTTGTTATTCATTACACTATCGAATACCCGGTGGTTAAAACATACTGCATTGTTGTTGAGAAGTAGCACCAGATTGCACCAATTATTGACTCTTACGTAAAGAAGGCACTACTCAATAATGGTTACAGAATTAATTGCATTCGTTTTTTATTTTATTGATTCAATAATTGTCATATTGATATTTTATATTGTTTGTTGTTTTAATAATTGTCATTACACAAGATTTTTTCATTGTCAAACAATAATTCATATTATCCTAATAATATTATTAGATAACATTATTGGCAATGTCTAGAAAGTTCTGCCTAAGGAGAGGTTTGGTCACCTAATTGCAAGCGCCAATAAGGAGAAATTCTTATTGTAAAGCCCCTCTCCCTTGAACCGCTTTGTTATCGATATTGTGATTCTGTAATATTATTTGTGAATAATTAATTATTGATTCATATGATGAGGAAAATATTGATTTTATGTGGATATAGATGGAGAAAATTTTTAATGTGACAATTGTTAAAATTGAAATTTTATTTTTTCTCGATAAAATAATTCATTTAAATATATATTATTATATTTTAATAATATAATAATGGTGATATTTTTACAACGAATGTGGGATATATGAGTATACGAGGAGGAAGAGTATTTTTTGTTGCAATAAATGTTTAAAACATGTTAAACATGTCAATGGGACCCCATTTATTGATCGAAATTTGATTATAGCCTTTAAAATCACCCGCTTTATGGATTTCGGTCAATTTCTGTTGGGAATTTAGAAAAACTTTCTTCTGCAAAGTTGTAGAGAATTGGATTTCTATAAAAACTCATGAGATTCGAATTTTCTGATAAAAGGGCTATTTATTGTGAATTATTGAAGTTCAAGTCTCAAATAATTAATTTTTGGAAGTTTAAATTATTTTAAATTAGAAAACGTTTTTTTTATTTTCTTCTAGAAGGTTGGCATGTGTGAATTGCTGAGATTCAGATTTCAAAGAATACGTATAATATTTTTATAAATATTAATATTTTATTAAATTTTCTGCTTTGGTGTTCTAAGCAATTTCTATAAATAAAAGTGCTTAGGTTAGAATTGAAAATCACACCGAAATCAAGTTTTCTCTCTATATTATCGGCGTATTCTTGTGAGTATTTTGAGTATACTTTGAGTATTGCTATACGGTGAAAGTTCAAGATATAGTCTATATCCAAAGATTCCAGCTTAAGTATCGATCTTTCGAGGTAAGGGATGTTATTTTATTCAAAAAATGATATTATTTCTTCAATATCATTATGCCAAAAATATTGGTTGGAAGTTTTATCAAATTTGGAATTTTTGGTGTCGGTTACTATTCACGATACTAAGACTATTCACGATACTCAAGACTATTCACTTAATACGACACTATTCATCGAAAAATGAAATTTTTTCTTTTCTTTCGTCCAAAATATCTATTGTGGATACCGGCTTTGATTGTATCCATGTTTTGATCATTCTTGAATTTTACGCCACTATGATTATTTTTGAGGTATTTTTTGACGGATAAAACAAAGTACGAATCCTTAATCCTTAATCCTTGTCATTTTGATTCACCGGATTCGCTTTGTTTTAAAAAATATTTTTCATCATCCTCGCCTTAAATGATGATATTATTGAATATCTTTGGCCCATAGTGCAAAAGATGAATGATTTATGATGAATATCTTTGGCCAAGAAAGGCAAAGATGAATGATTTCGATGAATATCTTTGGCCCGTAGTGCAAAGATGAATGATTTTTGATGAATATCTTTGCCCAGAGTGCAAAGATGAACAGTGTTTAGATGAACATGACCAAATGGTGAATGTCCTTGGCCTCAGAGTGCAAGGATGAATATTTGATCCCGATACATATTGATTGATGTTACAGGATATAAAATAGACGATGAACTTTAAAATTCATACATAGAAGATAGTAGTTTGCATTCTCTACTTAACTCTTCTAATGAATTATTATTTCACAAGTGAATATTGATTTAAAACTTGTTGTCTATTGTATTCTATTATATTTTCCCTGTTGAAGACTAACGATAATTTTGTTGTATATTATCTTAGTCATAATATTCTTTATCATGGCTAATGAGCTCACCCTTTTCCTTTTGTTCCATTTTTCTTCTCGTGAGGCGAGAATATAGCAAGATGCAGCCTCGGGTAATGGAATGAAAGTTCTAGGGAGAGTTGTTTAGTAGTCCTCACCATTGTTGTAAAATAATGTATCAATAATTATGATGAGAATTTATTTGTATGTGGATATTGTCTAGATGGCAATATCTCGTATTTAAACTCACGCTTTTACTATTGTAATAATAAAGTTGTAGTTGTTTCATGCACTGTATTTAACAACTCGTAATGGGGGATGTAGACCTATTTTGGGGGGTGTCACAGTTGGTATCGAGCTTAGGATATGATCTCCATGGAGATCGGGAATAGAAACTAGGAGGGGAGAGACGAGTAAATCCTTCGCTAGTGTGTCCTACCTAAGCTTATTTGATAGTTGGTCAAGATATAGGATATTATGTGATATATTGATTTCCTTAATTAACCCTTGTTTTATACGACAAAGATTTGAGAATGTCGACTGAGAATATTAACAATGGAAATGAGACCGTGGAGACGCCTTTACTCACCAACGAGGAGAACGTGCAACAGTTGGCAATATTCCTCATGTGAACAACACCACTGAGCAGATGATGAACGAGGGGATATTTAGAAGCTTTTTGCAGTTCATGCAAAATCGCATTTAGGAGACTCGTGTTCAAAACATAGGAGGATATAATAGCAATTCACGGGTTGTCACTGCCAAGCAGTTCAAAGAGTTGGGACCACCAGAATTTAAGGGAAAGCCAGATCCGATCATGGCGTAAAACACGGGTCAAGCAAATTACCAAGATATTCGATGTCTTGGGATGCACAGAGAACAGAAGGTTCCATTCGCCACCTTTATGTTCCGTGGCGAGGCAGACTATCATCAGTGGGAGTCTCATGAAGCGTACCCATCCAAATTTTCGGCATGTCTTGGGAGACGCTTTCAGAAACTATTTAATGACAAATACTTTCCGAAAGTGTTCACTATATGAAGGAAGTGGAGTTTATTAGACCGAGCAGAACAACACGACGGTCTCAAAGACGAGGCGAAATTTGCAGAGTTATCCGTGTTTGCACCTCATTTGGTGGAGAATGAGGAACGATGACGCGGATGTCTCTCGAGAGGTTTGAAACCCATATACGCCAAGATCTCATCTCTCATAAATTTTCTCTATTCGAGATGTTGTTAATGGGCTCAATTGTTAGAGCGAGATAACGAGTACGGTCAACCGAGGTACCACAATCGTGATCATACTCGAGATAAAGCAGATCAACAAAACAACAATAATCAAAGTGGAGAAAGAAAAAGGCGGACAAAATGGTAACCACTCGGTGGTAATCATGTCCATGAAAATAGAAGAAGCGAGTCGAGGAGATTTTTAAAAGAGGAGATTCAACAACGACCATGCGAAGACGACGATGCAAAGAAAGAATCGGTTCCAAGGGAGGAGAACGACCACCGGCCATATATGCTATAAATGCGGAAAGAGGGACATATCCGTCAAACCGCCCACACAATAGCCTTCTGTATGCTATAATTGTGGAAAGGAAGGACATGTCGCCGAGATTGCACCTGATAGCGAAAACCTAGTTCAATGGGGGACGGTGACTCAAAAGACCGTCCCGGAAAAAGTCAAAGTTAACTGCCTCTGAAGAAGGCGTTTGTTGTGGTCGGTCAAAATGCGAGGAACCCAAACGAGGTGATCACGGGTAAGCTATTTATAAATTCTTGTGAAGTTTATACTTTACTAGATAACTGTGTCTTACCCATTCATTTATCTCTCCTCCTTGTGCTCAACGCTCAAACTTGACTCCTGAGAAATTAGACTTTGACCTATCTCGTGGAAACTCCGCTAGAGAAACTTTCATCACATCCAATCGCTTATAAATCTTGTCTAATCCATGTTGGCACCCTTATCTTACCTGTTGACCTTATCTCTTTAAAGATACTTGCTTTTGATGTGATTTTAGGGATTGATTGGTTAACTACTCATCATGCCAAAATTGATTGTTTTCGTAAGGTTGTTAGCTTTCATATTCCTAAACAACCCGTTGTTCAATTCAAGCAACTAAACCATTAAAATCAATCACCGCTATATCTAATCATAAAGCTATTCGCTTATTAAAAACGGATGTCAAGCTTTCTTAGCCCATGTTATGGATTTGAATAAAGACACGCCAAAATTGAATAATATTCTCATTGTTATTAACTTTCCCGACGATTTCAAGAACTTCCCTGCCTACCCCGTAACGTGAAGTTGAATTCTTTATTGACCTTGAACTCCGGTACAAAGCCCATTTCTAAAACCCCATATCGAATGGCTCCTATTGAACTTTAGGAGTTAAAGGTCCAACTACGTGAGTTGTTGGACATTGGTTTCATTCGGCCCCAAGACATCTCCTTGGGGTGCTCCTGCTTTATTTGTAAAGAAGAAAGACGGAGTATGCGACTTTGTATTGACTATCGGAATTGAACCATGTCACTATCAAGAATAGGTATCCTCTACCTCGTATTGATGACTTGTTTGACCAACCAGCAAGGAGCACAATTCTTTTCAAAAATCGATCTTCGCTCGGATATCATCACCAAGATTAGAACCGAGGATATTCCAAAGACCGCTTTTAGAACTCTGAGACGGGCATTATGAATTCTTAGTTATGTCTTTCGGATTGACTAATGCTCCCGCGGGCTTTCATGGATATGATGAACCTAGTATTCAAAGAGTATTTGGATCACCGTTGTTGTCTTTATTGATGACATCCTCATATATTCCAAAAGCCGTGAAGATCATGAGCACCATTTGAAGCTTGGTACTCCAAAGGCTTCGTGAAAACAAGCTTTATGCCAAGTTAAAGAAATGCGAGTTCGCTTGAGGAAGTAGCATTTCTTGGGCATGTGTGTCAAAACATGGAGTATCTGTTGACCCGCCAAGATTGAAGCAATACAAAGTTGAGCAACCAAGTCGGTGATCAAGTACGTAGCTTTTTGGCTTAAATTGGTTATTATCGGAGATTCGTGGAAGGGTTTTCTCGAATCGCTACTCCGCTAACTCATCTAACTCGGAAGGATACAAAATTCGCTTTGGAGCGAAGAGTGCGAAGAGTTTCCAAGAGCTTAAAAGGAGACTTATTTCTAAGACTGTTTCTAACAATACCATCCGGTTCGGATGGATTTGTTATCTCACGCCGATGCTTCGCAAAGGGTTAGGATGTGTTCTCATGCAACGTGGAAAGTCATAGCCTATGCCTCATGACAACTTAAAGAATATGAGAGGAATTATCCTACTCATGATCTAGAGTTAAAGCAATGATGCGTTTAAAGATCCGGAGGCACTATCTATATGGAGAGAAAGTGAAGATATATTCGCACCATAAAAGCCTTAAATATTTCTTCACTCAAAAGAACTTAACATGCGGCAATGACGTTGGCTCGAGCTATTGAAAGACTACGACCACACTATTCAATACCATCCTGGAAAAGCGAACGTGGTAGGTGACGCGTTGAGTAGAAGATCATATGCAGAACGAAAAGCGATGATGTCAAATATACGACAGAGCCAACTTTAATAGAAAAAGTTAAGGTTGCTCAAGCCACCAAATCCGGAGTCGATGCATATGAAGAAGAAAGTACAAGAAGGAGCTATTCCTAAGCGAGAATCGATGAAGAAGGAATACTTGAGTCCACTCCGCACTTTGTGTTCCTAACGATTCTCGATTTGAAGTACAAGATTATGATGGAGGCACACAATACACCATTTGCAATCCATCCGGAAGTACTAAAATGTATCGTGATCTTCACATACATTTTGGTGGAACAATATGAAGAGAGATTTCAAAGTTTATCTCAACATGTTTAACTTGTCAACGTGTAAAGGCAGCAGCATCAAGTGCCTAAGGGACCATTGCAACCACTTGAGATTCCGAAATGGAAGTGGGAACACATTACCATGGATTTCAATTCACGGGACTTCCCACGGTTTCTCAAGGCATAAATGCTATTTGGGTTATTGTTGATAGATTAACCAAGTCCGCTCATTTCTTGCCAATACGGAGACTTATTCCTCGAACGCCTTGCTCAAATGTACGTAAATGAGATTGTGAGATTGCATGGCATGCCAAAGATCCATAGTTTCAATCGTGACCCAAGATTCACTTCAAGATTTTGGGTTAGCTTGCAAAAAGCTATGGGTACGGATTTAAGATTCGATTCGCATACCATCCTCAAACCAGACGGACAATCGAGAGGACTATTCAAACTCTTGAAGATTTATTAAGACTCGTGTCCTGATTTCAAGGGCGGTTGGGATAAGTATTTACCATTGGTGGAATTCTCCTACAACAACAGCTTATCGAGCAAGTATAGGTGTGGCCCCATTCAAGAATTATATGGACGAAAGTGTCGCTTTCTCCAATATGTTGGGATGAGGTGGGTGAAGCAACATTGTTGGGACCCGAAGTTAGACGCATGACTCACCGAAAAGATCCAAATGATTCGACAACGATACAAACTGAAGCAGCACAAGATCGACAAAAAGAGTTATGCGGATCTTCATCGAAAGGATGTGGAATTTAGTATAGGGGATCATGTATTGTCATGCGTGTTGCCCCACGGAAGGGAGTTACAAGATTCGGGGAAGAGAGGAAAGCTCAATCCACGATTTATCGGTCCATTTCAAATTCTTGACCGAGTAGGAAATGTAGCCTATAGACTCGCGTTACCTCCAAGTATGTCTCGTGTTCATAATGTGTTTCACATATCCAGATTTCAAATATGTGAAAGACCCGAATCACGTTATTGAAGTTAAACCCAGAGACGAGATAGCCAAGACTTAACGTGATGAGGAAGTACCACAAGATCTTGGATAGGAAGGAGCATGTCCCACGACGAAGGTCATACCACAAGTTAAAGTCTTGTGGAGAAACCATGCTATAGAGGAAATGACACGGGAATTGGAAACGGAAATGAAAGCGAGGTATCCTCATCTTTTCAAAACACTGTGTATCGTACGTCAATTTCGAGGACGAAATTTCATAAGGAGGGAGGTTGTAAGATCCCAAATAATTAATAAATGAAATTTAATTTCCTCTAATTATTATTTTGAAATAGTAAGGGTTGATGTGATTAATGTGGATAGTTACGCGTAAAATACGCAAATATTTCAAAATAAGCAAGTGGTTATAAAATATTCATTGTTGTCGGGAATATTCGTTTTGGTCGTGGAATATTCAAATGCTGTCGGGAATATTCGTATGCGACGGCCAGCAACCGTGTGTATTGTGGGCCCTAACAAAAAAGCGATTGGAGGAAGAAAATGACAAATATAAGTTGTTTAAAAATAACTACAGAATTATTACCACTTATACTTATTGGAATACCCGGTGGTTAAAACATACGCGTTGTTGTTGAATCAGTAGCACCTGCGGTATTGCACCAATTATTGACTCTTTACGTAAAGAAGGCACTACTCAATAATGGTTACAGAATTATCTGCTCAAAGGTTTTTTATTTTATTGATTCAATAATTGTCTGCGTTGATATTTTATATTGTCATTGTTTTAATAATTGTCATTACACAAGATTTTTTCATTGTCGAAACAATAATTCATATTATCCTAATAATATTATTAGATAACATTATTGGCAATGTGTAGAAAGTTCTGCTCTAAGGAGAGGTTTGGTCACCTAATCGCCGCCAAGAGGAGAAATTCTTATTGGAAAGCCCTCTTCCTCAGAACTACCGGTCATCAATATTGTGATTACGTAATATTATTTGTGAATAATTAATTATTGATTCATATGATGAGGAAAATATTGATTTTATGTGGATATAGATGGAGAAAATTTTTAATGTGACAATTGTTAAAAATTGAAATTTTATTTTTTTCCGATAAAATAATTCATTTAAATATATATTATTATATTTTAATAATATAATAATGGTGATATTTTTACAACGAATGTGGGATATATGAGTATACGAGGAGGAAGAGTATTTTGTTGCAATAAATGTTTAAAACATGTTAAACATGTCTCATGGACCCCATTTATTGACCGAAATTTGATTATAGCACAGTAAAATCGCCTGCTTGTGGATTTCATTAATTTATGTTTGGAATTTAGAAAAACTTTCTTCTGCAAAGTTGTAGAGAATTGAATTTCCTATAAAAAGTCGTGAGTTTCAAATTTTCTGACAAAAGGGCTATTTATTATGAATTATTGAAGTTCTGAAGCTCCGAAATAATTAATTTTTGGAAGTTTAAAATATTTTAAATATGAAAAACGTTTTTTGTCATTATTGTGGGTCTTGCATGTGTTGGAATTTCCTGAATTCAGATCCTTAAAAGTGTGCATTGGAAATATATATATACATATATTATTAATTTATTAAATTTTCTACTTTGGTGTTCTAAGCATTTTCCTATAAATAGGGTGCTTAGGTTAGAATTGAAAATCACACCAGAAACTGAAGTTTTCTCTCTCTATATTATCGAGTGTATTCTTGTGAGTATTTTGAGTATATTTTGAGTATTGTTATACTGCAAGTTCAAGTCATAGCCTATATCCTGTTTTTGTTTAGTAAGTCTTGATCTTTCGAGGTAAGGGATATTATTTTTTTTCAGTAATGATATTATTTTTTCAATATCATTATCTTGAAATATTGATCTGAAGTTTTTATCAAATTTGGAACTTTTGGTGTTGAGTTACTATTCACGATACGGCAGCACTATTCACGATATCGACACTTATTCACGAATCTGACCTTATTCATCAAAAAATGAAAATTTTCCTTTTTCGTCTAAAATATCTATTATGGATACTAGCTTTGATTGTATCCATGTTTTGATCATTCTTGAATTTTACACCACTATGATTATTTTTGAGGTATTTTTGGACATGGATAAAACAAAAGTACGAATCCTTAATCCTTGTCATTTTGTTTCACCGATTCGCTTTCTTTAAAAATATTTTTCATCATCCTCGGTCTTAAATGATGATATTATTGAATATCTTTGGGTATGTAGTGCAAAGATGAATGATTTCGATGAATATCTTTGGCCCGTAGTGCAAAGATGAACAGTGTTTAGATGAACATGACCAACTAATGAATATCTTTGACTGAAGGTGCAAGATGAATATTTGATTCCGATATATATATGATTGATGTTACAGATAAAAGATAGACGATGAACTTTTAAATTCATACATGTAAGATAGTAGTTTGCATTCTCTACTTAACTCTTCTAATGAATTATTATTTTATTGCGAATATTGATTTAAAACTTGTTGTCTATTGTATTCTATTAGATTTTTCCTGTTGAAGACTAATGATAATTTATTGTATATTATCTTAGTCATAATATTCTTCTTGGGCTAGTTGAGCTCACCCTTTTCCTTTTTGTTCCATTTTCTTCTCGTGAGGCGAGAATATAAATGAAGTACGAGTCGGGTATGGAATGAAGGTTCTAGAGAGAGTTGTTTAGTAGTCCTCACCATTTTGTAAAAAATAATATATCAATAAATGTGATGAGAATTTATTTGAGTATAGATATTGTCAGAAGATAATATTTGTATTCAAACTCACGCTTTTCTTGATGTAATAATAAAGTTGTAGTTGTTTTTGTACCATGTATTGACAACTCAGAATGGGTGATGTATACCTATTTTGGGGGCGTCACAGATCATATCCCTAAGCTTTGATACCAACTGTGACTCCCCCAAAATAGGTATACATCTCCTATTCTGAGTCACCAAATACATGGTACAGAATACAAATACAATCTTAAATATACAACATAAGCTGTGAGTTTTAATACAAATATTATCTTCTAGACAGTATTCAAACTCAAAATAAGTCCTCAATACATTTATTATCACACTATTTCATGGAATAGTGAGGACTACTAATGTTATCTTTTGGACCGTCACTCTGTTCCCCGACTAGTCCCTGCTACGTTCTCATTTCCTGAATAGAATAATGAAAGCAAAATGGTGAGCTCAACTAGCCCAGTAATAAATATTATGACTAAGATAATGCAGAATAAATTATCGTTAGTCTTTAACAGTGTTAAACTGATACAATATAACAAACATCAAGTTTAACTGCAGCGGAACAAGCAATCCATTAAAAAAGTCAAGTAAAGAATAAAATCTACTATCTTCGATAATTTAAAAGGTTTTTCATCACTTTTATCGCTGGGACTCAGCTTAATATATAATCCACATCATCCCTACACTACGGCCAAGGATATTCGTTAGTATCACAACCACAAATTATCCATGCACTACGGGCCAAGGATATTCGTGTATTCATCAATGGTCATAATCATACCAACAATTGCCCATCAATGCACTACGGGCCAATGAGGACTTTTACCGCATCATTTGTAATATTACGGTCATGATTATACCGAATAAACCCTGGTCATAATCATACCAAGTCCATCTATGCACAACAGGCCACAGATGACTTTCAACATAATATAAACATGAGGATGATGACAATGATATAAGAATTCAATAAAACAAGTTCAAGAATTAATTTATCCAAGAACCAATAACGTCCAAATTGTCAACATGATACTGCTTTGTGGGGTAAAACTCAAGAATGCTCAGAAGAATATTTCCATGAAAAGATACTGGATGAAGCGCAAATATCAAGGATATTCCACTAATTTCATGGAGTATAAAAGCCAAAACTTTAACCAACTGAGTATAATAAAGAATGAAATAAAAGAAGAAATCATCGTACGCGATAGAATCGCATGCATACGTGTTATTCCAATGTAATAATAAATAATCGGAATCAGTCACGCAAACGTACGCATACGGACATGATATTTCAACAGAATAATAAATAATGGAACCAGGTCATGTGTAAACGCACAGACAGGATGTTCCAATAGAATAATAAAGAATGGAATAACAGAAGAATTTTATCATGTATGCGGATGCTTGGAGAGAGCGAAGTTATTCCAACATAATAATAAAGAATGACATAATAGAAGAATTTCACCATGTATGTGGTACTTCAGATGACAAGTTATTCCAACATAATGATAAAGAATGGAATAATGTAAGAATTTCACCACGTATGCGAGATTGCAAGATGTATGTGTTATTCCAACATAATAATAAAGAATGGAATAATAGAAGAATTTCACCACGTATGTGGTTCTTCACATGTATGCGAGTTATTCCAACATAATGATAAAGAATGGACTAACAAAAGAATTTCACCAAGTATAGGGTAACTTGGCATGATACAAAGTTATTCCAATGTAATAATAAAGAATGGAATAACGGAAGAATTTCACCACGTATGCAGATTGCTTGCATGTATGTTTATTCCAACATAATAATAAAGAATGGAATAATGTAAGAATTTCACCATGTATAGGGTAGCACAGATACAAAAGTTATTCCAACAGAATAATAAAGAATGAAATAACAGAAGTTCTCTTCATGAATACGAAAGAAATAATACCCCTTACCTTAGAAAAAACTGGATATAGGAGTAGTGAAGTAGCAGAATACTTTTCTTCTTTCTCTTTAAAGTTTCTCTCTCTAGAGTTTCAGTGAATTCGTAAGAAATAATGAAAGAATGAGCTTCTACTTATAAGAGAATTGACTAAATAGTAACTAATTCATGAACGGTCTAGATTGATTTACTTTTAAACGGACGATCCATATTGATTTACTATACAATATTAATAAAATATTCTAATAAAATAAATTTTTTAAATAAAATATAATATATTCTATTTATAATCTAATAAAACGAATAATTTTATAAAAGTATTCTGTTTTATATAAAAAAAATTTACTATACAAACACTATACATAATAGAATATTATATATTCTATTTATAGTCTAATAAAATAAATAACTTTATAAAAGTATTCTGCTTTATATAAAAAATATTTTACTATCTAAAACACTATGCATAATAAAATATAATATATTCTATTTATAATCAAATAAAACAAAACTTTATAAAAAGTTTTATGTTTTATATAAAAGTTTTCGTTTTATTACATTTATAATAATAATAAAACAAAACTTATCACCTTTATTATAATTCACAATATTAATCGATCGTGTCGTTCCTGTGAAAGAGTGGGCTTTCCAATAAGGATTTCTCCCTATTATGCGCCAAGCAATTAGGTGACCAAACCTCTCTTTGCGTAACTTCTGACATCGTTAATATTGCAAATAATAATATTAATAACTTTGTTATCTCAATTATTGATTTAATAATATATAAAATATCGATAATAATCAAATCAAATAACGTGAGATACTATCACAACAATTACTATAGCAATAATTGAACAAAACCGGTGACTTCTCACGTAAGCATCAATAATCAATACCGTATGCTACTATGCAACCACGCCAGACATCGCACTTTTAACACCGGGTGTTTCAAATAGCTTAACGATAAAACTTCCCGCCATTATTTTCATAAAAAAAATATTTTTGTCGTTTTCTCAATCCGACAATAATTCTATTGTGGGGTCCACTAATAATTATGCCGTCGTACGAATATTCTCTGTTAAAACGAATATTCTCCGACCAATCGAATATTATATAACAACTTGCGTACTTTGCAAAATTTATAAATATTACCCACAACTATAACATTATATCAAGTTCACTCCATAATATTCAAAAAAAATATTTTGATAAAAATTAAATCTTTATTCGTAAAATTTGGGGTCTCACGGTCAACTGTTGTCATTTTAATAATTTTAAAATGATTTTTTAATATTTAAATACTCTAGTCGGCATAACTTGTACCGGCCGGATATTTTTTTTTTTAAGCATTTCTCCATTATATGAGATAATTCAGCACATTAAAGTTGTATTAAAAAGATAAAAAATAATCCGAATTCTGCATAAATTGTCTCGAATCGAGAGATAATATATTTACACAACTTATACTAGCTTGGTTTTGCACCGAAAGATTCACATGGAGAAAGACCTGATAAAAACCAAAAGACGTCTAATACTGAAAAATCAAGTTACTATTGCTCTAGATGCCCAAGTTACTATCGGCTGCTTAATTTAATATCTAAGAGGAAGCATCATTAACCTTGAGCAAGGTATAAAATAAACATCATTAACCTCTTAATTTAATATCTAAGAGGAAGCATCAACTTTCAGGTGCAAATATAGCTTGTATCGGTCGGATTATTTTTTATTTTATTAATGCAACTTTAATATGTTGAATCATCCCATATAATGGAGAAATGTTTTAAAAATATACTTGGCCTAAGACAAGTCTGTAAAACTGAGTATTTTAATATTAAAAAATTATTTTAAAATTATTAAAATGACAACAGTTGACCATGCAATGCAATATATTAAAATAAAAGCCGGTAAAGCTTGTGTCGGCTGGGCATTTCCTGACTATTTATGACATTCAATCTAAGCCTTCCAATAAGTTGATTAATAGTCCAAAAGTGGGTTGTTATAACTGTATCCATGGCAACCGGTTGTCATTTTTTATAGTTTTTTTAAAAAAAAAAAAATTAAGTTCAATAATTTTTGGTGAAAAATATAATTTTTATATTTTGTTTGATAACTTGACAATAGTTCAATAATTTTTTCCTAGATTAAGAAGTCATCTATATATTAATAAACACCTAAAATGCAAAAAGGGGTATCCAAAAAATAGTATTTCTTGAAACAAACCGCATGCAGTCTAGCACAATCTTAATGAGAGCAGATATTCTGTTACCATTTTTTTTGTCTCTCTTGTGTCCTTCTACTTAAATTTTGACACCTAATTTTTTACTTAACGCTAATTAATTCTAAAATTAAATAAAAAACCAGATATCAAAATTTAAGTGAAAGGACACAATAAGACAAAAAAAATAGAGACAGAAAATCAGTTCTCAATCTTAATGGTCCCAATTACCAAGAATGTGCAAATTAATGGTGTCCTCTGAAAATTCCAAAGATGTGTGATGACTGTGGGGAGCGGGAAAAAGCCTTTCCCTCGCTAGAAATCACAGTAATAATGCAACAAGTTTCGGCCCAACAGTAAACTCTTAAAAATAATAATTCTTTGACGGATTCAATTATCATAAAGTTATTTTATTATAAATTGATTAATTGATTAATATAATTCTGACACGTAGATAGAGATCACCTCTTAACTTATGTGTTGATATTATATTGATCAATTGATCAAAATTACTTTCATGCATGTCAATCAACTCATTGACCATGAGCTCATCATGCATGCATGGACCTGTAAAGATTCATCACTTCTTTGACCATGAATATGCAAACATACATGTATCCCATTGCATGTTTTGAATAGATCCCTTGATATCAACAAAAATGTCTTGGAATGAAGTAACGAATTTTAGTTCTTAGCAGTGATTAGTGAAGTACTCCCTCTTTTTTTAAATAAGTGTCGTTTAAAATTTTTATACATAAATTAAAAAAATCATTTAATATTGTTATTTAATAATTAAAATATGTACAAAATTCCATCACTATCCCTTTATGAAAAATTAAAAACTATTAATACTAAAGGTGAGAATTTCTTGGGACAATGAGAGAAGGTATAGATGATATAGGAAAGTAAATAATTTATTCTTTTAGAAAGTTGTAAACGATAAATAAATTGAAATAAATTTTTTCTTCTAAAACGTCACTTATTTAAGAATGGAGAGAGTATCATTCTTTGGTGTAATAATAGTGTGCTTAAAATGTCACACTTCCATCCATAAAATAGTTCATAATATATCCACTTCACATTGATAATCATGACCAACTATAAGGGTGAAAATGATTCTGAGTTGAGTCGAATAGTATTTTATTCATATTATACTTGAAACAGTTGTAAAGTACTCGGATTTATATTCGAACTTGAATAAAAAATTTCAATTTTTGCTCAGATTCGAATTCGACTCGTTTTTATTGTACTTGAGTTCAACTCGGCTCAATTAATTCGTTTTTTAATCGAAATACTCGCGAGCATTTAAAACATACACGAATTAGAATTGCATCATTTATATTATGATAGTGTATATACAATTAACTTAGTCAAGTAGTTGAAATAATTAAAATTTGAACACTTCAAATTAGATAGTCTTGTAAACAAAAATTAATGAGATGATAATATTATCACTCTTAAAACAATTAATGAACTACGTTCAATTCTAAAATTATGTGGAGAATTTAATTGTTAAATAATATATATTAAATAAATCGAGTATATTCGATAATGTATACGAGTAAGGATCAATGAACTTCTATCGAGTATATATCAGTGTGATAAGGAAAATTCGATACTCTAAATGAGTGAACAGTGGGCAACTCATATTCAACTCGTATAAGTGTCCGAGTATCAAAATGAATTCGAATTCGACTCATTTAAGTATTGAATGAGTCTCGCTCGAATTTTTCGAGTCAATCTCGAACCGAGTTTCGAACCACTCGAGCTCATTTTTAGTCTTGACCAGCTTCACCCCAAAAGTGTGATTTTTTTTTTTTACTTCTTACGTTCCAATTTATAAAAGGGAATTAATATTTTCACAAGAGTGATAGTTTCACAAGATCCAGAATAAATCTCGGGTCAAATACCAAATCCAAATCGAATCAAATCCATCCAAAATAAGACTTTAAACCACTGACCCAATAGTATCTTAGTGGGTCATCTTAGCACACCACATGCTTACCCAAAAGATAGGTATTATTGGGTAGTAACTTATTTCCTTATATGCAACCAATTTTTTTTTCCTATCTTTCGATGTGGGACTGAAGTGTTAAAGTACTCTCCCACTTAAATTTATGAAGTCCACGTCAAAATTAATTACACACACCGGGGTAAAATTTCGAATCCGAAACAAATTTTGAGTCAAATTCCAAGTCCGAATCGAATTAAATCTATTCAAAATAAGGCCTTAAACCACTATTCCAATAGTATTTTTTGGTAGTAACTTATTTCTTTATATGCAAATAAAATTTTTCTCATATCTTTTGATGTATGATTGGAGTATTACAACTTATGTGAGAGAAACCTTATAGAAATATCAATTTTTAATTCACTTTATAGAATCATTATTGATTTCTAAAATTAAGATGTTTTGGAATTTTAAATTGAGATGATTAATTAACAATTATGAAATAATAAATGTTACAATGTATAATACTTTTTAAATAGCTTAAATTTTTATAATTGTACTAACTAAAGCTAAATGAATTTATATCAATTTTAAATTAACTTTTAAAAATCAATAATAATTTAATATTTTGAAAATAAGAGAGTATTATTTTTAAATTTTTTATAACGCATATACACATTTGGTCCTATATTGTACAAATTTGACTTTTTACTAGAGGAAAGTAATGTACCTAATATATATTTGTATGGAATTTGCAATAAAAACAGATTGTATTGATCCCCTCTAGGAGAAATGGCATCTACATTTCTCTCGCTCTAAATTTGAGAATTGATATTTTCACAAGTAAAAATATTAATTTTTTTAAACTTTCATTAGAGACAATTAATTTAGGAGAGGAGGGTAGGAAACAAGTTAGACTTTATTATAAGAGTCAACTATCCAAAAAGAAACCAAATGCTACACTTGTAGTATATAGTAAAAACATTTACTCTCCCTCTTTCACAAAAATAATTTTTTTTAAATTTATAAAATTCCTAATGCACACACGTACGGCGCCACTGCAGTCTTACAATACATGTTTATTTTATCCTTCATACATAATACTAAATATAATTAATTAAAGGTTTGTGGGATTTACAATTCATAGCAAGTGCCATGGTATTATATAACAATAGGAGGGACAGAGGAGGAAGCTGCCAGTGTAGATCAATTCATGACATAGTTTTCCTTTAAATATAAACTAATTAAATATATTAATGAATATATATTATATATAATTAAGCTGGCATCGATCTATCAGCGCTATATATGGTGGAGAAGCACAAACTATGGCTGATGTTCTCGATGCTTTTGATATATATATATATATATATATATATATATATATATATATATATATATATATAAGAAGGATCAATCATCTTGCCTTTATATATATATATATATATATATATATATATATATAAGGCAAAAGCACTTTTATCCCATCGTGGTTATAGTGTTTTAAATAATTAAATACGTCTTTTTAAATATTCAATTAAATAACCGTCATTTTTTTAAAATGTTCAATCAACTCCATTCAAATCCAATTTTTGAATGAGACGTTAAAAATTGCCCAATTATCCGACGTGGCTTTTGAAAAAAAGAACTAAAATAAATTATTTCCTACGTGGCAAGCCAATCAGCCAAATTCTTAATACTATTGAGCCCTTGCATTTTAAAAAAATGTAATTGGCCCAATTGTGATTTTAAAAATATTTTTATGTTTTATTTTCTTCTTTTTTACCTAAATATTTATAATATGTATAATATTAATAAAAATTAATATTATAATATTTATTATATGTATGTTTTATTTTAAAATAAAAATAAAAATACTTTTATGTTTTAAAATACTTATAAAATTTTTAAAAATAAAAATATTTTTATGTAATATTTTCTCTTTTCCTTTACCTAAATATTTATAATATGTATAATATTAATAAAAATTAATATTATAATATTTATAATATGTATGTTTTATTTTAAAATAAAAATTAAAATTCTTTTATGTTTTAAAATACTTATAAAAATTTTAAAAATAAAAATATTTTATGTTTTATTTTCTTTCTTTTTTTTTACCTAAATATTTATAATATGGATAATATTAATAAAAATTAATATTATAATATTTATAATATGTATGTTTTATTTTAAAAATAAAATAAAAATACTTTTATGTTTTAAAATACTACTTATAAAAATTTTAAAAATAAAAATATTTTTATGTTTTATTTTCTTTCTTTTCTTTACCTAAATATTTATAATATGGATAATATTAATAAAAATTAATATTATAATATTTATAATATGTATATTTTATTTTAAAAATAAAAATAAAAATACTTTTTATGTTTTAAAATACTTATCAAATTTTTAAAAATAAAAATAGTTTTATGTTTTATTCCTTCTACTGTTCTACATCCTGCTTCGTTACAAAAATGACTCCTGCTGCAAAAATGGCTCCTGCAAAAATGGATCCCAAATCAACTAACGCATCGGCAAAAATGGACCTTTGGCCTGCCTCCACCAACAACACCCTTTATTACGATCTTGCCCTCAACATGACCATCAGAAACCTTAACAAACGCCGGTTCGCCGCCGTCCGACCTCTACCAGTCCGACCAGATCTTCTCCCCCCTCCCCGGTTCGCCGCCGTCAAGATCTTTCTGATGCCGGATTCTATGGTTTTGGGTAGGCGACTGGTGGTGTTGGGTCGACGGATTCCATGTTTCAATTTTGGTGAGGATGAAGATGAACCGTAGGGTTTGGTGAGGAAGAAGATCAACAGAAGATGTATTTTTATTTATTGTTTTATTTTAGGCTTATTTATTTTTTTAAAAATGAATTAAAAAATTTATTTTAATTATATTTTGCCACATAATATTTTTTTTTTGTGTTGCCACATCAGAAAATACTGATTTTTTGATTTTTTTTTTCAATGTCACGTGTATAATTATTTAACGTCCGTCCAACAAATTGGACGAAATGGCTTGATTGAACATTTTTAAAAAGTACGGTGGGCTAATTGAATATTTTAAAAGTACAGTGACTAATTGCTTAAAACACTACAACCACATTGGGGATAAAAGTGCTTTTTACCATATATATATATCGTGTTTCTCTAACTAACTGAAGGGAGCGAACTAAAAAGGAACCGGCTATAGTGACGATTTTTTTCGTCGCTATAATATAAAAAATCGACTTCTATGTTATAGCGATGAAAAAAATCGTAGTTATAATGATTAGTTTCTTGGCCTCGTTTCATTCACAAAGTAAAAAGCAATTGAATATACATAAGTGAATGATACACAATCAAAGAAGATATATAGGACCTCTATTCTTCAAACTTAATCTGAGTCGTCCATTATATATATATATATATATTTGTATGGAAGAAATTAAGACAGAGTTGAGTTTGAGGGGGCAGTCGAGCTCGAATCTCAAAGAAGCAAAACATATTAAAGATTACTGATCGACGGATCAGACAGCACTATTTCATGCCCATGCAACTCCTAGAGATATATAAACTTCAATTCGTTCCTACTTCCTACTAAATTAATTATATGTATATAGATCGGAAATGTTAGGTAACTAAACAGGATTCTAGTTTATGTAGATAAAACTCTACATTATTATACTATATTTTTTTCTAGATAAACTAAATATATAGTTTATATCAATTTATCTAATGTTATTCATGTATACGTATACCCACCCATTCAAATATATATCTCAGCTCCCACTGAATTAAGTTTGCAATGCAGTAATAATATTAGTGAATAATATATATATATATATATATATATATCTTCAAGCAACTACGTACGTACACCTGATATGCAATATTCTTTTGGTAGAAAGTGCATGGTTCCTAGCTATTTGGTCTTAGTCTAACCAGAATTTTTGGGAGCTAGGGAGCAGGATCGAGCTGGAGGCCAGGTGGAAAGATCTAATTAAGAGAGAGGGATAGAGGGAGAGCATCAGCACAATATCTTCTCTTTATGGAAGAAAAGAAAGAAAAAGGGTTAGAAATTTGTGTTGTATATATTATATATAGTCTTGAAAAGAGCTAGAATTAATGAGCGATCATGCATGTTTGAATATCGATCGATATCTAGCTTTTATTCTCAACAAACAACCTCTTTCATGAAATCCGAATTCGATTTTGACAACCAGGGGCGCATGCATTGCTCTCTTGCTACTTTTGTAGGAAAAAGTTGTCAACTTAATTGGAGGACTGATAATATAATAATTTTACCTATTTTTTCATTTCATAAGAATTAATGAGTCATTCAATTTCCACATTCGTTACCCCAATTCAAACTCAGCATAAAAGAATTGATATTTCTAATTTTGGCTTATAGTTGTATCATAAAACTCTAGTCATCAATTAGCCCCAAAGGGTTGCCCTTATGGTAAATGATTATCTCCTGAATGCAGCAACTCGATGTGGGATTGAATGATTTTTTTCCTTTAATTTATGTGTTGAATTTATAAAAAATAAATAAAGATAAAATGTTTAATTGATGTAGCCAAAAACTGTTCAATCGAATATATTATAATATTATTGTTGCTTCTTGTGCGACCACTGACCAATCAAAACACACAAAATCATAAAATGGCTAAAAAGTCTGGCTTAGTGATTGTGTTTGCGGGACTCCCTCTTGATTGAATACCTTTAGAATTGACCCTCCTCCTTAATTAGCATTTTTATTTATTTAGAATTTAAGTGTTGGGAAAGATACTTTGTCACGAAAAGTTTGCACAAACAAAATCATTAAAAAAATTAAGAAAACTAAAATGATATTTTCCCCTAAATATCTCTCACGTGAATGTGGTACCACTGAACTGATCGCATAAAAATATCAATTTTTCCCAAAATTAATATTAATGGTCCAATGGAGCCAGGAGGAGGAGGAGGAGGAGTCAGGGAAATGTCTGATAACGGCAAAGGAAGGTGATATGGTGCGAGCACGCGTCCCTCCAAAAGGACTAAAAAACAAAGGCTACTATACTACTACGGTCGTTTGCTCATTCATTTGTACCTCCAACCCCCTCCCTATATTCAACTCATATTGTCACACACAACTACTTGACTTTTTTTCCTTTTCCTTTTTAAATCCCCCCGCCCCCTACTCCCTCTCCCCTCTCCCCTGCCTCCGCCCCCCCACCCCCTACTTTTAAAAACTAATGTACCGTCATCTCCTAGGAGCTAACTACATACTCCTTCCCTTCTTTAATATAAATCATTTTAGAACTGTGTACAAGTATTAAAGAAATAATTGTATAACATTAAATATACTATCAATTATCTATATTGCCCTTATACTGAAAGAAGAGAATGTTATTTATTGAATAAAAAATATTGAGAGAACCAAAGTTATATTTATTACTTTTGAGGTAATATTAGAAACTAAACAATTAATGCTTACTTGAAATTCTCAAACGACTTATATTTAGGAACAAAAATATTTTTCTAAAACCACTTATATTAAAGAACAGATGGAGTAATGTATTACCAAGAGACTTTACAATTTTATCTTTTTTTTTAATATTAAAATTATTAAGAATATACATCATGTATATTCTACTTTAATATTCGTTCAAAATCAAAAACCGTTCGAACCAAACTAAACCGAAAACTTTAAAACCAACAATCTGACAGTTACAAAACAAAGAAACAAAGAAACCGGAGCTTAGTCAGCCGATTTCGGTTTGCACCTATGAAAAAGTAGAAGCTGACCGAATATATATAAAGTTATAAATATAATTATATTTAAAAATATAATTACATTTCGGTATGATCAAGCAAATTTATTTGCAGTTTAACTCTTTTTATTTTATTTATTTCAATATTGAAAGTTTTTGATGTAATTTAATAACAGATAAATACAAACAAAGTTTGTATGTATTAGCTGGTCTAATTAATACTAAAAAATTTATTTACTTGTCATCTTTCCAGTTGTAATTAACTAAAAAAAGAAAAGAAGAGAGAAAAATATCAATGTTTTTGTTATGCGAATATGCAAGTATTATATAAAATAAAAAGGCATCAATATAAAATATATTTTTAACCGTTACAAGTATGATATCATCCATGATATAATAAATTGTAATCAAATATATTATGTATATATGTGTATGCACCAGTACGCGTACGTTTAATGTACGAACATTAGTGTTATTGTAACACAATCACGTCTTATTAACACTATTTTTAGTAAACTCAAAGGACAAAACACACTTGTAACGTGCTTTACAACTCAAGCTTAATAAAGAATAACTTTATTAAGAATGTTAAATTCAAGTACACAACAATTTTGTAGTGCGATTAAATATATCAGATTCACTTATTTATGAAGTATATTTACTGTATTATTATTACTGCAATCATAAGAACAGTTGTTAATGTGGATCGATATTAGGCAATAAATAAGAAAGTGGAGATGTTAATGTATGAGCAATTATCTATGGTAACAAAAAGTAAATGAAAAATTGGAGAGAAAAAGAGAAAAATAAGATGAATAACAAAAGAATAAGCAATTGATAGTGACGAAATAGAAAGTATGTAAAGCTAAGGGGGCATAGTGCAAATTCATTAATATCTGTTACTGGATATTGCAATTCGCATATATGCATTGCGAATTTCACTGAAATCATATTTATGTCACTTTGGTCAAATTCACTACATACCATATTTTACCATACCACCAACATTTTCAAAGAAGGAGGTAAGTTAAAAGTGTAATTTATAAAAATATGTGTAAATTACTTTTATTTTATTTATTGTAACAAAACAATTAGTACTTTTTTTTAAATAATAAAAATACAATTAGTATATAGGAGTATTATTTTATTTTAATTCATTAAATGCAAGTATGTGAAGTTTATAATTTTTGGTTTCCCTTTCTTTTTTTTGGTTTTTTCTCTCCCCTTTCTTTCCTTTTTCTTCATCCACGAATCCACAGCCTTCTCTGCCCCAATCTCTCGTTTACCCTTAAGCCCATTTCTTCATTTCCTACATAAAGCTCCCTTCTTTGCAACAGTATCTCCATCCCCATTTCCTCCCCCTTTCCCCTTTCTCTCTCTAAAACTTCTCTGGCTCCTTGAAGATAAAAGAGAATGCTTTAATCTCTACATGCAAAACTCTTCAATTTTTGTTTGTTTTTTCTGTTTGATTCATCAGTCTTATTTAATGAGATTTTACTAGGGTTTTACAGAGCCGCATTAAGGCTTTGTCATGGCAGACCTCAGCTTTGACTGTGCTGCCGAAAACCTCCTCTGTACAGAAACCAACAGTTTGGGTTTTGATGGGTTTGAGTCTGTGGCCACGGATGATCAGACCTATCAAACAGATGATCTATCTAACAATGGTAGATCAGAGCCATTGATTGGTTTTTTCCCATTTCAAAATGAGGAGAGTTTTTGTTTGATGTTTGAGAGAGAAAGAGAGCATTTTCCCCAGGATGATTATCTCCAAAGATTGAGAAGTGGGAGCCTCGATTTAAGTGTGAGAAGAGAGGCTCTTGATTGGATTTGTAAGGTTGGTGAATTAATTTTCTGTAATGGGGTTCTGGGTTTCTCTTGTTTATTCAATTGGGTATTGATTTTATTTAGATTTTATTAATTTTCTTTGATTTTTGTGATATTATATTTGTTTCGTGTAAATGTTTCCCAGATTTTATCCCATTTTGATCACATTGATGTTGTTTTAATGCTCGACATTCTCTTACTCTTTTTCGATATATTTTTTAATTATTTTAAGATCATTCCTAGTAAAGTTTCAATTGATCCTTTTGTTTGATCAGTCCTATCATTTTCTGTGTTCTGTTAATCAGTTGACATGTTTTTGGACTCTGTTGATTTGATTTGATTTTTTATTATTCATCTTCCTATTTATTTCCTTGTATGTGATTCTGATAACACTGGTTTTACTATCTTTTCATTGTAAATGATGCCCATGTTTATTCCTGAATTGGTTTTTTTGTTTTGTGCTTAACAGGCTCATTCTCATTACAGCTTTGGAGCACTGAGTTTTTGTCTAGCAATTAACTACTTGGACCGCTTTTTATCAGTTTATGAATTGCCAGTAAGTCCATAACATATAGTACTCAGAGGATTGATTCTTAAATGATAATTGGTGTCTTTTGTGAAAATGCTAATGCTTGTTGCATTTACCTGGCTACATAGAGAGGTAAAACTTGGACAGTCCAATTGTTAGCTGTGGCATGTTTGTCACTAGCAGCCAAACTGGAGGAGATTACAGTACCTCTCACTGTTGATTTACAGGCAAGTGAGATTCTTTTGAAGATTTTAATTATATTTGTTGTATTTTATCGGTGTGATATGCTCTGAATCTTATGGGGTAATTTTTCGGCTTTTTGTCGATCTGATTGTAATGGTAATTTATTGTTCCGGGGGCAGGTGGGAGATCCCAAGTTTGTATTTGAAGGTAAAACAATAAAAAGAATGGAGCTTCTGGTGTTGTGCACCTTAAAGTGGAGAATGCAAGCTTGCACTCCTTGTTCCTTCATAGATTACTTCCTTAAAAAGATCAACAATGGTGATATATTCCCATCAGGATCTTTGATCCCTAGATCAATTCAATTAATTTTAAGCACAGCTAAAGGTTTGCTTCTTCACTTTGAATAAATTTACCTATTTTGGTGCTGAAATCTAAAGTGTTTTTGATACAATGCTTTGTGGGAATTGAATGCAGGTATTGACTTCTTGGAATTCAAGCCCTCAGAAATTTCTGCTGCAGTGGCAATGTGTGTTTCAGGAGAAATACAAGCACTAGACACTGATAAGGCAATGTCTGTTTTCAGACATGTTGAAAAGGTAAACAATAGTGGTGCCCACATAAATAAAACATAAGGGTGGACAAATCTGCTTTTGGTGTTGTGCTTATTATAAATTTGGGTTTTTTTTTCTTCCCCCAAAGTTGTTGAATTTTTTGAAATCTTGTTTTTTTTTTCTTGCAGGTAAGAGTATTGAAGTGTTTGGAACTGATTCAAGATTTGAAATTGATTAGTGAGGCTACAAATGTAGCTAGTGGCTCAGCTCCATCAGTGCCCCAAAGCCCAGTTGGGGTGTTGGATGCTGCATGCTTGAGCTATAAAAGTGATGAGAGAACAGTTGGCTCATGTCCAAATTCTTCACACACTAGTCCAGACAATAAAAGGAGAAAACTAGAATGATATGAATGACCATTTCAAGAGGACTTCAAGTCATGAAATATGAATTTTACTCACTCACTCAAGTCCGAACAAGTTTTGGTTGATGGGAGTTTTGGTGTGTTGCCTTTGCAATTGCCCAGACAGAAAAAAAGAAAGAAAGAAATATATATATATATATATATATATATATATATATATATATATATATATATATGATTGAGAGACAGAGAGATAGAGAGGTCTCATGCATTGAGCATGAACAGAATTGTCACCAGCTGTTAATAATCAATGCTTTTCAGCAACACAGTCATAGAAGGTTGGGAAGGACAAAAATATATGCAGATTTTTGTTGTAGCTTCAGAAGAAGAAATTGAAAGGGAAAAAAGAGGTAGAGATAAAAGAAAAAGGCGATGTGTTATTTTATTTATTAATTTAATGATATTCAGATAGTATTCTTCTATTCCTTTCTAGAACCAATTTCTTTCGCAGCTCCAAAAAATAGAATCAAGTATGATATTTTGATGTTAGTTTACTAATTTTTCAAACACAAAATTAAAATGTATTATTTGATTTTAGACAATTTAATAATGAAAATTCCAAATTACTTATAAAAGTATTATTAATTTAAACACTTGTTATCACTTTTTAAATATATATATATATATATATATATATATTTTTATTTATTAATTTTACATTTAAAATATTTCATATTAACTTGAAAAATCAAGCCCAATCTTATATTTGAAGTATTATTTATTCTTAATGAGATTTTCTTTAGTATCCCCAGTTCAATGACAAAACGAGCTTCATTTCGTAAAGGCAAAATTATGTATTTCACTACTATATTTTTGACAAGTTTTATTTAATACACTATTAAATTTTTAATTTTTCGAATTACACTACTGAACTAATTATTATTTTACAATTAAGTTATTTCGTTAAAAAAAATTGACAGACGTTAAAATATTGCTTATGTGGCGCTGATGTGGCAAAAAAAATAAATAGTACTCATTTTAAAGTTTTAAAAATAACAAAAACATAATAAAATAAAACAGATTTTTTAAAAAATATTATTTTTTTAAAAACAGATTTTTTTTTAAAAACAATTTTTAAAAAACAGATTTTTTAAAAAAACAGTTTTTTTTTAAAAAAAATTTTTAAAAACAGAATTTTTAAAAAGCAGATTTTTAAAAAAATAATTTTTTAAAAACAGAATTTTTAAAAAGCAGACTTTTTTTAAAAAACAGGCTTTTTTAAAAAACAGAATTTTTTAAAAATAGAATTTTTTAAAAACAGGACTTTTTAAAAACATATATTTTTAAAAACATATTTTGTTAAAAAGAGAATTTTTTAAAAAATAAAATTCTGTTTTTAAAAAATTCCGTTTTTTGAAAAAATCTGTTTTTAAAAAAGTATATTTTAAAAAAATTCTGTTTTTAAAATAAGTATATTTTTTTAAAAAATTTTTTAAAATATAAATTCTATTTTTTAAAAAATCTGTTTTTAAAAAAACGGAACTAGAATTATGTTTTTAAAAAAATGGAACTGTTTCTAGAACTATGTTTTTTAAAAAAACGGAACTGTTTTTAGAATTATGTTTTTAAAAATTCAGTTTTTAAAAAAAACTCTGTTTTTAAAAAAATTCTGTTTTTTAAAAAAATCTGTTTTTAATTTATTTTTTTAAATCTGTTTTTTTTAAAAATTCTGTTTTTAAAAAATTTCTGTTTATAAAAAAAAATCTGTTTTTAAAAAAAGTCTGTTTTTTTTAAAAAAATTGTTTTTAAAAAAAATCTGTTTTTTAAAAAAATCTGTTTTTTAAAAAATCTGTTTTATTTTATTATGTTTTTGTTATTTTTAAAACTTTAAACTGAGTATTATTTATTTTTTGCCACGTCAGCGCCACATAAGCAATATTTTAACGCCTGTCAAATTTTTTTAACGAAATAGCTTAATTATAAAATAACAATTAGTTCAGTGGTGTAATTCAAAAAATTTAAAAATTTAATAATTTATTAAATAAAATTTACCAAGTATAGTGGTAAATACATAGTTTTGCCATTTCGTAAATTATTGGAAGGGTTTTCATGTAAATAAATGCCTTCATTTGGTAAATTATTGCAAGGGTATTGATGTAAAAATACCCATAAAATTTGACGACGACGTATGACACGAAAAAAACCATAACCGACGACCTTACATTGTTTGTTTTTGGTAATGATTACTGGTCAAGTATTACTTTTTGGGATCCGAAACGGCCCATAGACCAGGCCCACAATCCTTTTTTTTTTCTTACTGGCCGTGGCCCGTGGGTGTGACCGGTCAACATCTCGGTGTGTGCTCTCTACTTAGAAACTAGAATTTAGACGGTGCAGATATTAAACTCATCCCTTATCTAGTTCATTTTGCTCATCTTTCTTTAGCGACGGATCAGATGATAATTCGATCCGTCGCTATATATTGTCCATCGCTAAAAGTTAAGACGACAGTTCTAAAGGGGGTGAGCTTAAGATCCGGATAGTAGTACTTTATAGTTATTTACAATTGTTATATTTATTTGTATTAAAACTAAATAACTTTGTATCAATTTTGAATTTTAAAATTTATGAATTGACTCGAAAAGTCAAAATGTATATCTAATTTTATAATGGGGAGAGTATCATTTTTCTCCAATTTTTTAAGTCAATGTTTTTTTGTGTGATGTACTCCCTCTGTTCCGAATTATAAGATCATTATTTACATTCTCAAAAGTCAATTTGACATATTATTAAATTTAAAAGTGAGATAATTTACTTGAGTTTTTAAAACAACAAATCTTATAAGTAGTAGTATATTTTAAGTAGTTTATAATATTTATAATTATATTGACATAAACTAAATGAATTTTAAGTTTAAAAATATTTAAAATTAATTTTTAAAAGTTAGTTTGAAACGACGGGGGAGGGGGTAGTATTAAAATAAAATGTTTAAATACTTAAGTGTGTAATTATGTCTAATTAGACCCGATAAACGGACGAGTGTAGGCAGGTTTGGGCATAAATAAATTTTTTGGTTTATATGGATCAGGTGTAAATGAGTTGAAAATTAAATGGGTTGTAAGTGAGCCATTTTCATAAATAGATATATAAGTTATTAACAAGATTCAATATTCGAATCCTAAACCTTTATATAAATAAAATAGATATATAAGTTTGTTTTAAGATGAATATTCATTCATTATAACAAAAATTATCAAAATAGTTATTGAAATAATTATACTATATAAAATATAAATATTGATTGGAATTAACATACAATTTCAGTTTTTACGAGTTAAGTTTTGGGTTTCAACAATTCAAAATTACAGTTTTAAAAGAGTTGAAACTTTTTACAGATGTTGTACTATTATTTGATGAAAAGATTTATATAAGTAATTCATTAACAATTACTATTTCAAATCAGTATTTTTTTATTTTTTGGTATAAATATTAATTGTACCACAAACTTAATAAGGGATTAGAGACAAAACCGAAAGTAGGAAGGCAGGCAGGCAGCCAGCCAGCCATTGAACACTGTCAGGGTCTCTCTGTGTCAGGCTTATATACATATTGGTGATACTAATTTACTACTGTACAAATGTATAATGCCTTTTACCATGGACATAACATAATAATGGCTAAAGGTTAACGACTGATATATATATATATATATATAACTACAAACAGCTAAGCATGGTCAAAATTGATTATTATTATTATTATAGTATAGCTATATAAACTGTGTACTCAACTAGTAAGGATCCCAATGACTTCCATGTTCCACAATACAACATGAAGGGCGGCAATACAAGTGTCTTGAACCTGAAAAAGCCCTCACCACCCTTCCCAAACTAATTACTTGACCTATTCTCAGTTAGTTTTAAATGCAGAAATCCCCACTTCTAATCAAATTTTGAGTCCCAATCCAGAAACTCCCACTTGTAACACTAACAACTCATAAAATTTGTAACATCTAAATGCCAAGGTTGGAGGTACTATTTATTGTAAAATAATAAGAAAAGACAATTTTACAATTTTCTATTTCTATTGAAGTATAATTTAAATAAATAACCATAAAATCACATTATCTTCATTAAAGTTGTAAACTAAGGACAATAACTAGAGTCAGAATCCCTGCAAATCTAGGTTAGGTTAGGTTAGGTTGATGGAGGTTTAAAGCTCTTATCCCATACAGGAAAGACAGAAAATAAGGTGCTCTTTCCCCCTGTTTCACACACTTAGCCCACTGCACACCCACACCCACACCCACACCCACGGCCATAACAGAGTTTGATTTGTCCAAGAGATACACATTCAGCCAGGGGACAAGCAATGGTTCACCACAATAGTTACCACGTTACAAACACAGGACCCAAGGGAAAAAAAATTTGAGTGGAGGAGGAGAGTAAGTGTAAGAAATTGGAATATGGATAAAAGGGGGTTGGTCAGGAACTAACTAATTTTAATTTGTTTGTCTACTCCTTTGGATTGTAAATTAGTTACTATAATAACAAGATATTAATGGTAGGAATATGACAGTTTTTTGTCACCTACCTATAGGGGATTTAACTGACTATTCCAAGACAAACTTACAGCTCCATCCATGAAAAGTACAGTACAGAAGAAGGTAACAAATAAATAAACAAGTTGTCAGGTTAAAATATTTTTGCATTGACCAGTCATATGCCCCATAGGCTTTGCTAAGTAAATTACTGGTCTTGATTTTCTTCCTCTCTCTCTCTCAGAGAGTTCCCCTATTAGTTTATTGAGGGGTTTCATCTCACATTTATAGAGGAAAATAGAAATCTACATGGGGCTTACTCACATGTGTATAGGGCTAATACATATGTCCAGTTAAGGAAAGTTCTTGCAGAGAATTTTATGCATACCTTTGACCACAATCAATACCTATCTATACCCAAATGACTTGAATGCCTTAAATAAGTGGGAATACAATTATGAATGATTAAATGGTGAGTTTTTAGTGTTTATAATTTTAGCTCTAGCGAATTATCGTATTGAGCTTGGGTTACCCAGACCGTGTATGCGTATGCTATCATTGTCATGCAATTATGTGGAAGCATGAACAGGAATCAGGATCCTCTGTGAGGATTTCTCAGTGAGGATCTTGTGAGGGTTTTGTTGTGGAGTTGACAACACATTAAAAAGGAAATCCAATGGCTCACAACGTTTTGATAAGAATTTTTTTTTACAAGTTGACAGAAAATTAGAAGCCACCAAACGCGTTTATTTTTACATATAATTTTTTTAAAATTTCTTGATAAAATTTGTGAACCGTTGGATCTTCTTTTTAATGTGTTGTCAACTCTACAACAAAATCCTCACAAAAAAATCCTCATAGAGGATCCTGATTCCATGAGCAGACCATCAAGCAAGTTTTTCTTTTCGAAAAAATATACACGTTAATTTATAAAACAATATTTTTGCATTTACAATACCATGGGTGGTGGATGAACTATTATAGATAATAAATTAAAGGGAACCCAGATTTTAACTATAATTATGGATTATAAGAATAACAAATTTAATAACAATTTCTCATACTTCTCTTTGTTTTTTCCCACAAAAATGCATGTCCTTTGTTCTAAAACAAATAATTAATATTATTATTTTTTTAAATTTTGATGTGTTCATTTGATTTTTAAAAATAATAAATTTTAATATTTTTAAAATATTTTATATGTTTCATTCCTAAATGTATTGACTAAAATTAAATTAAATCAAATTATATTATACTTGAATTTAAAAAGCACTATATTTGGAACGGAAGGAGTGTGTGCCCTAAGTATGAGAGTATATTCCTTGTCCCCAAATTCTCTGTCTCCCTTGTGTCCCACCACTTAAATTTTGACATATGTTCTTTTATTTAATTTTAAAATTAATTAGTGTTAAGTAAGAGATTATGTGTCAAAATTTAAGTGAAGGGACACAAGAGGACAGAGAAATTGGGGACATAGGATCTGCTCACCCTAAATATTGGTTAGACAAATTTGTGGTAATCTAACTACAATATATTTAAACAATCTAAAAGAAAAAGTCACAAAACAAACCACTACAACTACAAAATGATCAGTCTGTAAGATTAATAAAATTAAAAATACACAATAATCATAAGGACTTAGTAATATCCATCAATTTGATAAATAACAAAAAATATATGATAATTAAGCCATCATAAATGTTCTACTGAGACTTCAAAAATTTATTACAGTAATAAACTTTAAATTCTATCACTGTTACATCATCAAATTCACTTTCTTCAAAATTTTAAACTGGCATCATGTAAACTTGTTACAGGTGCATCATCAATCCAAATTTGTCACAAAACCGTAGACATATATGAACACAATAGGAAATTAAAAGAATTTAAAATATGATTATTTTTAAGACGTTCAAATTATATATAAACAAATTTCATTTAAACACATCACCTTCTTTTTGAATGAGCTACAGTAAGGATACGTAAAGAAAACAAAATAATATTAGTACTACATAACTAATATTATAATAATACTACTGTATCATGTAAACTAATATTAGTATTACTTAATCAATCAAATTTATGAAATTTGTAAAATTAAAACCTAAATTGAGTACGGAGTGAAGTGTTTGGGTCATCTTTGAATGAATAATATCTTTTGTTGTGGCTCAGATCTTTACATATACTACATTTTCTTGTCTTTTCTACAAACTCAAAAGTAGAAGGATCACGTCTTGTAAATGTAGTCTTTTTCTTTGATCCCGTAGAACGATCTTTGTAAGGTTGTATACGAGGCTCATGTAAGAACGAATCATGTTCATCCATACACAAGTTCATAAATTTTTCTTTTGAACAACTTGTTGTCACACAAGAGATCACTCCACGTATCTTTCCTGCAACTTTTCAAGCAGCTCTCATATCTCACTTTCTCCACTATTTTGAGTAAATTCATTATCTAAAAATGATCGTGTCAAGTCTCCAGTGTAAGTGTATATCATCTAAATTTAACACTTCATCTTCATTTCCTAAACTTTTCATTTTATGTGTACAAGGCATACTCATGATTGTCATAAAATGATTTTTGCAAGTAAGAGATTCTTCATGAGACATGACTAACTTGTACTGCTTATGGAGCTCATTTAAAGCAAACACTGACACATCAGTCAGAAGCTCTTTAAACAAAGAAATACGAAAATGATGAGGAATTCTTATTTTTTTACTTTCAAATTGTATCTTGATTTCTTCAAATTGATTCTCAATTGCAAGACATTATTTGTTTTTTACCACACTAAGATCCCCGGTTGAAACTTGCAAGTACCTTTTAAGAAGTGCATGCGCACCTTCTGCCCTTGAGGTAACACGAGTTCCAAAATGAGTGTGTTTTTTTGTCCATGCACAAACAAAGTGCTCTTTTAGATGCAACAAAGCATTTTTGATGTAATTGAGAACAATCGTCTTTTATTTGTATTGAATTTCAAAATAATCCAAAGCTCTATTGTATTCTTTTTCACTTTGAGAATTTATATCCACTGTCCAACTAATTTTCATAAATCCTTCCCAATCTTCACCTACTTGAAGCTGAGATTTATAATTTGCCAAGATATTCTTCTCAATGTGCCATATACATAGGATGTTGGATGTTGTTGAAAAAACCCCTCTAATAGCTTTCACCAATGCTAAGTCTCTATATGTCACAATAGCCAAAGGTTCACAATTAACATCAAGAATATCCTTAAATCTCTTCAAAGCCCAAATATAGTCTGCCACTTCCTGTTTATGTACAAAAGTGAAGCAAGAGTAGAATGATGTATTGAAACTTCATATTTTATCAATGTCAAGTAATGCCATTTTATACTTGTTGGTCTTGTATGTACAATCCATTACAAAGACACCACATCATAAGTAAAATCATTTGCACCAAGTTCTTCAACTAAAACTTGAATCATTGTACGACCACCCAAATTATACTCTGTTTACCTTGAGATTTGGATTACATTGTCTTAGTGAGGAATGAATTTGACGTGGAACAATTTCAGACTTGGTCATTTTTTTAACATGTTCAAACTCTTCTTTTGAAAAGCGGCGACAAGATGACCCGACATATCTATTGTAGGATCATGGTTATGACATGCATTTATAATTTCAAGCACCTAAGGTCGCTCAACCCTTTTCCTTCCACAAACTTTAAAAGGACAATCTATTACGGGATGATGTCATTCTTTTACGACTTTCTATCGAAATTTTTAGTTTATTTCGATAAGTACCTCCTCTATCACAATCAATAATCACAAAGCTAGCTTTAACATATTTTTTTTATCAATGTTGCGTAGCCTTGCATTAAGACATGTTTGAACCATCCCAATTAAATCTTCATGAGTTTGAAATTCTATCTCAGAAAGTTGTAATGGTCCATCTAGTATATCGATATTTTCTTCACTTCATATTTGCACTAGGTAAACAATCATCATTGGCTGATTCGTTTTTAAAATTTTCATTTAGTCCAAAATTCTCCATATTTGTAGTTCAAATTCTACTCAAATGATAATTTTATAGTTAGCAAATAGGATGGAAAAGGAGTTCTCCTAAACTACATTATGTTTCTACAAAGTGAGATGAACTCTTAGAAAGAATAAAAATGATTCAGGCAAACAAAATGTATAAGAAGGAAATCATATAATAAAAATGATTCAGGCACACTGCATTACAAGCAAATTAAAAAATAAAAAGTGTACGTATAAGAAATTCAAAAATATTTATATATTATTTCTATGTTAGTAATAACTATGTTAATAGTTTTCTCCCATTGTAAAAAGACTATGAATTTTAATAAGCTTACATCCCTTATATTATATATTAAAAAAAGTTAGGGTTTATAGAGAAATTTTTTTATCTATTTTAATCTAAAATATTTCCTTAATTACAAATAATAATAAAAACACGAAAAGCCATGAATAACGTTCAAATATTAAAGGGTTAAATAGGGGATATATATGAATTTTTTACCTCAAATTGAACCAATCTTGCACTATTTTACCTTTTTGCAGAGAGAAATTTTTGAAATTATTGCGAAAGACTAAGGTAACAGAACGACACCGTCTATGTTGCCTTCACAGACACTGAGCGTTTGATCGGTAATGCAACTAATAACCAGGTCGTCATGAATCCTATTAACACCGTCTTGGGTAATATCTTAGCTATAATAATAATTGTTCATTACATTGAAGGGAAAAGAGTTTGATTTTCAAATAATGATCATTTAAAGAAAATATTAGATCTGTTACTCAGTGAATATTCAAAGAAAAGATTAGATCTGTTACTTGGAAGAAGCGGGAGAGTCAAAAAGTTAGGAGATCAAAATGTTCACCCACTGGTTAATATTAGATGTATTAGTTGAGGGGTAATTTTGAAAAATTCTACACGTGGAAATATAAAAAAGATGTGAAAATAGATTAAATAATGGGGGTGGACCCTACCTATATATGTATTCAAATTTACATGGTCATACTTAGTTGAATGAAAAAAAAAAAACAGTTTATGCTCAGATTTATATGTATGATGCTCAAGAAGATTAATTTCCGGAAACGAATGAACTTTCCGAGTGCATTAGATCCTTCGATTGTAAGTTCGTTGGCCTCCATGCTCGATCGTAACAATGAGTTGGTCAAAATCTTTAGACACGTATGATCGACTATGTACCTGCAGTTTGACTATGTTTGATTGCTAAACGGCAAACCGATGATCGAGAGAGCAATATTCCAACTAATGCGCATGAATTTGCAGGTTTGACTTTCAACCCAAAGGGACATTAATTATTGTTGTGCATGAATGATCTTTCAACCATGTCACGCCTATTTGAAAATGCAAGAAGACTGTTTCTTTGATCTTTAGAAGTAGTGCCTATGAACTTATTCTGGTCCTGTCATCACATCGTCAACCGCAAGCTTTTCCTTCCCTATAAGGAGAGTAGTCTAGAGAATTGAGTATGAATCTGATAGAGAGATATGAAGCAATAAGGCTTTATCTTCTTTGTCCAACTTCACATCAATACTGGTTAGTTGGGTCACCAATCTATTAAACTCATTAATATGATTGGTCAAATCTGACCCTTCTTCCATCCGAAGCCAGTACAATTCCTTCTTCAAATATAACCGGGTTGACAGATACTTTGACTTGTAAACTTTCTTAAGTTTCTCCCACAAGTCTTTTGAAGAAGTTTTTATAAAAACACGATATTTGATTTGTGACGCCAAACTCAAACTGATTGTTGTCACGATTTCTGTTTCAAGTTTCGTCCATTTTTCATCTGTCATAATCACTAGTTTATTCACCTTCCCTTCTAGTGCCTTTGCCAATCGTTGTTGAGCCAAAAAATCTTTAACTGTACACTGTCAAATACTGAAATTTGACTTACCGTAAAATGGTTCAACTTCATACCTCGCACTTGTGCTTGTCATCTTCGTATTTGTGACTTGTCTAATTTCTCTTTAAACGGATCGCACCAGTTGACCAGGTAAATGTAAGTCGAGTGGAAGTCTTTCCGTACTTTTGCAACGATGACTAATTAAATAACCACTTTTCTTAAAGGCGCTGCCTTTTGAACCCTTTTATAGACATCAACGGTGTGAAACAAAAGCTTTGATACCAATTGTTTAGAAAGCAAACTCACACAAATACACTAAGATAAATACAAACACAATATTCTATGAGATATAAAATAATAACACCAGAATTTTACGTGGAAACTCAACTGAAAAAAATCACGGGGAGAGATCTCTGAAATTCACTATAAAAATAATATGGAGAAATAAGCTAACTGTTTATTTTTCTCTTCCTCAATGGCTCTCTAATGCTCAAATACTTTAGTTTTCTCTCCCTAACCCTCTTTTGCTTCTTTAAGCTTGGTATATATAAATGAGGAGCCAAAATCTGAAGATGAACATAAATTGAGAAAGGGACTGGTATGGACAACAAAGAGATGAACAGAAATTGAGAAAGAAATTGGGAAAGGCTAAATTTCAAAATCTGACATGAACAGAAATTGAGAAAGACAAATGTAAAGCAATTTCTTTTTTTTTTTTGCTAAATATTCTAATGTACTTTTTTAACAACCTACAATTCCAGTGAACAACAATGATGAACCATCTTGGATCCAAATCCCAAAAGAATAATCTATTCCCACAAGTGGTCAAGGTGTGGAAAAAATGGTTGAAGCCCTTGATGCTAATTTGTCAGTTAATTTTGTAGATGTAGCTAGCCTATATAAGGGATCGAGCAATTCTTACACCTATGAACGAAGATGTGGCTTCTATCAACAAATTAATATTAAATCTTCTTCCAGGTAAACATTAAATTGCTAAGTTCAAATCAATTTCATAAATCACTTTTGTTAATGCAGTATTATATACATAAACTGATGTTTTAATTTTTTTTCTATAGGAGAAGTGAAGCTTTATTGCAGTGCTGATTCTATTTGTAGGAGCACGGTGAATTATGAGGCTCAGCCGCTCAGGAAAGCATGTATCCCACAGAATTTTTAAACATGATATGTGTTTGTTTACAAACATTATAATCAACATTATAATTCTAAAACTATTAATCTTAAAATTATAATCTCAGTATTATAATTATAATCCCAAGACTATTAAATTATTTTATAATTCTTAGGTTATGTTTGTTTATAAGAATTATAATTCCGGGATTATAATCTCATGTATTATAATCTCAAGATTATTAATCCTAAGATTATATTTGTTTGCAAGTATTATACTTGGGATAGAACTATTAATCTCAAGGCTATGTTTGTTTGCAAGGACTACACTTGAAATAAGACTATTAATCCCAAGTGCCTTGTTTATTTTTTAATTTGAGCTTGGGATTATTAAATGATTTAAAATAAAGGACTATTTAATACCACATTCTACCAGGTATTATAATCCTTACTATTTGAAACTAAAATTGTTAGACAAAATTAATCTCAACTTTTTTTAAAAAAAATAACCATAATATCCTATTCTATCAATTTATCAAACTATCTTCTTTTTTAGGTGGAACCAAATTTTGACTAAAGTGATCAAAATCATTTATTTTTTTTTGCATAAAGTCCAATAAACTATTCTAACAAATTCAACAGTATACTCCTTTACATTATTGAACTGTTGCACCATTAAGTTGAAATATTTAAATATTTTTTAAAAGTTCTGTTGAATATTTATATTTAAATATAAATTATTGAATTGTTATAATATTTAAATATTTTTTAAACATTATAATTTAAAAGATATTGGACTGTTGAATATTTAAAATTTTATAACAGTTCAATAATTTATATTTAAACTGTTATAAATTATAACTTAATTAAATATTGATATTATCAATAAATTATTTTGTGAAAAGAAATCCGTCAGCACAATCCACACAACATTTAAATTAACAGTTGAATCCGTCATTAATGATCGGTTAACACTTTATATTAATTCACTCAACTATAGTAAATTGTGCAATTTTAAAAATTACACGGCTGTACAACTCTATATTCTACTTTATTTTAATATTATTTTATATTTTAAAAGAATCTCCAAAACGACGTAATTTTAATAAAAAAATGCTATTTAAGAAGAGAATGCTATTTAATAAGAGTGCTTTAGATCAGTTATATATATATATATATATATATATATATATATATAGAGAGAGAGAGAGAGAGTAGCCCATCATCTATCCTAATTTTAACAGATCCAATCATCTATTATAGTTCTCAACTTTACGAAAATGGCATATTTTACTAAGTGAATTGGCAAAAGAGAAAAATGATCATATAAATGCCTACCATGAGCATATAAATTACCAGGCCACATGGGCATCAATGCCTATACATATGAACCACTATCATTAACAAATTGTAAACCTAGCATCTAATAATATAAATGAGAATATGTAGAGATACCTTGCTATGATCATCTCGCAAGTTTTGCATTTTGGATCAGCAACATGGAGATATATACTCTACTTCTTAAGTTGTGAATAGCCCGCCATTAAACCCTGGAGGTGTTCAAAAAGCCGTTAAATCAATCCCAAAGAATAATATTCTGCTGAGTAACTAAAACCAATCATTCACACCTTAAAATTTACTCATTCAATGATAAATAAGACAAATTCATAAATCATTGCCGGATTTCACCCATAAAATATGGGTTCTGTAGACCAAAAATTCCGAATCTTGCAGCTATACTGGTATATAAGATACAACATGTTTTACAGACGATAAGGAACCAATTACAAATTGCTCTGGGTGGTCTCCTCAGGATAATTTATTTCAACTGTTCCTTGAGAGAACATGAAGAATTTTTGGGGGAATGGCATGTGTATTATTTCTCCAACATCAGGCGAACAGACAACAAAAATTTCTTTGAAGTTGGATTTTTGTTCTTTAATTACCCTAACTCTTGGTTTCTCATATATATATTATTTCTCCAACATCAGGCGAACAGACAACAAAAATTTCTTTGAAGTTGGATTTTTGTTCTTTAATTACCCTAACTCTTGGTTTCTCATATATATATATATATATATATATATATATATATATATATATATGTATATATGAATTCAAAAGCTTCCATTAATTAGATGAAGTCCGGTTGGCCTGTTGATGTCAAGCAACGATGCCACATACGGCTGTTAGGATCCAACACCTTGGGGTAAGAAATGACTTCGGGAATGGGAAGATAGACATAGTGAGTGTTGCATATTCCCACTGTAATGCCACTATATCCAGCAAATGCACCATGAACCTGCCAAGACAAGTGTCTGAGTAACCTTTGTCAATCTAACTATGGATATTCGAAAAGTTAAAGGAAACTAGGTCTGCACAATGCAAAAAGCAACTCAGAAAAAAAATCCCATTCACACCAGGGATGTTAGGAGCAGACCTTAACCATACCACGCCTTGTGGTAGTAGTGTTACTGCTCAAGCTCCGCTCAACTAAACTAAGCCAGCCAGAGAACATAAAAAATGTTACTATAGAGCTTCACAAACTTTCTGAGGAAGGCTGAGTTTTACACCTGATATACTCGGAAGGAAATCAGCAACAACTTCGAGGCTATCCGTCAGTTACACTAATAGATCCCAACATATGTTCACATATTCAGCCAGTAGATGAGCTTTCTTAATGATACTCATCTAGTCAATCACGGATAGGAGTGAATATTTGCAGCCAATATTTGTTCAACACTAACCAAACCCCTTCTCTCTTCGGGTTTGCGAAGGTTTGAGAAAAGGCTCCCTAGTTTCATTACTTTAGAATGTATATTGCCCTATGTAAGAACTAAGAACAACTTTCATTTCTTGTTATGACAGCTTAAAAAGAGACGCCCATTTAGCAACAAGACTAGAGGTTCAGGACAAACAAACTGCAAAGGTATATATATATGGCACCTAACAATTGATCAAAAGTGAGGGAACAACACATACAAAGAAAATATTTGTATGGTCTGCTTGGCTCATATATTGGCTACTCCAAGCTAAGCTAGCTATACCCTTCAACAGGATCATGTCATACCTTTGGGGAAGTCTAGAAAACTGAATTTCTATGGTCATTGTGTTTCCAAAGCACTGAATATCAGTATGTGCTTCCATATTCCAGAAAACAAATTAGGTAGGCGACTCATTAACATGTTTTTGCCATTCTTACTCCTCTTTAAACTTGTAACGGCCAGTTGGGTCAAGTTTGGAGCCAAATGAGATGCATTTTACATTATTTTCACTACAAATTGTTAATAAATGTGAGCATGAGAGACATACAGCATTTTGACCCAATACAGTGCATAGGATTCCATCTGATGCATTTGCACGGCATGCACGAATCATGTATGTGGGATCAATATATTTCACATCAGCTGGATTTCCAATATCCTTGAAATATTTCTTTATCTGATAGAAAGCATGAAAATGAATATTAATCAAATAAGGTGTACCATAAATGCTGAAACCTATGAATCATCAAGAATAAGATTCATATATGCTATCCATAAATTACTTAGATATCATCATTAGAATAATAAAGTCTGTCTTCAAATAATACTGCTAGAAATTTGAATTTAAAGAACCACTAATATGTATGCAGGTTAAGGTCAATCTTAACAAATGGAAAATGTAAAAGACTTCAAGAGTTGTACTATTGATCCAAGAAGTTTTCAAAGCAGCAAGCAAATACTATTACATACTCCACACCATGTACTATGGACATAAATGGTCGAAAGAAGCAGGAGGATTGAACTTCAAATCCAATAAGACAAAAAAGAATAATATTATATATTGTTATAAAATTATAATATATGGATGTCTAGATTCATTCCTCCCATCTTTATATTGTAATGTCCTTTGAGCTTTTGAAACTCCCATGTCTTTTAAGGTTTGAAACTCATGACCTTTGAGTTTTGAAACCTCCAAGTATTGATGTTCATGTACCTATAAATAGAAGCATTGTAAAGAGAATGGAATATATACAAATATACTACAACTTATATGATATGAGAATACTCTATTTTCACTAATCATTGTTCTTAATATTAATATTATTTTATAATACATTATCAGCACGAATTGCTCCTTGCTTTCGCCTTGAAGATAATCATATTTAGTTTGAAGGAGAAGGTATGTTTATCTATTATTTATTTATATATATATATATGGATAAACAATTTATTTATTTTAGCATAACGTATTGCATGCTATTCCATTCATATTCTTGTACTTGCCGGAAATATATGCACACAATAAATATATATTATATCCAATAAAACTACTGTTCTAGTTTAGGTGATGATTGAAATATAATGTTGCTTGTCAACAACTTTGCCAATATCATATCAATTGGATGTATAAGGAAAACAAATTGAGAAGAATTAAGTAAAGGTTGCATAACATCATTTAATTCTTAGGTATCCATGAGAATCATAAACAGTGAAAGGAAAAAAATTCAATTTTGGAAATGTCATACAGCCTTATGTTCTGAGATAACCATAAAGGCAACAAACTGAAAGTCTAATCTCCCTATGCTTGGAAATGATTATTCAATTGTTGGGATGTTTTTTTTGGCATGGAAGCATATTTGAAAATTATATTTTAATATTTTGAGTATATTTAAATTCTATAACACACACACACATATATATGTATATATATGGAACAGAAATAAAAATTATCATGATTATCAGATGTTCATGCACATGTGAATAGTTATATGTGGATAGTTATAATAAATTAAATTTTTAATAATTTTTGATATTTTTTATGAAGTTACAATGACAAATCTTGCCAAACTTGAGTTCATGGTACTTGATATTACGGGTAAGAATTATTTGTCATGGATCCTTGATGCCGAAATTTATCTTGATGCTATGGGTTTTGGAGACACCATTAAAGATGGTAATGAAACATCTAGCCAAAAAAAGGCAAAGGCCATGATTTTCTTATGATTCATCTCTATGAGGAGTTGAAGTTAGAGTATCTCACAATAAAAGATCCTCTATTCTTTGGAAAAATTTGAAAGAAAGATATGACCATCAAAAGATAGTTATTCTTCCAAAAACTCATTATGATTGGATACATTTACGATGGCAGGATTTTAAATCAGTAAGTGAATATAATTATGCAATATTTAAAATCAGTTCTAAATTGAAATTATGTGGAGATAATATCACTGAAGAAGATATGTTAGAAAAAACATTCTCTACTTTTCATGCCTCGAATGTGCTCCTGCAGCAGTAATTATAGAGAAAGAGGTTTTAAGAAATACTCTGAACTAATTTCATGTCTCCTGTGGTTGAACAAAATAATGAACTTTTAATGAAAAATCATGAATCACGACCAACTGGCCCAGATCCATTTTCTAAAGTGAATGCTACGAGATATAATAATAATTATGGTCGTGGTCGTGGTCGTGGTCGTAATAGAGGTCGCGGACGTGGCCATGGGCGAGGACAGTTTAATTACCGCAACTATGATGGTCGTAATTTGTCAAATTCTAACAAACCTTCAAAGAACAAGGAGAAACAAGAAAGGGGAAGAATATAAATAACAGAGATACCAAGAAGGAAGAAAATATATGTTATCGGTGTGGAATGAAAGGACATTGATCTAGTTCCTGTCGTATGGCCAAGCATCTTGTTGATTTATATCAGTCCTCATTGAAAGGAAAGGAGAAGAACATAGAAATAAATTTTTCTCATCCACATCAAGATAATGATGATATTTATTTTGATCCTTTAGATATGACGCACCTTAACGTTGCAGATTTTTTTGAGCAAAATAATGAGCAAGTTGATATTTCTTGTAATGAAAATAATTAGTTCAGAATTATGTTAATCCTTTTAAGTGTGTTTATTTTATGCTAATATATTCCAATGTATTTTGTTTTCTTCCTTTCATGTTGGCTTATTTAATGTAAAGGATTGTGTTATTAAATATATATAATATTATGTCTTATTATAAGCTTATTATATATTTATTCCTTTTCATGGATTTACGTCATGCTATAAATGAGCCTAATATCAGTGGTGGAGATATATACTTAGCAGATAGTGCAACGACACATACCATTCTCAGACAAGCAATAATTTTCAAATCTAAGAATGATAAAAGCAAAAGTGAATACAATATCAGGTTTAACATACTTGATTGAAGGCTCTGAAAGAGCCAATATAAGTGGAACAAAATTTATTATTGATAATGCTTTGTTTTCCACTAAATTAAGGAGGAATCTGCTAAGTTTCAAAGATATACGACTTAACGGGTACCATATTGAGACAACCAATGACAATGGCATAGAATATCTTTACATCGTATCAAATGTCTCTACTGGAAAACAAATATTGGAAAAATTACCCGTTTTATCTTCAGGTTTGTATTATACAAGTATTAGTACAATTGAAGTCGATGCAATAATGAACCAGAAGTTCAATGAACCAAATAATTGGATCAATAATGATGCGAAAAATTATTGAGAATTCACATGGTCATCCATTAAATAACCAGAAGATTCTTCAATTTAAGGAATTCTCGTGTGCTGCTTGTTCTCAAGGCAAATTGGTCATTAGACCATCATCAGCTAAAGTTGGAATTGAAACTCCAAGATTTCTAGACCGTATTCAAGGAGATATTCGTGGGCTTATTCACCCACCAAGTGGACCATTTAGATATTTTATGGTTTTAATAGATGGATCTACAAGATGGTCACATGTGTGTTTATTATCAAAACGCAACCTGGCGTTTGCGAGATTACTTGCTCAAATTATCAGATTACGAGCACAATTTCTAGATCATACAATCAAGACTATTCGTCTTGACAATGCTGGTGAATTCACATCCCAAAAATTTAATGATTATTGCATGTCACTTGGGATAAACAATGAACATCCTGTTGCCCATGTTCATACTCAGAATGGTCTTGTTGAATCATTTATTAAACGCTTCCAGTTAATTGCAAGACCATTGCTCATGAGAACAAAACTCCCCGTCTCTGTTTGGGGGCATGCTATTTTACATGCAACACTTATTCGCATTAGGCCAACATCATATCACAATTTCTCCCTATTACAATTGGTTTTTGGTCATAAGCTAAATATTTCCCATCTAAGAATATTTGATTGTGCGGTATATGTTCCAATTTATCCGCCACAACGTACAAAGATGGGTACTCAAAGGAGGCTGAGAATATATATTGGGTTTGAGTCCCCATCGATAATTAAACATATTGAACCCTTAACAGGTTGTTCATTTACGGCACAATTTGCCGACTGTCATTTTATGATGAGATTATGTTCCCAGCATTAGGGAGAGAAATTTAACAGCCGGATAAAGGTATTACTTAGAATGCATTGTCATTATTGAATTTTGATTCTCGTACAAAACAATGTGAACAAGAAGTTCAAAAAATAGTTCGTTTGCAAGATATAGCAAATCAGCTACCGAATGCATTCACTGACTCAAAAGGAGTTAACAAATCTCATATACCAGCTGTAAATGCTTCAGCTTGGATTGAAGTCCTAATAGGACAATCCACAAAAATTGTAGCAAATGAGTCTAAGGCACGCCAGAAGCGTGGTAGACCAACTGGTTCAAAAGACAAAAATCCTCGGAAAAGAAAAGAAGTAAATAAACAAATTGATATTATTGAGGAGGAAAATATTCATGAGGATATAGACATAACTAATCATAAAACTCCAGATGAGGTTTAGGTACCTGAAAACAGTAAAAATGAGGAGATCTTGATAAGTTGTCTCTACAAAGAAAAGATGGAACCGAAGTGAGATAGTTGTTGACAACATTTTTTCATATAATATATCGCTTGATATCATTAATGAAAGCGAGGATCTTGAGCCTAAATCTGTCGAAGAATGTAGACACAGAAATGATTGGCCAAAACGGAAAGAAGCAATCCAGGAAAAATTACATTCACTTGCAAAACGTGAAGTTTTTGGACCTGTAGTCCAAATACCTGAAGAAATAAAGCCAGTTGGATACAAATGGGTCTTTGTGCGAAAAAGAAATGAGAAAAATGAAATCGTATGATATAAGACATGACTTGTGGCACAAGGGTTTTCACAAAGACCTGACATTGATTACTATGAAACATATTCTCCTGTGGTAGATGCAATTACATTGCGGTATCTTATTAGCATGACAACTCATGAAAAACTAGATATGTGTCTAATGGATGTTGTTACAACCTATTTATATGGGTCAATTGATAATGATATTTATATGAAAATCCCTGAAGGATTTAAAATGCCTCAAGCATATAATTCAAATCCCCGAGAAGTTTACTCAATCAAAAGGTCTCTCTATATGGGATAAAACAATAAGGACACATGTGGTATAATCATCTTAGTGAATATTTATTGAAGGAAGGGTATAATAATAACCCTATATGCCTATGTGTTTTTATAAAGAAGTCAAAATCTGGTTTTGCTATTATTGTTGTGTATGTTGATGATTTAAATATTATTGGAACTCATGGAGAGATACCAAAGACAATAAATTATTTAAAGAAAGAATTTGAGATGAAAGATTTGGGAAAAATAAAATTTTGTTTCGGCCTGCAGATCGAGCATTTAGCAGATGGAATTCTTTTTCATCAGTCAACTTACACAAAGAAGGTCCTTAATAGATTTTATATGGTACCCCAATGGTTGTTCGACCACTTGATGTGAAAAAGGACCCTTTTAGACCTCATGAGGATAATGAAGAATTACTTGGTCCTGAAGTACCATATCTCAGTGCAATTGGTGTGCTAATGTATCTTGCTAACAATACACGACCTGATATAACATTCTCTGTGAATTTGCTAGCAAGATATAGTTCTTCTCCTACCCGGAGACATTGGAATGGAGTTAAACATATTTTTCATTACCTGCGAGAAAACTATGGATATGGGCTTATTTTATTCAAATAATGATAATCATCAATTAATTGGATATGCTGATGTAGGATATTTATCTGATACACATAAAGGTCGATCTCAAACAGATTATCTCTTTATGTGTGGTGATAATGCTATATTAGTTGCCACTTCATCTAATCATGCTGAAATACTTGCAATCCATGAAGCAAGTCGAGAATGTGTGTGGCTGAGATCAATTACTCAACATATTCGTGGAACATACGGTTTATCCTCCAGCAAATGAACTCCATTCTGTATGAAGACAATACTGCATGTATAACTCAATTAAAAGGAGGATACATCAAAGAAGATAGAACAAAGCACATCTCACCGAAATTCTTTTTCACACATGACCTTCATAAGTGTGGTGACATTGATGTTCATCAAATTCGCTCAAAAGATAATCTAGCAGATTTGTTCACCAAAGCATTACCAACTACAACATTTGAAGGATTGAGGCGCAATATTGGAATGCAACGACTGAAGGACTTAAGGATACATTCATGAGGGGGAGCTTATATACACTACACTCTTTTTTCCTTAACCAAAGTTTTTTCCCATTGGGTTTTTCCTGGTAAGGTTTTTAATGAGGCAGCTTTCAATGCGTATAGCTGCACAATAGACATCCAAGGGGGAGTGTTATAAAATTATAATATCGGATGTCTAGATTCATTCCTCCCATCTTTATTGTAATGTCCTTTGAGCTTTTGAAACTCCCATATCTTTTAAGTTTTGAAACTCATGACCCAAAAGTTTTGAAACCTCCAAGTATTGATGTTCATAAATAGAAGCATTGTAAAGAGAATGAAATATATACAAATATACTACAACTTATACGATATGAGAATGCTCTTTTTTCACTAATCATTGTTCTTAATATTAGTATTCTTTTATAATATATAGACATATATATATATATATATATATATATATATATATATATATATTATGTGAGAGAACACATAACAGAAATAGATGAAAACTTTATTAATTATGTGAGAGAGCACATAACTGAGATGAACATGTGAAATGACCTATAACATCCTGTGTTAGGTTGATCAAGCTTTTAACCTGTATATACTCATTTACTAGCACCATTAATATTATTCTTTTTCTTCTGGAAGAAAATAGAAGGAGAGAACTCAGAATATTGTCACTGGACTGAAAAATGTGTAATCAAATTTCAACTGCAATTATCTTGAAGAGGTACCTATAATATACCAAATTACCAGATAGTTGAAAGGAGAGTAGAGATTGTGCTACCAAAATATTTAGCCACTTGATTTGGTACTGAACTTAACGTGCATCGAGCCATAGACATTAACACCACATATAAGCACTGAAGGATACTTAATCTAGCATAATGATGTATGTAAAAACCATAGGAGTGGCTCCACTATCAGAAAAAAGGAAATGAGAGTAAAGGACAAAAAAAATATTGACCTGTTTGACTTTTTCAAATGTAATTAAACTAAATCAAAATAACTGTTCATCGAATATCAAGTCAACTAACCTCTTGTTGTATGTGTACACCAATATCTCCTAATACAGTGTTTCCCGATGCATCCTTGGCATTAGTTTTTTCAAGGAAATTCTGCATCAAAACAAACAAGAGCATAAACTTCCAAACTTACATAAATAATCAGTCCACCAAACTGGATTGCCGAGGCCAAAGCCTTGTTTATCGGTTTTGCAACAGAAGCATCGATAAATCCTAGCATGGGCTTCTTGAACTAGAAATCAAATATTCTATTCCCTTTGTTTTTTGCATTCGATAAAGCTTTTTTAATAGAAGACTACAAATATTGGACAAAGAATCACATTGGATAGATATATGATATTCTCAGTAGGAGTACACACAGACTTCAGTACCAAATGGTCCACTTAATTCAAGAAGGCATTAATCAGAACCCTTAACAAATGAAAACATCATGCAAGTCACCTGCCCAGCTCCCTCTGCTACACAGACAACAGCCGATTTCTTTGTCTCAAGTAAATACTTTAGATGCCCCAAGACACCATGGGGTCCATGTAAGTTGAAAGGTACCTGTGAAGAAAATCTTATTCAGTTTTAGCAGCTGGGCTCAAATGCATATATTATACATTAATATCCAGTAATAATACCTCTGGGATCAAGCAAATATCAATTTGTCCACTAGCAAGGGATGCTTGCATAGCTATAAATCCACTACTACGACCCATCAATTTGACAACTCCTATACCACGATAAGCACTATGCGCCTGTCATAAATAAATTATTAAAATTGAACTATACTAGGAATGAATTAAGGAAAAATATTTTGTGTAATTCTTACTGCGAAAGAAACAAAATTAATGATGAATGCATATTAAACAACTACAACAAGAACTATAAATAAACATAACTAGAACTAGCTTTACCTCAATGTATGCAGAATTAATAGCTCGTTGTGCTTCTTCAACAGCAGTATCAAAGCCAAAAGTTTTATCCATTAGCAGGATGTCATTATCTATAGTTTTTGGCACACCAACTACAGCCACCTTCAATCGTCTTTTAAGGCACTAAACACCAAAAACAGAAAGAAATGGATTGGGTAAGATACTACATGAGTTGTGAGGAGTGACTGGTGTAAGCATTTCTACCTCAATAACGGTCATATAATACAGTTCTTTGAGTATTTTGGCCAAATTGCATTTGATACCAAAAACAATAACACAGTTCTTCAGTGGAAAATGAGTGAAAGTTTTTTTATAGACCAATACATTGAGTATCCGAAGAAGTTACCTTGCCCTCAACAATAGGATTTAAGTGAGACTTACATTAAAGTATATCTTAACATAAATATAGTGCACCAGTTAAGTATAAGGCCACATGCAACCTCAGTGTGTATCGCGTTGGCACCAGCATGTGTACCATTTCCACCCAGCACGAAAAGCATGTTGATTCCTCTTTCCTATAATCAGTCCGCAAAGGCACATACAAGAGCATATCATTCCTAATATGCATTTTGTATGACAAGCCTAAAGAAAACTAGCAAAGACAATTGAGCACCTCCATGCTGTCCACAATGTCGCTAACAATGGGTCCTCCGCGAGAAACTCCTAACAAGCTTCCACCCGAAAGATGAACATTTTGAACCACTTTTCTAGATAACTGGTTACAGAAAAGAAACGTAAACAAATAAATAACTTTTAAAACATATTTTCCTGGAAAGAAGAAAATACACACAACCTAAAGCATATATCAGAATCAGAACCAACTAGCCTTGTACGAGCTATCTGTAATCGACATAAATAGTTGATCATCAAGGTTTTAATTTATTTTATCGACCAAATATCATCAGTTTTGTGAAGGAGTGTTATGTGCTCAAGAGCTGTTGGGATGGCAGACTAAGGGTTTACCATGACCTTTTATGATGACCAGTTGACACGTGGGGAAATATACTTCAGTTATGAAGTTGAAGGGACACAAATGATCTTATAGCAAGACAATTAACTTTCTGGTAAATTAAGGGCCAAAAGAACATTATTGAGGAAACCATCAATTGATGCAACATGATAATTCATATCCTCACCAAGTTAATAAAATATAATAGTGCAGGGGATAGTGGTCGCTAATACTGTGTTTGTGAGTTTGGAGGGATGAGATGGGATGAGAAGGGAAAGTATGAGAGGGGAAGGAATGGGATGGGAAGAGATTATAATTTTACTTTGTCATGTTTGTAAGTTTTAGAAAGGAAGTGAGGGGATGGGATTTTAATTATATTTTCTCTTGTTTGTGAATTTAGAAGTAGGGAAGGGAAAGGAAATTTTTTTATTTTTAAACTATACTTCACTATATTACCCTTACGTATAAATATAATAAATGAAACGATTTAAAAAAATTTTGTGAAAAAAATATAAATAAATTTAAATTTTAAAAAAACTCTTATTTTGCTTTATGCACGCTGACTAGCTGGGATAAGAAGGAATATAGCAGAACAAGACAATCAAAGAAGCACAAAAAAAGACAATCAATTAAGTTGGATCTTATTTACAAAGTTGACATCACCATTCAAAGAACTGAATAAAATAGAAAAGCAAACCCGAAGTAAGGATGGGGACATCACCATTTTGGTACGTAATAAGTGAGCAACAAAAGGGAAAAGAAAGGGGGGAGTCCATTGAAAGGGGGGGTGCGAGGGGGGAGGGGGAGGTTAGGGGTTGGAGAGTATAGAATAAAGGAAAGAGAAAAATTGTATTTTCAAAAATTTGGAGTTATAATAGGTAGTGATAAGATTGTCATATTATTAATTTTAAAAAGTTATTTTTGGTAATATAGAATATCTAATTTCCCATCCTTTTTTATCACTCCAAATCCTCCTACTTTTGGGAGGAAAGTTTTGAACAAAAAATAAAATCAACTTTGACTCCAAATCCCTTCCCTTCCTCCCTAAAAAAACTCACAAATATGGGATTTAGAGAGATTTTAATTATTTTCCCTCCCCATCCCTTCCCTTCCCTTCCCTTCCCCTCCCCTAAAAAAAACTTATAAACATGGTGTAAAGGTAGTCTTAAACATATACACATCAGTCATGCTAGTTGAAGGATAGTCAAATCCTGTATTTAAGTAGCTAAAAACTAAGGAATGGTAGTATAGAACACAACCAAATAAATGAACATCAAGTTGGTTAGCATAGTACTAGATCATTAATGAATAAATTATGAATCTAATTGGAAAACATAATTTTACATATCAGATACATAAGCCATTCCTATTAGCAAACGATGTTATTATGTTTCTGTTACTAGCAGACAAGCAATGTGGAGTGAAAGAAGAAACTCACTGGCATTTCATCTAATTCCTTGCCAAAACCACGATAGCCAAAAGGAATTCCCATGATATTTTTTACTCCATATATTTCAAGGGTGATCACAATCTGCAGCAGTTCCAGAGAAAGAGGAAAAATAGGATTTACAGTCATACACTATATGTCCACTCCATCAAGAGTGACTTCTTATTTATGTTGGTAGATTGATAACCTTATTTAATTACAATGCCATTTACACATCATACACACCTGACGGATGACATCATTAAGACCAGGGCAAAGTCCTCCGCAAGTTACAATTGCTGCTTTTACGTTTTCTGGTTTGTGGTATATTTTCTCCCGTGGACAAGCACGATGGACCCTGGAAACAGTGCAGTTTCATATAGGTTAGATAACATTGCAAATGCCATTTTATCAAATAAAATCGAGAAGTCCCTTCGTCCAACTTATGAGGACACTTTAAATGGGAACAAACTCCATTTTCTCATGTCATCTCTCCACACTTATTGTTAATTTTGTTTTGCAATGAAATAGAAAGTAATAGAATTCTCCTGAGGCACAAACTGCACTCACAATCCTTCTTAAAAGTGGTAAATCAACTGCATAGAAGAAGAAACGCCATTGGAGTGTGATATAACATTCTGTTTACAGCCACAACATTCGTCCAATTTTGAAGTCTCACGAACTCCATTTTCCCATGTCATCTCTTGTGAAGAAAATTATGCCTGGTGTGTTTTCTCCATGGGCATTTTAATGATTTGATATAAATGTTTTACTCCAACTTCAATTGTGGTTTGAATTTTGTGGGTTGAATGGGCGTTATCATTCAACAAAGACTGATGGCTTAATGAAATTTACGAAGTACTGCTAAATTAAGTGTTGTGTACTTGTCATAATGCTGACCACACATAATACCCAATTAACGTTGTCAAAAATGCAACTTTAGCAGTTTAAGAGGTCTATCCCTAGATTGAATACTTAAATTAGTTGGAGATAAAAACTGCAAAGAAGTTACTAGTTATTACTAGTAGACTTGATTCCTAATGGTCAACACATTCTAAGTCAGAAAGTTTATTCGTGATATTTCAGTTGCTAATTCACACAATGGACCCACAGATGTGAAAGTATTATTTCTTTGAAACAGTTGTAGCAGTAAGATAAACTTAATTTCAGCGCATTCTAAAGCATTAGATCTCAGTTTAAGGACTTATCCCTCTCACCATTTGCTTCTCTTGGCATCTCACTATCTCTCAAGCTCCCTGTCATTTGAGGTACAGTCCTCATATCGGATATATACAAGAATTTAGTGAAAATAATATTATATACTTTTTTGGTCTTGAGAGTTCTTCTTGAAATAACATAATAATGTTAGTAAGTTACATCTAGAAAAGGGAAGCTCAGGTGTTACATACCATTGCTCCACCCATGTACAATTAGGATCAATGCACTCAGCACCAGCAGATGTAGGGGAGGAGAAGCGAATGACCTGAAATATTTTTTTATTAGTATATATGACCTGAAATATTACAGTCTATTTAACTTAGTGAAGGATAAAATAATATAACCAGGGCGGTTATGATGATTGATGGGAGGAATGAGTCTGTGAATAATGTGGGAAAATTAACATGAATCTCTTTTTAAAGAAATTTGATATGCTCATATGAATAGGTATTAAAGACAAAGGGCATGTAAAGGAAACTACTAAGTTTCCAATACTCCAATAAAGGTCTCATATCAACTGTCTTCTTAAACTTCAGTTGTCGAATTCCTCTATCTAGCTTTACCCTTCTTGACAACACAATAAGTAAAACCAAGGGAGTGCCATCTATTATTACATATTTTTACAAGTAACCACCTGCAGATATTAGCTTACTATGGAAACAAAATCAACTCATTAATCATGTTTAGATATATTTCTACATACATACCTCTAAGGTATAGGCAGAACCTCACTCTAACAAAAGCTTAAACCATTCCATTTAATTTACGATAAATTGCAGAAGATCAAATGAGAAAACAGTAAGATTTCTGTTAAGTAACTTTCAGCTGGTAGGTTATATACCTTTTGGAAACTAATCTTATATATTTATACACACACATATGCCTTAGGAGATTACATCAAAATCATAATTTATTTTTTGACAATACAAGCACAATACCAGTAGCAAAATACATGATGTACTCATTCGTGGAGACATAATTAAAAATATTTTATTTTTCAATTTAATATTAGATGTAATGTTATGAAAATAAAAATTTCAAATATACTGTAAAAGTCTCTGGAGTTTCTTCTCTGTTGCAAATACACGTGAAAAGTTCAAAATTTTCATATTTCAAACCAAGGTGTTTGAAGGCAGACAGACATATTCCAGCTATTGTGTGCTGCACCACGGAACATTTCAATATGTATTATTTATGTTATAATACTGAGCAAAATTTTGGATATAGCATTTTCTGACCTTATACATAGTTGGACATTTATGTTCTGATCAATAAATTTTAGATTTCTTAAAAAAGAATCATTTTTCACCAATGCCATTTAATGACATGCCATTCTGTCTCCAATAAGCAGATACATAAATGATTTTGTAAGTTTCCAATCAACTCAGACCAACAATTTCTAACGTGTCCAACAACTGCTCAATCACTGTGCACAATATTTCAAAATTTGATTATAAAAACAAAGGGCAAATTGCGAATGAACAATAAGATCCCCAACTATATGGGGCTGGTTGAGAGGTTGGTCAGCATTTGCAACGTTTGCTCCTCAGTTTAATCACAGTCTATGCAGGTTATGTTGAGAAATCAGGCTCACACAAATACACTAAGATAAACACATGCACACTATTGTATGAGATATAAAATAATGACAAAATTTTTACGTGGAAACCCAACTGGGAAAAAATCACGAGGAGAGATCAGAAATCCACTATAAAAATAATATAGAGAATACAAACTCTCAACTGAGAAATAAAGTAACTATTTATTTTCCCTCTACACCCTCACACTCTCTATTTGCTCTCATTGAGCTTCTCTAACTCGTTGTGGTGGTGTGTCATTCTTGTAAACTGAGTGCTCTATTTATACTTGAACTAGAGGGAGCATTATTCCTTTGGGACAAAGTCAAGAAGAAAAATCTGCAGCACACAAATTATATTTTTGTGCATGCATACCGCATACAATTTCATTTCCTTGTCTGCTGACTATTGTACTCATTTTGACAAATGTGATCACAAGCATTTAATAAGGTGGCCACCATCTGACCAAAGATGAAACAATTTTCAACAATCTCCACCTTAGCTCATTTTCTCCAAATACAAATAATACGTATTGTGATCTTCTTCGTGTCTGTCAATGTATCCCTCTCCCTGGATACTCCAGCACGAACTCAACATTTAACGAAATGAATTAAGTCCAAGCACTGCTTGAACTTTTCTTCTGTAACTGATTTTGTGAGCATATCTGCGGCATTCTTCTTTATGTGAACTTTGCGAACTGCAATGTCACCACTGTTCAGTCACTCACGAATCTTGTGATACCGAACATCTATATGTTTAGTACTGGCATGGAATCTATATGTTTAGTCCTGGCATGGAACACCTGGTTCTTCACTAAATGAATAGCACTTTGACTATCACACTGTACTGCCCTACCTGAAACATAGTTATTCAACTAGTCCCTTTAGCCACAAAGCCTCCTTACCTACCTTTGTCAACGCCATATATTAAGCCTTTGTTGCTGATAATGCTACCGTAGACTATAACACTGACCTCCAACACATATATCCTCCACAAAAGGTGTATACAAACACTGTCGTAGATCTCCTTGAATCTAGGTCTCCAGCATAATTCGAATCAACAAACCCTGTAACTTCACTTCTTGCGGTATCTCAATCAAACATAAGACTGTAATTGGTTGTACCATCCATTTGACAACATTCCAATGTTCTTTCCCTGGATTTTTTATATACCTGGTAACCACACTGATTGCATGTGAGATCTGGCCTTATGCATACCATGACGTACATGAGACAACCCACTGCATTTGTATATGGTACTCTGGACATATATTCCACATCATCCCATGTCTGTGGGCCCAACTGTGAAGATAAGTGCTGCCAACGGAATGCTAACTGGTTTAACATTGTGCATGTTAAACCTCTCCAAGACCTTGTGCACATATCCTTTTTAAGTTAGCCACAGTTTTCCTGCCTGACAATCCCTATGAATTTCCATACCTAGGATCTTCTTGGCTGATCCAGATCATTCATGTCAAATTCACTTCTCAACAAATTCTTCAACTGAAAAATGTATGACTCTCTCTTTGTTGCTATCAACATCTCATCGACATATAACGTCAACAATACTAGAGAACCATCATCAAGTGATCTGAAATATACACATGGATCATACTTAGAACGAGAGTAACCATGAGCCAACATGAAGCTGTCAAACCATATGTACCACTGTCTCGAGGACTGCTTCAAACCATAAAGAGACTTTTTTCAAACTCCAAACTAAGGCCTCTTTCCTTGGTACAATAAACCCTTTCGCTTGCTTCATGTAGATCTTTTCTTCTAAATCACTATAGAGAAAAGTTGTTTTCACATTAAGCTGCTCTAACTCCATATCCTGTGATGCTACGATAGATAAGATTAACCGAATCGACGTGTATTTCACAACTGAGGAGAAGATCTCATTGTAGTCGATTCCCTCTCTCTAAGAGAATCATTTGCCACTAATATGGCCTTAAAATCTTTCATCTTCTTTATCAGACTGAGCTTCCTTTTTCCTGAACACCCACTTGCATCCTATAGCCTTCGATCCTTTTGGAAGTTGAACACCACATCTTGTTGACAACCTTCTTCTTGGATACTGAATCTCATAACCTGTATCTCTTGACACCATCTTCACATCCAAGGAAAATACACTCCGTTGACTTTCGATCAAGTTTGGACTAATGCTCCACGACTGGCAGATGAACATAAGCTGAACAATCAAAAATTTTCATAACAGAAAAATCAATTGGTTTCCCAGTCCATACCTCCTCGAGGATTTTGTAATCAATTCTAGCAGAAGGAGATCGATTTATCAGATAACAGGTTGTGTTTAGTGCCTCAATCCAGAAACTCTTGGACAAACCTGCATTCAACCTATACATCTGACTTGTTCCAATAGAGTTCTGTTCATCCTATTTGAAGCCCCATTTTGCGTTGGACTTCTTTTAAGTGAGAAGTGTCTGGTGATACATTCATCCTAGCAGAACTGTAGGAATGACATGTCCTTGTATTTCATGTCATTATCTGATCTGAAATACTTTAGCTTCTTTCCGGTCTGATTTTCTACTTTAGCTTTCCACTGCTCAAAGATTCTGAAACCTCAGACTTCTGCTTCATAAAATACACTCACACCTTTCTAGAGTAATCAGATATGAAGTTAACAAAATAATGGGCTCCACCCATTGACGTATGTTTGATCGGGCCCCAAACATCTGAATGTAAGTAATCAAGTACATTGTTACTGGTATGCGCTCCTGCCTCAAAGCTGACCCTCCGTTGTTTGTCGTACACATAAAACTTGCAAAATACCAAACTGCACGTTTTGACCCCTTTCAGCAACTGCCATTTGTGAAGTTCTTTCATTCCACCTTCACTCAAATGACCAAATCACATGTGCCATAATTCTGTATTATCACTGTTAGAATTATCCTGCACAAAAATTGTTGTTCCACCAGCCACTGTGTCCCTTATCAACGGGTGCCCTTTTTCTGGCCATTCAACCTTGGTAATTTTCATGACACCATCTTTGACTGAGATATTACAGCCTATAGAGTCAAGTACTCCAATCGATAGTAATATCTTTTTCAATTCTAGAATATACCTTACATCACCCATTGTTCTGACAACCACGTCAAACATTTTAACTTCAATGGTGTTTATCCTAGTAACTTTGTAAACTACATTGTTACCTAGTATCATGGAACCACCATTACAGGATGTAAAAGTATCAAACCAATCCTTGTGAGGGGACATATGAAAAAACAACCCGAATCCAAGTGCCAATCTATAAGGTTACTACTGTCTCTAACGGATAAGAGATCACCCTGTGAAGTTTCATTTTCACATCGCGGTATGCGACTCTCCGTAGCTATGAAACATCCTCTTGCTTAACAACATTAACAGAATTTTCAATCTGCTTACCTTTCTTGTTGTTCTCTTTCTTTAATAATGGATACTGATTTTTGTAGTGGCCTTTCTCGTGACAATGATAACACTCAATATGAGATTTATCCTTCTTGCCTGGTCTAGACCGAGACCTTTCTCATTCCTTGTCAGAATTTTTCTTTCGATTAGGACCCCTGACACGCCCATCTGAAAATACAAGAAGATTGTCTCCTTGATCTCCGGAAGTAGTGCCCCTAAACTTATCCTGGTTCAGGACTGCTAACATTACATCATCGACTGAAAGCTTTTCCTTCCCTTGCAAAGAGAGTAGTCTGGAGAGTTGAGTATGAATCTGGTAGAGAGACAAGAATCAATAAAGTTTTATCTTCTTGGTCCAGCTTCACATCTATACTAGTCAGTTGGGTGACCAATCTATTAAACTCATTAATATGATTGGTTCAAATCTGAGCCATCTTCCATCTGAAGCCGATACAGTTCCTTCTTCAAATATAATCGATTTGACAAAGACTTCGACTTGTAAATTTTCTCAAGTTTCTCCCACAAGTCCTTTGGAGAGATTTTTGTCAAAACCTGATATTTGATATGTGGCACCAAACTCAATTTGATTGTTGTCACGGCCTTTGCTTCAAGTTTTGCCCATTTTTCTTTTGTCATATTCCCTGGTTTCTTCCCATTCCCTTCTAGTTCCTTCGTCAATCCCTATTGAACCAATACATCTTTGACCCTACTCTGTCAAATACTAAAATTTGATTTTCCATCAAATGGTTAAACATCGTATCTCATATTTGTGTTTGTCAACTTTGAATTTGTGACCTACGAGATTTCTCAATAAACGAATCGTACCAGTTAGCCAGGTAAGTGTAAGTCGGGTGAAAGTCTCTGTGTTATTTTATTTATACATCTTTGACCGTACTCTGTCAAATACTAAAATTTGATTTTCCATCAAATGGTTAAACATCGTATCTCATATTTGTGTTTGTCAACTTTGTATTGTGACCTACGAGATTTCTCAATAAACGAATCGTACCAGTTAGTCAGGTAAGTGTAAGTCGGGTGAGAGTCTCTCTGTTATTTTATTTATTTTTTGATAAAGAGAAGTTTCTCGGCCTTGTCACTAGACTATATCTCCCCAAAAAAGGCTTTTAATAAAAGGCTTACGCCTGAGGTCCGTGACCCTTATGTTTGATTTCAGTGGGAGTCGAACTCAAGACCTCTGGGTTTACAGCTGATCCAAAGTTCTCCCTTAAACCACTTAGCCAAGCAGCGGGGTTGTCTCTCCTTACTTTTGCAATGGTGACTAATTAAATAACCACATTTCTTAAAGGCACTAACTTTTGAACCACTTTCCTGGACACCAACGGCGTGAACCAAAAGCTTTGATACCAATTATTGACAATTAAGCTCACACAAATACACTTAAATAAACACATGCAAACTATTGTATGAGATATAAAATAATTACAGAAGAATTTTACATAAAAACCCAATTGGAAAAAAAATCACAGGAAGAGATCTCTAAAATCTACTATAAAAATAATATAAAAAATACAAACTGTCAACTTAGAAATAAACTAAATATTTATTTTCTCTCTACACCCTAATACTCTATTTGCTCTCAGGGAGCTTGTCTAACTCATTGCCGTGGTGTGTCAATATTGTAAATTGAGCGCTCTATTTATATATACTTGAACTAGAGGGAGCATTATTCCTCGAATTTTGGGACAAAGTCAAAAAGCAAAATCAGCACCACACAAATTAGATTTTTGCGTCCTTGTCTGCTGACTATTGTACTCATTTTGACAAATGTGATCACAAGCATTTAATGAGGAGTCCACTGCCTGACCAAATATGAGACAATTTTCAAGAGGTTATATAATTAAATTTAACAAGGAAAAGCAAATTATCCCTTAAGAAGTACTCTGTCGTTATTATTTATGTATCCATTCCACTTTTCATCAGATGGATATCCATCTGCAAAATCTTCAGTTACCGGAGTCCTAACATGAAAATCTTAAATTTAAACAAATATCTCTCTTTCAAATGAAAAAATGAAGTTGAAACAGAACTAAAAAAACTTTATATTCAAAATCATGACACAAAATTGATAATATTCTGCAACGCGAGAAATTGAAACATCCAAAATCACATAACAATCATCAAATTATATTCTAATAATGCAAAAATGCGCACTCTAAAACACGAAATGCAAGTACAAAAGTAGCTGAACTAAGAAGAAATTTTCAGTTAAATACCTCATCTTGAGACAGAAAGTTGAGGGATAGGAAACGACATCCTCGAATACGTCAGTGACGTGATGAATGCGAAATCGATTCTCGAAGTCCGTCTGAAACTTCGATACCCAATCAGGATCATTGTAGTCGATCGCAACAGTGTTTTTTGTTTCAGCATTAGCACAAATTGTTATGCTAATTCGGGGTCTCCAATTCAGAAAAAACGGGCGGAATTGTACACCGGAGAAGCCATCATAATAAGTCTTTGCCGCCGGAAGAATGAGCTTGGAGCCGATTGCCGGCGAGATTGAGGCCATTAAATAAAATGCTACTGGTAGAATAGAGGAGAGTATATGGTGGGATCAGAATGAGGACGGAGAAGGAGAGGAAAAGTGACGAAGAAGCACGGAAAAAGAATGGTTGTTTGGTTTGTTTGTTTGTTTCTGTTTATATGGCCTTGTGTTTCTCAATTTCAACGTTGTTCTAAAGCGGCATTTCTTTCTTTATTTACCAAGTTGACCTTTTCCATGTCTATTATAAAGTATTAAAAAAATGATATATATATATATATATATATTAAAAAAAATGATATATAATAAAAAAATGATAATATAGGAAAAGGGGAAAGAAATTTATTTTTATTCTTTTTGGGTGGAAAGAGAAATTTCTTTACTTTTGAAGGGAGGAAGACAATTTAAGTCGTGATGGGCCTGATGGCCAACCTAAATGGGTTATCTGCCTCCAATGTTGGAAATTATGTTTTACATCATTCTCCTCAAAAGGAAAAGTTCCTTCCTTTTTGTGAGTTTGTCTTGTCTTGGTAGGTTATTTAGACCTAGATATGAATATTCTTTTGTTAAATTGAGATGAAAAACACACTTCATCCTTCATCACAATATTCTAATCGTACGATTAATAGATGAAAATATGAAATGCTTTATCAGTTTATATAAAATAATGATTCATACCATGTATTTACTATAAATTCTTATAAGATATATACCATTTATACCATTAAAAACAGAAAATAACGTCTGTTACTAATAATCTGTTACTAATAGTAGCTGATCGGTTTGACTTGACCAATAAATATGATTTATTAACTACGATTTAAGATTTATTAACCAGTATTTAGGGATTATTAACCAGTGTTTAGGGTTTATGAACTATGCTTTAGGATTTATAAACCATGATTTAGGGCTTATTAACCAGAGTTTAGGTAAACATTAATAAATCATAACCATTAATTGGTAAACATTTATGTAGCAAACGTCGACTTTTAATTTATAATTCCGATCGTTCCTTCTTGTTTTCAATGATATAGATGGTACATGTATTATAAGTATCCATATTAAATACATATTATACATTATTTTCTATAAACAGTTGTGAGAATTTTTTTTACCTAACAATTGAAGAAGTAAAAGGTAGCGAAAAATAGGGCCTTGGCCCTCACCTATTTTGTATCAAGAGAGTGGGAATTCAAGACTTTGCAATGACAAAGTAAGTAGTGTGTGAGCTTAAATTATGTCATAAATTATCCGCGACGTGACCTTGCTACTAAGTTATCTTACTATTATAGTATACAATAGTAGTGATTATTATAATTGTTTGAAGCTAAATTAATTTTAATTGATTATTAATTTTTTTTAATTTAAAATTATTGAAAGGAAATTACTATTTCCAAAAAAGATGATATTTTCATAAAGTCGCCGTCACATTAAGATGAGTCTCAATTATTATTAAGATGGGTCTCAATTATTATTCATATATATTTTAAAAGAGAGTAAAACATAATAAAGATGATGAAAGACCCTGCGTCACACATGTCAAAATTGTACTATTGTTTTATTTTCTAGACGCGAATGAGCATTGCCAACCAACGGGCGCAATATGCCATATTGCCAGGAATTTAGACAACCTTACTCACCTTCCATTTTTGCATTAAAAAAAAAACTTCTAACATGGTACTATCTCTATTCTATAATAACGGTCTTTTTTTGCATTAATTGTTGGTGAAAATTTCCCATTTTCTCTGATTTCCTTTGCATCTCCAGCATCATAGTCATCATCATCCCTTGTCCTTTCCGTGCTTCCTTCAACGCCTTGAGCATTTTCAGTTGTACAGCATTTACCCACTCTCCACTTTCTTCCTCACCTTGCCTTCCCGCGCCTGTCTGCCTGACATTCGTTGGTTGTTGATTATTCATGTATTGTATGGTGATGTTGAACTTCCTTCCGAGACGTCTTCAAGGATTGGTTGATCGAGACCTAGATTCACACATTGAAAAGTTTGATTTGCTTATCTTGGAACTGGATCCAGTGAAGTAATGTTTGTTGTCGGTGAAACTCTTCCGGTAGTTTAAAAACTTGTTTCAATTTATTTGTCGTTTATAACTTTTTTAAAAAATAAATTATTTATTTTCCTATATCACTCCTAACTTTTATGTCCCAAGAAATTTTCTCTCGTGTTAATAATTTTCAATTTCCCATAAAGGGGTAGTGATGAAATTTCCTACAAATTTTAATTCTTAAATGACAGTATTAAATGGGTTTCTTAATTAAGCTAAAAAGACAATTCTTATAGAATGGAGGTAGTATAAAATATACAACTGTTCCCATCATTTTCATGGCCGGGTTTTCAATTCTTCTTGACGGAAGAATTTAGCACATAATCAGTTAGTAAACTGAGCAATTGATGTGCCTCTCTATGGAAAGCTTCACAGCTAGATTCAAAAGGGGGCCTTGACAATTTGACAGAAGCATATTCCAACCACCATACTTCGCAATTGCAATAATTTAAGATGATTTTCATTGTCATTACTCGAAACTAAAATACTGAAATAATTCATTTGTTCAAGGACAATATTTCTGCGCATCTGCAAGATTGGCCACTTAAAACACAAACATACCAGATAGATAAGCTCAATAAGTACTTGCTAAAAGAAAAAAAAACAATCAAGAAGTTATATTTAAGGATTTTTGAGACTAGAATTTGAAAAGAAAGTGAGAACAATATCTAGTATCTTCACAAGATTGCTCATCATGATGAAAGGCATTCAAATCTAAGAGATTATTCGTCATGATGAAAGGCATCCAAATCCTTCTCGCACTTCTCCCTCTTTATATCCTTGTTCAAAATCTACGAGAGCAACAGCATATGATGTGATATCATGAACCCACTCATACGATGTAAATAAAGCTAGAGACCCAAGATATTTATTTCAGACAGAATGTAAGTTGCGGGACTGTAGGGCTTCCTCTAGGCACCTAACTGCACCATCATAGTTCAAAAAACCCATATACCAAAATTCATGGTTATCAACAGATATAATCTGGATGTACTTTTCAGCAGAATTGGTTCTGCTAGATGAAGAATTAACCGCTTTAAGCTGATGTAACGGAATAACGACCTATTACGGAGAAGCAGACAACTATGTTAGTAAATATTGTAGTAATACTAATCCTAAGATTATGCATCTACAACAGTATACATGTACCAAGAGTAAAACTATGGAAGTCCCTTGAGCTCTGTATTCATAGCAAAAAAGAATCTCTGTTATACTATATCTTACTTGCAGCTAATAGAAATTAACAAATAGACCATAGTAGAAAGACAGTCATCACATTGTTTCCCATCAAAACAAAGCCTCATCAAATACTAGCAACTTGTTTATGCAATTATGCATAGGGTTATTGTTTCACATCAAAAAAGCAGGAACATAAGTAACAAATAACATTCTCACCCCCCCCCCCCCCCCCTTTTTGTGTTCGTCATGAGGACCAGATAGTTGCAAGTCATAAGTGATGCATGTACAAAACAGCTTACAAGTTAATGATCACCTCACCAAAATCAGATTACACACAAACATACACATAAAGCCACACAATATGAACAAGGTTGAGCATGGCCAACATAATTACAAACAAATGATATATCATTAGCACTTTGAAAATAAGTATCAGTGAAGGACACAACAAAAGAGTTTGTAATATGTCATTCTACATATCGTTATGTGAATACCAATTTACACATTTATCAAAAACATATAAATAAAAATGGCATTGCCGCATTGAAACTGCAAGAATAATGAGTACCATCCTCCACTCTCAAAAAGAAGCATGCTACCGTCTATTAGGAAAGAAAACCCCAACTAATGGTTCCAAAGAGGAACAATTAACTTCATGCACTGAACTTTTGAGAGCCCGCTCTCACAAGATGGTACATAGTGCTGGCACGTTCCTGAGTTACTTTCTAAAATTAGGTTGCTGGTTCCACCAAGTCTCCTTTTTTACATGAGTGTGGGATTTATCTCCTATTCATGTGGGAGGACTGGTAGAATTAACAAAAAAATGGCGGGGCGAGCAATTTCAAATATATATATATATATATATATATATATATATGATAATTAATAATGCTTAATTTTTTTATAAGTAAATATTGCTTACAAATATTACTTTCAGAAGTGAGAAAACTGAATTCAAAGGCCACTAAAGATATTCCTTTTCATTTTCTTGTTTCCCTTTTATCAGAAGTACAGAAATACAGTTAATTGAGGGGAAAGATCACCAATCAGAATATTTGCAAAGTTACAAAAATACAGTTACTTGACAGTATTCTGACTAAGCCATTGCATAAAATCCTAATTACGTTTTGTTAAGTGTTTCAAAAATGTAATTTGTGAGCCTACCTTTCCCCTTAAATTTTAGTAAAATACTAACTAGCAATATTACTCTACGACTTTGTTTTCTTCAAAGAAAATATAACATGTGCAATGTCTCACAATTGTAGTAGTTCTGTGAATTCTTAGGTGCCAAGGGATAATATTTCTTTGATCAAATATATTGAGTAGGGATGTAAAAAGACATATTTGAAGTCAGCAGTAAGTGAGAGATCAAGAGAGACTTCAGAATTCAGAGAATCATACGGAAAAGTTTAATTCCCATTATATTTTATCCCATTACACCTATATATATATAGATAGATTATCGTCATTACATAAAAGAATTAAAAATTTAAAGCAACATTGACCAAATATTTCTCAATATGGATCAGAAAAAATTATGTTTATGTAAAGATAAATACAGGTTGAGATCCATGCATACCTTATAATAGCTCCATTCAATATTGTCATCAACTTTATAAGAAAGAGGATTATCACTACAAAATGCATGCTTTGCAGTAGAAGCATATAAAACTCCCATAACTGGACCAGCTGATGTGGATACATAACAAGCAAAAGAATTTTGAAGTTGCTCCTCAGGGACGGTGTCAAATGTTTGTTGGAAAATTTTCTCATAACCACCTTCTGCTAGAACCTTTGTTCCCTGTGCAATCCTTCCCAATGCAGCATCAGCAAGACTAGGGGCTGTTTTCACTAATTTAAATAAATGTAAAAACAACTCAGTAATACTAACTTTTAAAGTGAATGATTTACAAGCAAATGTTAAATGAGAATAAAACAACAATATTAATAGAAACAAGATAGTGTTACAGTAACTTTCACAAAACAAAAATGAAACCAACACCAACATGGAAGAGGGAAAACCGGAAAAAAGTTAAAAAAAAAAACGAATATATTATTTCTTCCTCTCTATTCAATACTAATGACTATCTCTCCTTGCCATTATTTTCTCTTTAAGTAACCCCTTATACCACTTTCTCCTTTTCCACATAACGAGTTGAGTTGTAAGTCTATTCATTATGTTAATAAACATATACAAGTAATGGAGCAGCAATGGGACTTAGATCAATATTCATTTTTGTCTTGTAATCTCTATCTTTCAAGCCACTAGTATATGTTGGATAGCCGTCCAGCTAGTCAAAACTGCAAAAGATGTGTCCAATAGCTTTCAACATGCAAACCTTCATCTTGTCCTTCCATAAAAAAGGCTAATAATATCTAATTTGGTTTCTTCCATACAAACAGCACTTTTAACAACTGCTCATCTCGAGGACTGCCAACAGCTGAAGAAAGGATATTTGGAAGCGTACCTCGGAACCAATCTAAATCAACTAATATAACTTGTTTTCTTAATATTTATCAGAATTGCACCTTATACACATCCCAGTAGTTCAATCACCATAATTCCATTGAGAATTGCAGTAACATAGAGATAAACTTCTATCTGGGCAAGGGATCGACAGCTAGAGCTATAAACAAGATACAAATAATATGTCAGCCTATCATGAACCCAATTCTACTCAAGTCAGAGGCTAACATACTATTAGGAACTGAACTTTAATTGCATATTAAAATGTTTGATATCTAGAAGCACCAAGAGGAAAATGACTAATAATGATGCAGCAGGCATATAGAAACACATAGTTAATAAGGTGGAACTTACGGTGCTGCCAAGTATTCCCAGCTAGATCCTCAGCTTTCTTCGTGGCTTCCCCCACCTTCTTTCCCCATCTTCCTAGCACATCTCGAACATTATCCATCGAATCTGATTGAAAAAAATATATGAAATCCAAGTATTATCATTAAGAAACACCTCCATTAAGTTCATCAGATTAATGCATGTGACAGTTCAGTATCTTCTACATTAAAACAAAAGGTCTATTTGAATCGTAACTCTTTATGAGTTTAAGGTGTAAGGCTTTAAAACCTAAAATTCAAAGGAGATGGGGAAATTTAATGGTCAGTTTGTGAGTTTTAATTTGGGAGACGGGAAGTGATGAGTTTTAATTTTGGAAAGTTCTTCTTTCCAAAATTTGGAAAGAAAAAACTTTCCCCTCTAATCCCTTTCCTTCACTCTGAAACAAAACTCACAAACACAGCTAAATTTCTATTTCTCTCTGGGACTCCGTCCAATCAGATACTCCAAACAGGTGAATTCGCACTTGAATATATAACCAGATACAGGGATACAGGGAGAATGAGATAATCATGGTCTCCAGTTTGACTATTTAATCTCAAATTCAAGCAAACACGCAACATGTTTGAGAGAAAATCCATAATAACTGTAATAGCTTATAACAATCACAAATCTGTGCATATACAGTTACAATTTTTTTTGTTCCTATGCGATTATTTCTAGAGATGTGAAATTCATAATACTATGCCTAATAGCTTATACATTCATAATTCTATGCAAATAGACGTACAAATAGATATTCCAAATATAGAGACAAAAATAGACTAACTCTTGAAGTTGAAGGACGAAGGATTCGATTGGGCAGGAGCATACGCAACATAAGGATTGGATCCACCAACATCAATTGAAGAAGGGTTCATTGTTCTGGAGGTATATGATGAAGATTCTGTTACCAATTCTTCACTCCAACGTACAGATTTCCTCGATTTATTCCATGTCGCGTTTGATTTACCATCATTTATTTCCTCCTGTTGCTCCCCACTTGCACCACCGCCTTCCAATTTCGGATCCGGTTGCGGACTTGGATCCTGTCCCGGCTTCACAGAGTTCTGATGATCCGCTTCCGGTTTCTTCACTACGTTCTCCTCAACGCCGTTCGGCTGTTCCATCGTTTAGGAGGCGCGTGAAAATTTCGCAGGAGATTTTAAATGTGGGCGGGTTTTCTTCACGTTGGGGATATTTTGGGAACTTGAGAGGAGGGAATGGGTTTACAGCCTCACGACGATGATCACAGGTATTAACGCGGGAAGCAAAACTAAATGAAACTCATCATGTTATTCCTCTATCATCTTTCGTTGATAATAAAATAATTTTTGTTAATTGAATTTGACAAAAAAATATTAATTTATATTCTTACACTTTAAATAAGGACATCTTATCTTATTCTGACCCACTGTACGAATAATCCATAAATATTTGGCAATCAATTCAAAATTCAGTTGTAGTATCTATCTGGGCACTTGACTTTCGTCATCTAATCCAACTATGGTCTAAATAGAGAACAACATGAATTTATTAACATATAGCATGGTCAGACTCTCTGAGCATACTTGTAAGCATACGACTTGAGCATATCTGTAAGCATATAATTAATATTTAAGAATACATGTTCAAACGAAGTTGAGAAAAGAATGAACAGCTCAATATAAGGGATATGTTGTCAAATTCTAATCTCGAATATCAAGAAGAATGATGGCCCTTGATGCTCGACTCCCTTCCAAGTCCCAGTCATGACCCTCGCTTTCTCTCTATCTATTAGACTGTTACTCTCTTAATTTAATTACAATGCACTAACATCTTTGGGGGTGGAAGAACTAGCTCTATATGGATGAACTCTCCCCCCTACAGGTCAATTCTTGACCCCTACTTGGCCTCTACAATGACCCCTACTCAATCCCTCAGCAGACTCAACAGTCCTATCACAGTCCAGTTTGCACAACCCCTCAATTAATATTTAATAAAAACTCAGCAGTCTCTTATCGTTAAAGACTATTGAGCTACTATTTTTTCTTTTCCAATAACAAACAAATAAAAAGGAATCGACTCCATTATTATTGGTCTGGGTGGGCCGGTGACCCTTTCTTTTCGTAGGAGCAATTTTGAATGGTCGTTATTTTTACGTCTCTTGATTTCTTAAACATATATGGCTCGCTTTATTGTTTTCGCTAGTATATGGTTAAAAATATGTTTTACTTTACCTGCTGAGATATTAAGAACGCATGATAATTGCTTTAAACTTTCTCGACTTAAACTATTGATTCCATTACCTAAATTTATCATAAATTCTCTTTTTAATTATCTAATTGTATAAGGGGAAGTGTCTATATTGAATTTTGGACAAAAATACCTGGAGGATTAAGTAAACTCGAGAGTAATAGAAGAAATTTTCGCTACACATTAGATAAGACAATAATCCCGCAACAACCCCAACCCATAACAAGAAAAAAGAACTCCCAATGCAATTTTCCTTTAGACAAAATTTTCCAAATAGTACCTTTTCTTAATAAAAAAACTGCATCAAACTTTCATTAATTTCCTTAAATATTACACTATTTTCAAGCACTTACAAGTATTATCCAAGCACTATAATATTCAGGCAACAAAAGAACTAATAGTCGTTTAGGTAGCCAATGCAATAATTCTGTTTTCTTATTGCAATTTTATATAACCTAATGTAAATTGTCCCGCAAAGTACTTACATCTCAATTAGGTTCGTAATGTTTCTAATCTTTACTTCGAAGTACAACTTGTGGCTCAATATATAGTTTAGACTTTAATAGTATACACAATTCTTAGTTTGCATTCTGAATGATATGATGCTTTTATACCTTTCTAGGTTACTTGGATCGAAGATGTGGAAGTAGATGATAGAGTTGTTCAAGATGTATACAACTTGCTAGTTGCACCAGTAGATAGACAAAATGAATGCATTACAAGTGTTAACAACATTTGAGCAGGAGATGTTATTGATAGTTTTTAATTTTCATTTTTTTTCTCTTACAAAGTGGTATTATATAGTGAGAGAACTAACATGAACCATGATATAATCAATTAAACGACTTATATTATGATGCATCTTATATTGCAATTAATAAATATATTATTTGTTAGAGTCTGATTATTTGGGTCTAGTCAAGGTGTAATTCAATTTATTTAATGGGCTAGATTTGGTGTTGACCCATAATATATTTATTTTGACAGCGATAGAGTCCTTATTAAAATAAGATTGTGTTTCCTTATTTTGTGAGATAAGGAGGTTTAATTTGGGAAGGAATCTATCAGCCATTAATTGTTGTTATAAGGTGATTCTACAAAGGATTCCTACTCCTAATTAGATTCAGGTGGATATGGCATCTATAAATACAACAACAAGACAAGAAGACACAAGAGCATATGACACAAATAAACACTTTGTACTCTCTATATTATTATAGCTCACCGTGATTTTTTTTTCAATTGAATTTCCACGTAAATTCTTGTGTTCATATTTTATATCTCTTTATTTATGCTTATGTGAGTGTATTTCGTGAGTTTGATTTCACAACAATACAATCAACCGTTGATGCGATTTTGGTCTGCTGTTTTGGTGATTTTGTCAGGCGTACAAAATTTGGTGTTAACATTGGCGCCGTTTGTGGGAAACAAGACACTTGTTTTAGTGTCGATTTAAAATCACCAATTCACCGAAAGAGATAAGTGATTCTTTTTTATTAAATTAAATATATACTTGTACGTGTGTATATATGTATTATGCCAATAACAATTGAAGCATGATCGTAATTGATTATTGATACAACTTTACATATTATCTCTCTTATATTATTCATATAGTGGTAGTATTCACATGGTGCATGTAAAATCTAAACATTAACACTTTGGTCCAGGTGATGATAAATTAGTGTTGAGTCACCGCACTAGTAACAAATTCAGCCAGCGCAGAGATAAAAGTTTAAGCTTTTATATCATTGAAGTGCTTTAAAGGTGGCTTCAGTTTCATCATCAACCACAGACTGAAGGAAATTAAAGGATTCAATTCTTATACATGTGCCAACGTGCTCATCTGCGAGGGATATTACCACGTGGTTCCGTTTGATTCTGAAACTATTCGGCATATTAAACAAGGACATGCCCATGAAATTGTTTTTAAATAAAAGTGGCAGCCGACAGCTATGCATGATGCACGGTTTTCAATCTTCGAGTTAGTTGGGATTAAAAAGCAGGTATGGCGTGGTTCTTGCTTGGACCAAGCAAATAATAAGACCAAACGCGTCTTCGGGAAGGCTTTGATCTCCCGAAAGGATAACATTCTACGGATAAAAATTCCGAGGATAAAAATTCCACGAAGTCTTTTTGAATACTCTCCTATTTTAAGTTCCTTATAAATAAAAGACTGGAGGGCAATGTTGGAGTGTGATTATTTGGGTCTAACCAAGGTGTAACCCAATTTATTTAATGGGCTAGATTTGGTGTTGACCCATTGTTGGTTGATTTCACAATCAAATATATGTGCAAGTGTACACAGTCAACAAGTAATAAAGTGATAAGATAAAGTGTCAATCCCATAGAGAATTCCAATCAATAAACTCCAACTACTAGAACTATATCAATTCAATTTTATCTAAACAACTGTAAAGTGTGATTTTTCGAATAAGAAAACTAAATTAATTAATTAAAATAGATTACTCTAAAATTAAATCAACTCAATAAAAACTAAGACTTAACGAATGAATTTAGATAAATAAGTTTAAGACCCCAATATCCCTAATTATGAACTATAAATCAATTATCCAATTATCCCAATTATTATGCCTACTGAATTGTTAACAGGAATTTTAAGTGTCAAAAGCCCTTTTCCAAGTGATCAATTAACTTTTATTCAATCCAATTAATCTTGCGATATTCCTATGCAAAACAATTAAATTAAACTCATTCAATCTCAATTCCCAATTTGTTACATGCAGTGAATAGATATTCCTATTCAATTCACGACCCTAATTATTCGTCATGCAAATAATTAAGCATACATGTTATCATGTTCAGTTCTAACCCTAGATCTCCTCTCCCAAATCCTTCTAGAGTAACAAGGTAATTACTGGCCAAATAATTAATCAATAAACACAAAACATGATAAACAATTCACTTTGACATAAATAATTGGAATAAATCAAATAATTAATTTATAGACATAAAAGGTTCAATTGTAGCCTTAATGAAAGAATTAGTTCATAATAGAAATTAAAACCAACAATCTCTTGAAAAACATCCTTAAGGAATTACACAAATTGAAAATAAGGAGAAGAAGAAACTCTAAAGTAAATCCTTCAATCCTTCAAGTAATCCCTTGCTAGCCTTCAATTATGGTTGATAATCCTTTTATTTTAGCAACGAAACCTTTATATACTCGTCTCATCTAACCACAATCCTTTTCCCAATCAACCTCTCAATTAGCTCCCAAATATACAAGTCAAAAACGTTGGTCCACGCACGCACCTGGTCAACTAAATTCTTTCAATACGCCCATCACGAGAATAAGATTAGCCATAATACCACAAGGCTACTCTTTGATTTATTTACCAAATTTCCATTCAATAGCTCAAATCCCCAAATTGCCCCTACAGCTCCCGAATCTGCAAAATAACAACTAAACCCAGTAAAAATGCTTCTAAAAGACTCGAGAATACAACAATTTAAACCCACGTATATCCAATTCATGGGTTTATTACCCCATCATCAAATACCCCCAAATTTAAATCGTTGTTTGTCCTCAAGCAACAAAACACAAGACAACACAAAAAACTAAACAAACAATACAAATGCACCTAAAACTATCTACATGTTTATAATTCCAGCAATCGAATAACACATCGTATATTCATTAGGCCTCAAAAAAATCACAATAACACGCTAGTAACTCATATCAAGACAACTCAATAATATCCCAACAATCAACAAATCTAAATCTGTTATTACTGATATCGTGCGTGTGTGTTCAACAACCATGCTAATCAATGAAAAGCAAAATATGAAACATAATAGATTTCTTAGAAGGCATCATACAGTGCAAACTCGAGAACTCCTCAAATAAACTAGATTTGGCTAAAATCAAACAATTACCAAAGTTCAAGGGTCAAAATGGAATACTTATGCTTTATATATATATATATATATATATATATATATATATATATATATTTATGGCTGTGCAATGTCCTATTCCCTTAGGCTTTTCAATGCTACCTTAACGAGCTTTCGACCAACGACTCCTGAGCCATTAAGACCTTAGGGCGCTTAGTGTAAAGACAATCCCCTCAAAACTTACTTACTCAAGTAACAAAGGCCACAAAACTAGACAAGCATGCCATGGTGTTTATTCATTTTTTTTATAGCTTATATACTCCAAATATTTTCCCCCCAAACTTGAATTTATGTCTAAATTCAGCCATCACTAGTTATTCATATTGTTCTTTCATTCCACTAACATTTATCCTTTAGAACTTTATTATCTATCCATTTAAACTTTCTCAGCTAACAAGGTCGTTTCTTAATAAGTGCTATCATGATAACATCGGTTTCGAACAGATAAAGATTTAAATTATGTCAAGAAAATCACATCACCATCTTAACAATCCTTACTAGACTTGTTCATGCAATTTCAATTTCATCATTGGCCCCGAATATACTTAAACTATTAAATAGCTAAAATTTTATGAAATCCTAAATGCAACACATAACAAAAAAAAATTAAAAACATACTATCCACAAACATGACATCTACTAATGCAAATAAAAATTAAACTACCCCCAAACTTATAACGAGCAATGTCCTCATGCGAAAAATATAACAGTATAGAACAGAGGACTTCCCTGACGAGCTTATTCCTTGGGTGCAGCATCATCATCTTCTCTCATCTCTTGATCAGAAGGGGGAAACACATGCAAAACAAGAGCAGTAGGGAATTGGCTAAGATTCACGCCCGGGTACAATTGAGCATTCATAGCATTCTGGACGGCGAATTGGTCGACTAAAAATTTATATATCACATCTTGAAGTTCAGACAGGCGGACATTCTGGGATTCGAGATTATAGAACCAACCATCAATTTCCCGCTGGAAGGCCTCAGGAACAACACCACGGTGAGCTGCAGAAGAAGGACCATATGTGGGTGGAGCCGAAGGTTGTGAAGCTTATGGAGCTTCAACTTGGGGAATTATAAAACCCAATCCCCTAGGGTGGTTTTCCCCACCAGTCCATACTCTATACCTACTGATCAGCTTATGGTCCAACACCGGCATGTGGGTTTAAATCATCTCATCCGACTTCCATTCGACCTCAAATTTTGCACATAACACACAAATGAGAGATGGATGGGGTAACCCTCCTGTGGTTCCTCTTCGTGCAGCTCGCAGAATGGATTGCTGAATGACGAGGCCAACATCAATCTTTAAACCTTGAATAATGGAATACAGCAATACAACCCTCTCCTTGGTGACATGGCTCACATGCGTGCACGACATAAGCTTAGCGCATATAAATGCATACCAAGCCTTTCCATATAAGTTGAGGTGTGAAAGTGGGAATGTCATGCTGCCTCGTTTATGCAATATCCATGTGGTGCCCGATTGACAAAGCTCACGTATTATGGTTTCATAATCTGGTCCTTGACTCACAAGACTTGCATACTTGTTATTGTGTCCCTCTAACGACAGTTGGTAGCACCCGTTAATGTCTTCTTTGCCAAATTCAACAGTCTTGCCTCGCACATACACCCCATAGTGGAAATGCTCTGAAACGTTGGCGTAGAACTCTTTGACGACTGCAATTACTATTGGGTCGGGTTGTGCGGTGAGTGTGAACCAATTCCTCTCAGCAATCATTACCGCCATGTCCCCATCCTTTGATTGATCGGGCCTTAAACCGCATTCAGGGTCAAGAGAGCGGGTAGCCATACGGTTATAACATTCGTGAGCCGCTGCACTAATGAAATGGCGGATGTCAAATTTTGGAGGAGCCGAAGCTGATCTCGAACCTTCTCCTCGTTAACGCTTTGAGGCCATTAGAAAATTCTGCAAGGAATGCACATGCACACCTGCTAGAATTTGGGCATAAATCGAATACTGACATACGTACCCATAACACTACCCCCAAACTTCTAAATAAATGTGTGCTATGTATTATGATTGGGGGTGTGGGGAGACACAGAGTAGCATGAAAGTACAAAATTGCCCGATTAATCGTCGCTAATATACAAATATTACAATTGGCAAAAGAAGTACAAGGTACACCCCAAAAATGTGACATGTAGAATCATATTATGGCCAACGACTGCATACATTCGGTACATGAGTAGCGTAAAAATATGTAGGCTAAAATTTTGAGGAATTACCATCAAGTAGTCAATGTATGTGCAAATCCGACAAAACAATAGTCCCGTAGAAATTTTACTCTAAGTAAGCATCAATACAATTTAGCCCCCCCCCCAACACTAATGATATTTCCATTTAACAGTAGTCCTATGGTATTTGAATGGCAAGAATGCAAGTACAATCAGTGTTGGATATGGCGTTGTGCGCATTGAACAAAGAATATTGAGTTAGGACAAATACCGAACACCTTGTGGGCGGGTTATATTTTTCTTTGAATCACCACTATTTTCCTAACAATTCACACCCCAAACTTCAATTATCTTTTAGTATATCATATATGTGTGACATCTCAATCAAAGTGATTCACATGCAAGCCATATGAGATATTCAAAATCAGAAGAATGAAAAGCTGTACTCTAGATGTAGGAGAAGGTGACTCAAGTTAGATACTTACTCTCTAAATCGTAAAAATTGCAGGCACCAGCAAGAGAAACATAAAACACACGGCTAAGAAGATTCAGTGCAACAAAGATTTGAGGATATTGCAAGACATACCTTGGGTTTTGAAAGAGTTAACCAAATTCGCAAATTAGTGACTGAATCAAATTGTGCTGTCACAACAGATGTGCAGGTTATATATTGTTATATGGGGCTGGTCAGTTATCAAAGAATAGAAACGGCTAAAACATTTATAGATGGTGGAAGGAGTTGGATGGTTAGAGGAGTGTGAACCAAGAATGTGTATTTAATTGTCAAACCTGGCCCTTCAGCGCCTGGGCGATGGGATTTACACACTGAAGAGCGCCGGGGCGCTGAGATGTAGGCTTATTCTAGTGCTGAGGCACTGGAATGTAGAAACAGATGGACACCCCTAGCGATGGGGCGCTGTAAGTGTATTGAAACCGAGCGTCGGGGCGCTGATAGACAGAAACGTTGGAGCTGCTCAGCGCCGGGGCCCTAATGGCTTGCTTATGTTGGGCGTCGGGGCACTGCAGGGTTGTTGGGCCTTCTGTGCTGATGCGCTGGGGCGCTAATGGACACTGCTCCTCTTCTGTGGTCTGTTTATTGTGACTTGTTTAGCCCGTTTCTTGCCACTTTGTTCAATTATTTCTTTAGCCTGACCCTTATAAACAAGTGAACACTGGAATAGGCAGGAAAATTATGAAGAATATTAGTCTAATACAGTATACTATGAAATGGAAATACTGCAAATGCTAAACAGAAGAATAATTGAAATAAACAAAACAAAAGAAATGGGGTTGCCTCCCCAGAGCGCTTGGTTTCAAGTTATCAGCCCGACTTTTCTGTGTTGCTCAATTGGCCGCTAGATCGGAGAGGTACACGGCCGTAGATTGCTTTCGATGGGCCCACTCCAATAATGCTAAAGTCGTTGGCCGTTCACCTTGAATGTTTGCTTTGAATTCGGTTCCTTGACTTCAACATTTCTGTGCGGAGCAACGGATACAATCACGAAAGGCCCAGACTAGCGAGATTTCAACTTACCGGGGAATAAACGCAATCTTGAGTTGAAAAACAAGACTTGTTGGCCCGGTTCGAATTTTCGATTAAGGATTTTCTTATCGTGCCAGGTTTTGACTTTCTCTTTGTAGAGTTTTGCGTTCTTATATGCATTGAATCGGAATTCGTCCATCTCATTTAATTGAAGTAACCTTTTCTCACCCGTTGCTTGTAGGTCGAAATTCAGCTTCCGAATTGCCCAGTATTCACTATGTTATAATTCGACCGGGAGATGACACGCCTTTCCGTAGACCATCCTGTAAGGTGACATGCCGATAAAATTCTTGTAAGCTGTTCGATATGCCCATAGGGCATCATCTAGTCGCATGGCCCAATTTTTTCGTGACGGATTGACCACCTTCTCCAGGATTCTCTTAACTTCCCAATTCGAGACTTCCGCTCACGGCTGCAATTTTATGACGAACCCCATACTTTATAAGCAATTTAGTGAACTGCTTGTTACAGAAGTGTGTTCCCTCATCACTAATTATCACTCTTGGCGTCCCAAATCGTGTGAAGATATTTTTCTTCAAAAACCGTAGGACTACGTTGGCATCATTCGTGGGTAACGCTGTGGCTTTTACCCATTTGAAGACGTAATCGACCGCCAACAGAATGTACTGATTATTGAAGGATGATTGGAAAGGTCCCATAAAGTCGATTCCCCACACATCGAATAATTCTAACTCCAAAATTGTGTTAAGTGACATTTCATTGTGTTTGGAAATATTGCCTACTCGTTGACACCAATCGCATTTTAGCATATAGAGATATGCGTCTTTGAATAGAGAAGGCCAGAAGAATCCCGAATGCAACACTTTGGCCGTTGTCCTATCACCTGCATAATGACCTCCGAAATCCGATGAGTGGTAATGACCTAATATGTTATCCATCTCTTCGTGTGGCACACATTGTCTAATCATTTGATCCGCACAAGTCTTAAACAAAAATGGATCGTCCCAATAATATTGTCTAACATCGTAGAGGAACTTTTTTTGTTGTTGCGAATTCAAATCCGGGGGTAACACCTTACTAATTAAATAATTCACGTAATCTGCATACCATGGCAATGTCGTTGTTACTCGAAGAAGCTGTTCATCAGGGAACCTCTCATTAATCATGAGTTCGTCTATTTGCTAAACCTTCACATTTTCCAACCTAGAAAGATGATCCGCCACCTGGTTCTCGGTACCTTTTCTATCTCGGATCTCCAAATCAAATTCTTGTAGCATAAAGATCTACAAGATAAACTTAGCGGTTTGGCATCCTTCTTCTTAATCAAATACTTAATAGCAGAATGATCAGTGTAGACAATTACCTTGGTCCCTCTGAGATATGCTCTGAACTTGTCAAAGGCAAACACAACTGCAAGTAATTCTTTTTCGGTGGTCGTGTAGTTCAACTGAGCATCCGCCAACGTCTTGCTGGAGTAGTAAATAGTGTGAAAATTTTTATCGCGACGTTGTCCCAGTACTGTTCCAACTGCGTAGTCGCTGGCATCGCACATCAATTCAAACGGTAAAGACCAATCAGGTGCCACTATAATTGGAGCTGAAACCAATTTCTTCTTTAAAACTTCAAAAGCCTTGATGCATGACTGATCCATCTTGAACGGTATATCTTTTTCCAAGAGGGAACATAAGGGTTTCAAAATTTTAGAAAAGTCTTTAATGAAGCATCTGTAGAAACCCGCATATCCCAAGAAGCTCCGTATTCCCTTCACAGATGATGGAGGAGGTAGTTTCTCAATCGTCTCAATTTTTGCTTTATCCACCTCTAGCCCTGCTGCAGAAACCTTATGCCCCAAAATTATCCCCTCTTGCACCATGAAGTGACATTTTTCCCAATTAAGAACTAGGTTAGTCTCCACACAGCGCTTCAACACTAAGACCAAAATTTTCAAGCATAAATCAAAACTATCACCGAACACGGAGAAGTCATCCATGAATACTTCCAAGTTTTGTTCTACCATATCTGAGAAGATTGCCATCATGCACCGTTGAAAAGTTGTCGGCGCATTACATAAGCCAAAAGACATACGACGGAAGGCAAACGTACCGTAAGGGCATGTGAATGTGGTTTTTTCTTGATCTTCCGGGGCTATTGCAATCTGAATATATCCGGAGTATCCATCCAAAAGACAGTAGAACTAATGTCCCGCTAACCTATCCAACATCTGATCAATGAACGGCAAGGGGAAGTGATCCTTGCGTGTGGCTTTATTCAGTTTGCGGTAATCCATACATACTCTCCAGCCTGTAACGGTTCTAGTGGGGATGAGCTCATTAGATTCATTTTTCACCACTATCATGCCCCCTTTCTTTGGTACGCACTGTACAGGACTTACCCATGAACTGTCTGAGATTGGATAAATAATGCCGACATCCAACCACTTTATGATCTCCTTTTTCACTACATCCTTCATAATGGGGTTTAACCTTCTTTGTTGCTCAATGGTTGGTTTTGGTCCCTCTTCCAGTAAAATCTTATGCATACAAAATGACGGACTAATTCCTCGAATATCCCCTATAGTCCATCCGCTCGCTGTTTTGAACTCTCGCAATACGCTTAGCAGTTTTTCTTTTTGCGTATCTGTCAAATTTATCGAAATAATAATTGGGAGGGTAGCATCTTTTCCCAAATAGGCATACTAGAGATGAGATGGTAGCGATTTTAATTCCAACACCGGTGGCTCTTCTATCAATGGTTTGAACTTTTTCCCTTCCGTTTCAGGCCTATCAAGAGTGTAGAATGATTGTTTACTTTTCCTGGCAGTAGGTAATGCATCTAACCATTTGACATACTCAATGTCACCCTCAATATCATAGTCGTCCATCCCGAAAAAAACAGATTCCAGTGGGTCCTCTGAATAATTTCCGCTGAACTTGTGATTAACTAATTCATCCATGACATCCACCCTCATACATTCACCTTTTTCTTTAGGATAAGTCATTGACTTAAATACATTAAAGGTGACCTGTTGATCTTCAACTCAAATCGTCAATTCACCTTTTTGCACGTCAATCAATGTTCTCCCCATTGCTAAAAATGGTCGCCCGAGAATGATGGGAATTTCCCTATCTACTTCACAATCCAAGATAAAGAAATTCGCTGGGAAGATGAATTTATCCACTTTTACTAATACGTCTTCAACAATACCTCGTGGATACGTAACTGACCGGTCCGCCAACTGCAAACTGATATTCATCGGTTTTGGTGCTTGAAGTCCAAACTGACTGTAGACGGATAGTGGCATCAAATTTATACTGGCCCCCAAATCACACAATCCTCTTCCTGAAAATTGATTACCAATTTCACATGGAATAGTAAAACTGTTGGAAGAATGCATATTTTAATTTGATGTTTAAATTAAATGCTCATGATTATATGTAAAGTTCTTCAAGGAAATTATGTACAAGGACTTAGTGATAGATCAAAATTGTTTGGTTGATCTTAGCTTTTAATGTTCATCATTCTATAAACGAATGTATAGATAAAGAGATCAAAGATGTTAGGTTGACCTATGACTTAAAAAGAAATAGATAGGCCTTGAAAAGAATCGCAGTCTATCAAGCTGATCAACGGAATGCAGAAGTTAAGGCAGGATCGTAGAGCTTAGAAGATCGCAATGTATCTGCTTCAAAGGGCCTCTCCAGAAATCATAAAGTGGTCCAAACGTTTTCCGAAGCTAACTCAGAGTTCCTAGTGTGCTCTCGAAAACGTAGAGTCTGCAAAATGAGCAAATGAAGATCGTAGTGTGCAAATACTTGAGAGAGATCGTAGTGTTCTCTTCAGGCCAAGCACCAATGTGACAAGACACCACGATATGGATCGTTGAGTATAATCTGTCTTGTGTCAGAAGCATCGAGCCCTACTTTTATTTAAAGACAAATTCTAACAAATGTGGAATGGGTTTGAAATGTTGAAGTCCTCACTAGTCCCAATGGTACAAAAGATATCCTTAGTATTCAACAAAAGAAACGTATTCAAGAAGCTAAGGAAAGGACCATAGGACAGAGGAAAAACACCTTTTCAGGTGTTAGGTGAGAAAGCGATCAGCGTGTCGGTGGGCGAATGCAATTCGTAAAGGTGTGTAGAAAAGTCTCCATCAGAGTTCAGAAATGTCAAATGCATTTAATGCTTCAACAAAAGGCTTCAACGGATAGATTTCAAGAATCACATATATGCAGAACATATGCAAATGAAAAAAGCTAAGCAAGTATTGAACAAAAACGCACAAGAACACTCAACGCTCAACTCTACGATCTAAGAAAAAGAGGAAGCTTGCTCAGCTACTCAGTTCTTTCGAACAAGTGCTTAACTGCAACTGAGTAGCATCAATCACGAACTCAACAACTACCAACCAACTGAAGTAAGAGTTCCAAGTCAGAAGGACTTAAAGAGTTCTAAGTGAACTGTGAACAAGTCTGCTGGACTTAAAGAGTTTAAGAGTGAACTAAGAAGTGCCTAGACTGCTGGTCTAGAAGGAATCTGTGAGATTCAGAAAAATGTAAAAGACATCCTTAGTGGATTTCCTACTCGAGGAGTAGAAGAGTGAACTAGGAGTTTTAAGTGCTCTGAACCACTTAAAAATAACTGTGTCTATTTCATTCTTGCCATAACTGCTATAACTGCTATAATTGTTATAACTGCCCCACTCTCATTAACTTTATCTAAAAGGGATTTCAAAGAAACCTTAATTCCGTTGTGTTTAAATCATTATCAAGACTGTCTTAGTAAAAACGATTTTTTTTTTAAATATCTATTCAACCCCCCTTCTAGATAACTATTGTGCCTTCGGGAACTAATAATTGGTATCAGAGCAGATTCTATAATATAGCCTACAAAGCTTGAGTAGATCCAATAGCACACTTACCAAGCGAATCAAAGACCGGAGGAGGCAGCAAGCCACCTATGTGCAACAAAGATAAATTTGCTAACTGGAAAGTTAGGATTCAAGCTTACATGGATTCAATTAGATGAAGATCTATTTGAAACTGTTCAGAATGGGCCCTATGTTCCTACAAAGCTTGCACCAACTACAGACGACCCAAATAAAATACAGATCAAGGTCAAAGGAGAATGGACAGAAAACGAGAAGAGAGCTGTCTAGCTCGACAAAAAGGCCAAGAACATCTTATTTCAATCCTTAGAAGATGATCTGTTTGAAAACGTGGTCAACAACAAAATAGCAAAGGAGGTTTGGGAAGTATTACTCATCATGCATGAAGGGATAGAAGTAGTCAGAGAAAACAAACAATCTCTCTTGACTCAGCAATATGAGATGTTCGCTCACGTTCAAGAAGAGAACGTCACTGTCACCTACGAGAGATTTAAGGTTCTGCTCAACTCTCTACGAGCCTATGGAAAGATCTATCCAAACAAAGATCTGATAATAAAATTCATGAGAGCCTTACCAAGAAAGTGGGATGCCAAAACCACTGCCATTAGAGAATTAAAGAACTTACATGAAATGACTGTTCAACAGTTGTATGGCAAACTTCTCAAATACGAACTGGTGCTCACTCAACGAGCAGAAACCTTGTCTGAAAGAAGAAAGAAGGATAAAGGTGTTTCTCTCAAAGCAAATGAAAACACCTCCAAAGTCAACACTGAAGTTGATTCTGACTACGATGAAGATGATGATGAGGACTTTGCAATGCTGGTGAAAAGACTAAGAAGGTTCATGTGACAAGGCAAAACCAAAGAAGCCAAGAAAAAGTCAAGAATCACAAAGCAATGACGAGAAGCAATGAATGACCTATGCTACAATTGCAAAAAACCTGACCACTTCATTGCTAACTGCAACAAACCTCTCAGAGAAGAACTCAAGAAGAAATCACACTTAAAGAAGGAATACAAAGGCAACAAAAGGCCTCAGAAGAAAGATAAAGGCCTTGTAACTGGAGGATCGTGGAGTGACTCAGACAATGACTCAACTCCAAAATTTGGAGATGATGAAGATCCTCAAATGGCAAATCTTTGCCTGATGGCCAAAAATGCAAGGGACAAACAGAACTCCAACATACATGAAGTAAGTATCGATGAGGTATTTGACTTTAACTCTCCTGATGTAGATATTGATGACTTAAGAACTGCACTGCATGGCATAACATCTGATCTACATCAATACATGAAGTGGTTTAGAGTTCTAACTAAGGACTGTTCACTTCTTCAAAAGGAGAAAGAAAAAGTTCAAGAAGAACTGGAAACAACCCTTCTAAGTACTGATTCTCTCTCCAAGTTTGAAGCTGAGAATAAGCTCTTAAAACAAACAAATGAGCTCAATGCAAAAAGAGAGTCAAGTCTAACCTCTAAAATTGAGGATCTAGAAATGACAATCTCTATATGGAATAAATCCTCTTCATCCATGGACTCCTAATCTCTACCTGCAGAAGTGTCTCTCGATGCAATGGGGTTAGGCTTTGGGGAATCTACCTCAGAGCCATGTGTGGAAAAAGTAAAGGAAATTAACACTAGTAATGCCTCAAGTTTTAGTAAAGGTATTATATTTGTGAAATCCTCACAGAAGGATGAGCCTGTCAAACCCTGCTCAACTGATTCAATCTATATTCCTAGGAAAAAGGGATCGCATGCCAGTCTGGTTTTCAGAAAAGAAAAGAGTAACCTCGCCACTACTCACCAACCTCGAAGGATCGTAGAGTCCAGTAAAATCAACTCTACGAACCAACTGGGAAGGTATAGTAGAGGTAAGGTATACTCCTCACAAATCTTAAAACACAAAGACACATGGAAGAAGGAATACTAGCTTAACAGTAGGATGACCAATTACCCACAAAAGTCCAAATGGAGGAAGAATTTTCACACACACACAAACATGCATCATATTAGATGTTTTGTGTGCTACAAAGTTGGCCACAAGGCTGCAAAATGTCATTATAATTCCATGCATATGAGACCCAAAATCAAGCAGATTTGGGTCCCCAAGAACACTAACAAAGTAGGACCTATGCAAGTATGAGTACCAAAATGAAGGTTTAATGTTACTACATGAAAAGAGCTCCACGATCACAACCTAATATCTGGACAGTGGATGCTCAAGGCACATGACTGGGAACAAAGCCCTTCTGTCTAACTACATAGAGAATGAGGGTCCCTTGGTCATCTTTGGAGACAACGACTCTGGAAAGACAAGAGGATATGGCTCAGCTGGAAATGGTGCAGTATCCTTCAGCAAAGTGGCCTATGTGGAAGGACTATAACACAATCTTCTAAGCATTAGCCAACTTTGTGACAAGGGTCATCAAGTAACATTCCTCAACAACCAATGTCAAGTCCGAGATATGAAGACATCTGCTATAAAGTTAACCGGTATAAGAGAAGGAAATGTCTATACAGTGAATCTTGGACAACTAAGCTCAGACGAGACAATTTCCTTTCTGGCTAAAGCATCTGAAGAAATGAGCTGGCTATGGCATCGAAGATTATCTCATCTCAACTTCAAAAGTATGTCAAAATTAGCCTCAAAAGATCTAGTTGCAGGCTTACCCAAGTTCAACTTTGTTAAAGAAAGGCCGTGCAATGCCTGTCAACTTGGAAAGCAGACCAGAAGCTCATTGAAGAGCAAAACTGCCAACTCAAATGAAAAGCCTCTGCAGTTGCTACACATGGATCTATTTGGGCCAATTCCAACGATGAGTCTTGGGGGAAAGAGATACTCTCTGGTCGTAGTCGACGACTACACCAAATTTACATGGGTGTTCTTTCTAACTTCAAAGGATGAAACAAGCTCTCAACTGATCAAGATGTTCAAGCTAGTGATGAACAAGAAAGTAGAGAAAATCAAGGCTATAAGGAGTGATCATGACAGAGAATTTGACTTCTCATAAATGAACCAGTTCTGCACAGACAATGGCATTAGTCACAACTTTTCAGCTCCACAAACTCTCCAACAGAATGGAGTAGCTGAGAGAAAGAACAGGACATTGATAGAGGCTGGAAGGACTCTACTAAGTAGCGACCATCTGCTCAATACTTCAAGCGTAAGTCGCCAACACTGCATGCTACACTCAGGATAGATCACTCATACACTCTACGATTAAGAAGACTCCTTATGAACTGTGGAAAGGAAGAAAGCCAAGTGTCAGCTACTTTCATGTTTTCGGCTGTGCATGCTACATTCTTAACAATGGAAAGCAGTACTTGACAAAATTTCAACCAAAGTCAGACGAAGGAATCTTTCTTGGATATGCCACAGACAGTAAGGCCTACAGAGTGTTTAACAAGAAGACACTGAGTGTTGAAGTCTCGATTCACATCATCTTTGATGAGACAGACTTAGACAAAATTGTGCTTCAAGACACTATGACCAACAGTTCAGACACTACGAACGAGGTCGTCGAGCTCAACACTACGATCGTAGTACCAGATAGTGAAATCGTTGAGCAAGGAAATGAGATCGTAGAGAGGCCTATGCCAGACAATGAACCTCCGCACCAAGAAGAAGAAATAAATCTTGAAGATCTAAGACAAGAAGGGATAAGAACAGATGTCCCAATAGGAAGTAGATGGGTAAGAGATCACACTCAAAATCTAATCATTGAAGATCCGAGTGCAAGAGTCAAAACAAGAGCTGCCACTCAAAATGAATGCTTTTATCTTAAGTTTCCTGTCTCAAATGGAACCGAAGAAGATAAAGGAAGCTATGGAAGACTCCAACTAGATAGAGGCCATGCAGGAAGAACTTAATCAGTTCGAAAGAAGCAAAGTATGGAGATTGGTACCAAAACCAAAGAATCATCCTGTTATTGGAACCAAGTGGGTCTTTAGAAACAAGATGGATGAAGATGGAGTAATAACCAGGAATAAGGCAAGACTAGTGGCCAAGGGCTACTCTCAGGAAGAAGGCATTGAATATGATGAGACATTTGCACCTGTTGCCAGACTAGAAGCCATCAGAATATTCCTTGCCTTTGCTGCTCACATGAAATTCAAGGTCTTTCAGATGGATGTCAAAAGTGCATTCTTGAATGGTGAACTTCAAGAAGAAGTCTATGTAGAGCAACCTCCATGTTTCATCAATCCATCTCTTTCTAATTATGTCTTTAGATTAGATAAAGCCTTATATGGTCTTAAACAAGCACCTAGAGCATGGCATGAAACTCTAACTAACTTTCTTATTGAAAATGGATTCACTAGAGATAGAGTAGATACCACACTATTTTTTAGAAAGCGTAAAGATAAAGTCCTATTAGTTCAAATATTCGTTGATGACATTATTTTTGGATCTACTGATGAAAATTTATGCAAGAGATTCTCCAAGCTTATGCAGAGCAAGTTTGAAATGAGCATGATGGGTGAGCTGAATTTCTTCCTTGGACTGCAAGTAAAGTAGATTGATGAAGGAATATTTATAAACCAAGCCAAATACATTAAAGACTTACTTAAGAAGTATGGCATGGAATCAGCCTCTCCCATGAAAACCCCAATTGCTCCTGCAACCAAGCTTGACAAAGATGAAAAAGGTAAAAGTATTGATGTAACTCAATACAGAGGTATGATGGGCTCTCTTTTATATCTAACTGCCAGTAGACCAGATATAATGTTTGCAACATGCATTTGTGCTAGATTTCAAGCTAATCCTAAAGAATCTCATTTAATCTTCAGAAAAGAGGATTTTCGTATCTCAAGGTACACCTCCTTGGGGCTTTGGTATCCCAAGGAGTCCTCATTTGAACTAACAGGATATCTGAGATGCTTGATTTTGCAAAATGCAAAATAGATAGAAAAGAGTACCAGATGGCACTTTGTTAATTGCTAGAAACAGACTTGTGTCCCCGATTTAGCAAGAAGCAAAATTCAAGATCTCACTTCAACCTACGAGGTTTAATACATTGTTTCTTAGCGAATCTTGCTATGCTCAGATCCTATGGATGAAAAATTAGCTATTAGATTATGGGTTTGAATTCAAATTCATACCTATTCACTGTGATAACACAAGTGCAATTACAATAACTCATAATCCTGTCATGCATTCTAGGACTAAGTATATAGAAATAAGGTATCACTTCATTAGGGATCATGTGCAAAATGGAACTATATCTTTACAATATATCCCTACTGAAAACCAACTTGCTAATGTCTTTACAAAACCCCTAGATGAATCCAGATTTAACAAATTAATAAGTGAGCTAGGCATGCTTAACTTACAACCATGAAAGATATGCTCTAGTTTGTGCTAACTATACAGATGTAAAGGCTATGTTCAAAATAATAGAAATAATCAAAGGAAGTTCACGATCGAAGAGCTAAAATGTCATAAAAGACAACGATCGTAGTGCAGACGCAACGATCGCGGTGCAGACTCAACGATAGCAAAATTCCATCAACAAAATAAAGGAGCATCCTGTGATGACGTAAGACAAAGAAATCTCTCTGATAAGCGCCTCAGGGACAAACCTAACCCTTAATTCAATCAATGAGGTTGGCCCTTCCTAAGGTACCTTAAATCAAGAAGAATTCTAAGTCAAAAGGAATCGGTCAGACTCGACGATTGCTATTCAGACTCGACGATTATAGTTCAGACTCGACGATTGCTGAACAGACTTGACAAATGAAGAACAGACTCAACGATTATAGTTCAAACTCGACGATTGAAGTTCAGACTCGACGATCACAGTTCAGACTCGACGATTGCAGCTCAGACACGACGACTGCTGAACAGACTCAACGATGGATGAATAGACTCGATAAATGTAGAATAGACTCGACGATTCCAAGGACCATCTCAACGATCGTAGTCCTCCTGAAGAATATATTAGTTCAGAAGGAGTTAAGGGCAATTCAGTACAATCCTCCTTAGTCAAATTCGTAGAGCCAAGCAGAATTCGACACCTGTCCCACTAAGCAAAATGGAGAGAGGGAAGTTACAAGTACAAATTAAAATCGTCTTTTTGAAATTGGAAGTTCAAAAAGCTTCTCTCTCATTCTCTTTCAAGCCATAAACCCTAAATCTCAAGAAAGCTCAGACAGTCATATTCCCTGCAAAAGAAATCAATGGCGGCTTCCAACGTCATCTCTGGCTACAGACTCTTCTTTGATGAGTTCAAAATAGCTGAACCCAAGTTTCACAAAACTCTGTCACTATTAAAGAAGGCTGGTCTCAAAGAAGGTCTGGGTACAGACACATTGATTTACTTTAAGCTAGTGAAATAATTCTACAGAAATTGCGTGTTTGAAAACGACGCCATCACTACGAAAGTCAGGGACGTGGAAATCAGGCTAAAGGCTGAAGACATTAACCTAGCCCTAGGTTTCAAATTTGAAGGGTATTCGTCCATAGATGGCATAGACTTCCATGAGGGACTTAAATGGATGCATCACAAGAAATCCCCCTCTGTCAAAGGATACAAGAAGAAAGAATTTCCTCAGAGGTATGAATTTCTGGCTGATATTATTGGAAAATGTATATGTTGCAAGAGTTCTGGCCACGATTCTATAAATGAGGTACAACTCAAGCTCATGACTGCCATAAGTTGTGGAATACAACTTAACTATGGAGCTCTACTACTTGAATGGATTGGAAAATGGATTCTCAACTTGAAGAAATCAAAAAGCACTGAGAAGATGCTCTACGGGCGATTCATCAGCATTATTTTACAGTCCGCTTTGGGCGATAAAATTAAGGATGATGAAGGTGAACAAATAAATCCGAACAGAAGAATGACCCAGCAATTGTTTGAGAACTGGAAAAGGAATCCAACAGAAAATATGCGTATGATGTCTGAATCCAGTGGTAAAACTGCTTATGTAAAGGAGTCAGGGATTCCAGGAAATATGTCCGTTGTCAGGGAGACTGAAGAAGAAGAAGAAGAAACAAATAAAGAAGAATTCACTGCCCTGATCAGAAAAAGCAAGGGAAAGATAAAGTTAAAGGCCAGAATAGCAGAAGAACCCCAGGGATCAACAACTGATAAACTTGTAGAGTCCTCTAACATTGAGACTCTAAGGATCTTGAGAAGAAAACAATAGCAGACTGAGGCAGAAGAAGACAGAGCTACCATATCACAGCTGCTGAAGAAGAGTAAAATCAGCCACAAATCCAAGAGGCCATATGTCTCTTTGATCGTAGAGACCAGACTGAACACCGAAGTTGTTGCATCAGATGTTCTGTCTGATCAACAAGACAAAGCTGAAGCTTAAGAAAGTCTTGAGGCTGTAGCTCAGCCTAGAAAACCAAGAAGAAAATTGGTTAAGAAGTACATCCTTGTCAATGAAGGAGTACTTAAGAAGGAAGACAACGAGTTGGCTGCTGAACATGAACTGTCCAAAGAAAGCCAAAAGGACAGAGCTTAAGCTGAGGGGGAGACACCTGAAGTTCTAATCATAGAGAATACGCCAGCTGAGGGGGAGATGCTTGAAGCTCTCATCCTAAAAAATGCTCCAGTTGAGGGGGAGCTACTAATCGTGCAAGAGGATGATCATGCTGAGGGGGAGGCTCATGATATCCCCATGACAGAAGAAGAGGTTCCTGCAAAAAATGAGGGAGAACCAGTGCAAGAACATCATGAGGCCATTGATATAATGGAATCCTCAAACGAAAACAGAGAAGAGGATGAAGGTGACGAGGTCGAGATCATAGCTGTGGGCATTGATGGTTACAGAAAAGCTAACTATGAGCAACTGTTTTCCTATCTACCCATGATGCCTTTTCATCAAGCTCAAATTCTGAACTCCTGGAATCACATATTTTGGAGCTTCAAAGAATATCCAGCCATCTCTGTGTTAGCTCATGGATTCCCAGGAAGTTTCAACTTTGCCAAGAAGTTACTCACAAATAACTCCTCTTCAAAGAATGAACATGAGGTACTGTCATCCCAACCCTCTTTAGAGTTAATCACTTTCTATCACCCTCCTTCCGTTAATTTTATGAATTCCCTCGATGGTTGGAAGTGATCCTACATCCACTAAATCAATTCCCAGTTGCAGAATCCCAAAAATCTGTAACTGATGAACCAAATATGAAAAACTTTATACTGCTCCCACCTCCCATCACCTCTACGATTACAGACTCTAACCCCAGTATACAGTCCCAAGTCCAAATCGTAGAGCCACCTACTACACACACCCAAACACAGGCCCCTCCATCCGATATTCCCTCCTCATCCAGCAATGAATACTTCAAACTTGATCTTGCCCTCTACTCATTGCAAGATCAATTCAAGAGCACACCACCTCCTTCACAAATTCCCCATCTCAATGAACTTCTGTCAGAGCTACCCACCAAAGCTGATTTGTCAGCCATGTCCAAGAAAGTGATCAAGGAACTCGATGAGAGTCTTGAAGAACATACTGAACTCATTCAGATGAGATTAACTACAATGATCAATGCTGTAAATAATCTCCCAAGCTCCCTAAGCTTTACGCTCACTAAGAAACTTAAAGAGCTCATCAAGGAAATGATTCAGAGCATAAATGATAGGGATGACATTCATTTTCTAGCAGCCAAAAGACACAGAGATGCTGTTCTTATTTTGCAGTCCACTCAGGAAGCTCATAATAAACTGATGATGAAGAACTTCCTCAATATGAAAACTGCCATAAAAGAGTTCTAATAATTTAACGTCAGCTAAGGACAGCAGATTGACAACATACTGGCCGTTCTTCAACAACGGGAAGCTCGATCTAATGCGCTGATTCAAGAAAATCAAGAGGACATTGCTCAAATTAAAGTCAACTTAACGAGTTTGTCCAAGGAGTGACTCGCCTCTCAGAAGACATTCAAACCCTTGATACTGACATAAAGGGGGAGAATAAAGGGAAAGGAGTTCAAGGTAAGGGCAGAGGTCAATCCCAAGGAATTCAAGGCAAAGGCAGAGGTCAATCCCTAATTCAATCTTCACGGAATCCTCCTGCAAGGAAATTCCACCAACAGACTCCACGATCCAACCATCAGACTCAACGATCTGATTAGCAAGAAGTTTTAATGGCTCAACCATTAAGAAGTCAAAGGCCTTCTCCCAGCTCTCATGAGGTGACAACAACAAGCCTAAGAATGCCAATTGGAGATCCTGTATTCATGAATATGCATGATCAAAATCCAAGACTAAGCCCAAGTGAGCTGGAAGATCTAGCTAGGAGAGACGAAGCAAGCAGAAAAAGAAGAGCTGAGGAATATGCAAATCCTCCAAGAAGCAAAAGGCCAAAAAAATAGAGATAAGTTGAATTTTAATTCTTATTGATATAGTCAAACTTAAATGTAATATCTATCTTCATACATCAATAAATTCATGCTTATTCTCTAGAAATTTTAGCTGCTCACTGAAATATTAAGTCATATTTACTTTGCTGCAACTGCATATAAAATTTGATAATCATGACAACAAATCTCCTTAGTTATATTAACATCAAATAGGGGGAGATTGTTGGAAGAATGCATATTTTGATTTGATGTTTAAAGTAAATGCTCATAATTATATGTAAAGTCCTTCAAGGAAATTATGTACAAGGACTTAGTGATAGATCAAAATTGTTAGGTTGATCTTAGCTTTTAATGTTCATCATTCTATAAACGAATGTATAGATAAAGAGATCAAAGATGTTAGGTTGATCTATGACTTGAAAGAAATAGGTAGGCCTTGAAAAGAATCGCAGTCTATTAAGCTGATCAACGGAATACAAAAGCTAAGGAAGGATCGTAGAGCTTAGAAGATCGTAGTGTATCTGCCTCGAAGGGCCTCTCCAAAAATCGTAGAGTGGTCCAAACATTTGCCGAAGCTAACTCAGAGTTCGTAGTGTGCTCTCGGAAATGTAGAGTCTGCAAAACAAGCAAGTGAAGGTCGTAGTGTGCAAATACTTGAGAGAGATCGTAGTGTTCTCTTCAGGCCAAGCACCAATGTGACAAGACACCACGATATGGATCGTAGAGTATAATCTGTCTTGTGTCAGAAGCATCGAGCCCTACTTTTATTTAAAGACAAATTCTAACAAATGTGGAATGGGTTTGAAACGTTGAAGTCGTCACCAGTCCCAACGGTAAAAAAGATATCCTTAGTATTCAACAAAAGAAACGTATTCAAGAAGCTAAGGAAAGGACCATAGGATAGAGGAAAAACACATTTTCAGGTGTTAGGTGAGAAAGCAGGCTGCTGTGTCAGTGGGCCAGAATGCAATTCAGAAGGTGTGCAGAAATGTCTCCATCAGAGTTCAAAAATGTCAAACGCATTTAATGCTTCAACAAAAGTCTTCAACAGATAGATTTCAAGAATCACATATACGCAGAACATATGCAAATGAAAAAAGCTAAGCAAGCATTGAACAAAAATGCACAAGAACACTCAACGCTCAACTTTACGATCTAAGAAAAAGAGGAAGCTTAGCTTGCTCAGCTACTCAGTTCTTTCAAACAAGTGCTTAACTGCAACTGAGTAGCATCAATCACGAACTCAACAACTACCAACCAACTGAAGTAAGAGTTCTAAGTCAGAAAAACTTGAAGAGTTCTAAGTGAACTGTGAAGAACCAAGTCTGCTGGACTTGAAGAGTTCAAGAGTGAACTAAGAAGTGCCTAGACTGCTGGTCTAGAAGGAATCTGTGAGATTCAGAAAAGTGTAAAAGACATCCTTAGTGGATTTTCTACTCGAGGAGTAGAAGAGTGGACTAATAGCTTTAAGTGCTCTGAACCACTTAAAAATAACTGTCTATTTCATTCTTGCCATAACTGCTATAACTGTCTCACTCTCATTAACTTTATCTAAAATGGATTTCAAAGAAACCTTAATTCCGCTGTGTTTAAATCATTATCAAAACTGTCTTAGTAAAAACAAAAAGATTTTTAAATATCTATTCAACCCCCCTTCTAGATTACTATTGTACATTCGGGAACTAACAAAAACTACCTGGATCTTTGAGCTTCGGAGGTAACTTATTCTGGATAATTGCGCTGCATTCTTCGGTCAACGCCATTGTTTCAAAATAACCCAATTTTCTCTTCTTCGATAAGACCTCCTTCATGAACTTGGCGTAACTCGGCATTTGTTCCAAGGCTTTTGCAAATGGTATGTTGATATATAGTTTTTTGAAAATATCCAAAAATCTTGAGAACTGCTTATCTAACTTGGATTTCTGAAACCTCTGCGGATATGGTATGGAAGGCATTATAAGGGTTTGTTCCGGTGCTTTCTGCTCCAATTCCTCATCCTGACGTTTTTCGGTTTCCAAAACTTCCTCTTTTTCCCCTGTTGCGTTGTCCCTCTTTTCCGTGTTCTTGAGTGTCTCTTGCAATTCCTTTCCGCTACATGCAGAGTCAAAGCCTTGCAATGCTCATCTCTGCCCGGATTTATCTCTGTATCACTATGGAGTGTTCCTTGTGGACGACTATTCAACGCATGTGCTATCTGCCCCATCTGATCGAAACCACTTGACTTTTCATATTCATATCTACTTGACTCAATAACTTGTCTTGCTCACTTATTTTTTTGTCAGTAGCTACAATGAATTTTTCCAAAGCGTCTTCCAAACTTGTTTTCCTCTCTGGCTGTTGTTGAGTCTGATTTTGAAATTAGGATTGGTTTTGCTGTCTAGGTGCTTGAGCTTGATTGTTACTCCAAGAAAATCTTGGGTGATTTCTCCAACCTGGAATATATGCATTTTGATTCGGATACGGTTGGACCGATCGATTATAGCTCCCTACGAACTGGGTTAATTCATAATTGATGGCACACTGATCTGTAGCATGACTCCCACCACATAACTCACAAACCATTGCTACTTGCTGCGCGGATGGTGGACTCCATGTTTCCATTTTCTTAGCTAATGCGAAAACCTGTGCTGCCAACGTTGTCACTGTATCCACTTCAAACTTTCCCGGTGTTTTCGGAGGATTAGACCTAGTCATGGGCCACTGATAGTTATTGTTGGCCATCGTTTCTAACAGTTGATAAGCCTCATCAAAGTTTTTAGCCATGATCGCTCCACCTGTTGCTGCATCAATACTGGCTCTTGTGAACGCGTGCAATCCATCACAAAATATCCCAACCTGCATCCATTATGGAATTCCGTGATGTGAACATTTACGAAGCATGTCCTTGAATCTTTCCCACGCTTCATATAAAGTTTCTGAATCGAACTGTGCAAAGGTGTGAATATCGTTCCGTAGTTTTGCTGACTTTGCTGGTGGGAAAAACTTAGCTAGAAATTTTTGAGCTAAGTTATCCCAAGCGGTGATTGAACCGGGAGGCAATGAATGTAACCAACTCCGAGCTTTGTCTTTCAATGTAAACGGAAACAACCTCAACCTTATAACATCTTCCGAAATGTTATTGAATTTGAAGGTGTCGCAAATTTCCAAGAAACTCAAAATATGCTCGTTTGGATCAACCGTTGAACTACCTCCAAACTGCACTGCATTTTGAAGCATCTGAATTATTCCCGATTTTATCTCGAAACTGTTTGCATTAATTGTCGGCCTCCGAATACTTGACTGTATATCTGTGACAGTCGGCATGGCGTAATCCCTAAGTGATTTTTGTTTATCCCCTGCCATATTCACTGGTATTTCTTGTCCTGCCGGATCTTCTTCCACAGGTATTACCTCGCTAGTCAACTGTAATTTCTGGAACTTCCTTTCGATATCGTTTGTATAAGGAAAAAGTTCTTTTTTAGCCCTTGATCTAGTGTTCATACACTCACAAAGAATTCTAGCAAACACCAGAAGAAAAATAAATAACATTTAAATTAAGACTGAATTAATTATAACTAATATGGAATTAATATTAATAAAGAGCTCCCCGGCAACGGCGCCAAAAACTTGTTGGTTGATTTCACAATCAAATATATGTGCAAGTGTACACAGTCAACAAGTAATAAAGTGTCGATCCCACAAAGAATTCCAATCAATAAACTCCAACTACTAGCACTATACCAATTCAATTTTATTTAAACAACTGTAAAGTGTGATTTTTTGAATAAGAAAACTAAATTAATTAATTAAAATAGATTACTCTAAAATTAAATCAACTCAATAAAAACTAAGACTTAACGAATGAATTCAGATAAATAAGGTTAAGACTCCAATATCCCCAATTATGAACTATAAACCAATTATCCATTATCCCAATTATTATGCCTACTGAATTGTTAACAGGAATTTTAAGTGTCAAAAGCCCTTTTCCAAGTGATCAATTAACTTTTATTCAATCCAATTAATCTTGCGATATTCCTATGCAAAACAATTAAATTAAACTCATTCAATCCCAATTCCCAATTTGTTACATGTAGTGAACAGATATTCATATTCAATTCACGACCCTAATTATTCGTCATACAAATAATTAAGCATACATGTTATCATGTCCAGTCCTAACCGTAGATCTCCTCTCCCGAATCCTTCTAGAGTAACAAGGTAATTACTGGTCAAATAATTAATCAATAAACACAAAACACGATAAACAATTCACTTTAACATAAATAATTAGAATAAATGAAATAATTAATTTATAGACATAAAAGGTTCAATTGTAGCCTTAATGAAAGAGTTAGTTCATAATAGAAATCAAAACCAACAATCTCTTGAAAAACATCCTTAAGGAATTACACAAATTGAAAATAAGGAGAAGAAGAAACTCTAAAGTAAATCCTTCAATCTTCAAGTAATCCCTTGCTAGCCTTCAATTATGGTTGATAATCCTTTTATTTCAGCAACGAAGCCTTTATATACTCATCTCATCTAACCACAGTCCTTTTCCCAATCAACCTCTCAATTAGCTCCCAAATATGCAAGTCAAAAACGTTGGTCCACGCACGCACCTGGTCAACTAATCCGGCCTCCAGCTCCCCGGCGCTGAGAATAGTACTAGCCATAGCGCCCCGACGCTACTCTTTGAGTTATTTACCAAATTGCCATTCAACAGCTCAAATCCCCAAATTGCCCCTACAGCTCCTGAATCTGCAAAATAACAACTAAACCCAGTAAAAATGCTTCTAAAAGACTCGAGAATACAACAATTTAAATCCACGTATATCCAATTAATGGGTTTATTACCCCATCATCACCCATAATATTTTTATTTTGACAGTGAGAGAGTCCTTATTAAAATAAGATTGTGTTTCCTTATTTGGTGGGATAAGGAGGTTTAATTTGGGAAGGGATCTATTAGCCATTAATTGTTGTTATAAGGTGATTCTACAAAAGACTCCTACTCCTAATTGGATTCAGGTGGATATGACATCTATAAATACAACAATAAGGGGAAGGAGACACAACACAAGACAAAACATAAGAGCATGTGATACAAATAAATACTTTGTATTGTGGATTTCTCTCTCTCCGTGATTTTTTTTAATTGGGTTTCCACGCAAATTCTTGTGTTCATATTTTATATCTCTTTATTTATGTTTATGTGACTGTATTTCGTGAGTTTGATTTCACAACAATACAATCAACCGTTAGCGCGATTTTGGCCTGCTGTTTTGGTGATTTAGTCAGGCATACAAAATTTGGCGTTAACATTATCCAAGATTAGGAATTCACAATAATTCTAGTAACCATACATGTGCATCCATATTTCACAAGAACATATAATGACATTCTTCCAAAATCAGAGAAAAGAATGCCCTAAATATTAACTTACCATTTTATAACAGACAAAAAAATTACAAGCAACCAAGGAATTAATACCTAATCAGAAGGCACGACACTTGCGCGACAGTTGCTTCCCTCTTCTCCTTCTTCTTTTTTCTCCCTCTCCTCAATCGGCAATCTCCCACTTCTCCCTCTTCTTTTTTCTTTCCTCCGTTCCTGGTCTGATTGACTGCCTGATTCTAGTTAATTTAAAAAGGATCAACAACCACAAAAATTATTGGTCGCAGATAACCTCCTCGTCAACATTTGCGCCAAATTTATGGTGACAAAATTAAATCAGCGACCAATCAACGGTCGCTAATTTTAACTAGCGACTAGCTTAATGATCGGTCGCTATTACTATAATAGTACATAAAACTGTGGTTTTTGAAAGTCTTGGTCAAGTTTGGACCATTTTCTTGTACTGATATAGGTCCGGGCCCATGTGCTTGATTTAGCAGGTGGAAGGAACGGGAGCGTGGAAACTACAAAAGAAGGTCTCGATGGGTAAAAAAATATTATATACTATTTCTTACACTAGAAACCCATATTAATTGATAAATTATCTATTAACCCTATTTAATGATCACCTACATCGGAGGTGTCCTACGAAGACACCTATTGTTGATTAATTAAACTGCGGGCGTTCATACAAGTCTAATAGGCATGTAAACGAGTCAAATCTCAACGAATACCCTAATGCTTAGATTCGGATCATTAATCGGACCTACTCGGACCTACTCGGCTTATAAATACTTGACTCGTTTACAAAACGAGTTACTTATGAGCCTTCAAATCGAGTTTCGAATATGAAACATTCCACTTAATGCTGAACCACTACATACTAAATTGATTATTGAACTAATGTTTATATATAAAAGTTTTTTACTTTTATTTATATAAAGAAATTACAAAGAATGTAATACAAAAATTTGTCTGACCAATATCTTTCATCTCAAATTTGTTGTTTTTCTCGACTCTTCTGGAGCAAGATCTTTCATCAATAAATACAATAATAATAGCAAATCCAAATTATGATCTTTTGATAAAAATGCATGCATAAATTGAATTATTCTCAAATCCTTCTTTCAAAAAATATACACTCAGGCGATTATACCACACTATGCATCTGGATTGCTTTAACCTATATAAGAATCTTTGTAGCTTGATAGAATACATACTTCGAGATATAAAATTTATGCTTTCGGCATTTTATATATCCTTTAGGGATTTTTATATAGATATAATTATCTAATGATCCATACAGATATGATGTAACAACATCCATTAATTTCTCTTGTTACTAAGCTAATTAAAAATCTGAATGTAATTACATCCATTATATGAGCAAATATTTTTTTTCATAATCAATATCAGGTTTCTGCGAGAAACCTTGTGCTACAAGTCGTGCTTTGTACCTTATAATTTCATTTTTCTCATTTTGTTTATGTACAAATACCCATTTATATCCAACATGCATTATGCCTTTAGGTGTTCGGACTATAGGTCCAAAAACTTCACATTTACTTAGTGAATTTAAGTTTACTTAAATTGCCTCTTTCCACATTGGTCAAACATTTCTACATTCACCAACGATTTGTGGTTCATATTCATGATCATTACTTCCGGTACTATCATAAACAACTTTATATGAAAATATGTTGTTGACAATAATTTTATTTTTATCTAATATATCCGTCTCTTGTATATACATAATGAATCGAAATCTCGTTATTTTCAGGTACCTGATCATCTTCAGGGGATAACTCTTTAAGAGTTTTATTTACAGAAGATTTTTGTTCATAAGTTTTGGATAAATCAATAATTATTTTGTAGCCTGTTTTATGGGTATAACCTTTTTATAAGCTGCACCTTGTTTTTTCTTGTACTTTTTTCTTCTTCTGGGGAATTTTATCTGTAACACTGATCATTCTTTCACGTTTCAAGTGTGACTTTGATTCAATTTACTGCTGTATTAACTGATTGTCCTACAGGGACTTCAATCCCTGCTAGAGTATTAGCAGCTAGAATGTGAGATATCACTATTTTCTTATTATCGGTGAATAATTTTGGTAATTGATTTGGAAATGAATAATCCTTTGAACTTCTAGTTTATATTGATTTGTATGAGTATCAAGATTAAATAACGTTGAAACATTCCAAATAATCTCCTGTCATGCTTCAGGCAACGATCTCATGTCATGCTTCAGGCAATGATTTTTCTCCCCCTAATGGTGGGAACACTGTTTCATTAACAAGGACAATCCTCGAAACGTGCTTTTAAAAAAAACATCACATGTTAAGGTTATGATGCAGCATGTAAAATAGCATGACCCCAAGCATAAACAGGTAATTTTGATTTCATAATCAAAAGTCATGCAATATATTGAAGTCTCTTGATAAGTGATTCAGCTATACCATTTTGAGTATGTGTATGTGCAACATGATGTTTAACATAAATATGACCATCTGTTTAATGCATCAAGTAAAATCATAAAATACTTGAATACACCACAATGTGGGTGTATTGGTTCACATATATTACCCTGAATTCTTTCTTAGAAAGATGAACACTAAATAACAATAATTAAATGTGATAGTTTGGTAATTAATTTACCTTGATATAATCAACATGTAAGACCCCGAATTTTATGAAATGAAAGTATTCAATTTTCTTATAATTATTATTCGATTTAGTAAATGGTTAAATAGATAAAAGGTTAAAGTTAAGGGTGATATGTGAAAATTTTACAAAAGTAAGCAAGTTGTCATAAAATATTCTTTTGGTCGGAGAATATCCGTACAACTGCACAATCATTGGTGGACACCACAACAGAATAACTGTCGAATTTAGAAAGCGACAGAAATAACCTTTTTTATAAAAATAACGACAAGACTTTTACCGTTAAACTGTTAAAATACCCGGTGATAAAAATACAGTAATACGCGTTGTGGCACAGTAGCACACGGTATTGCACAATATCTCTAAATTATTGATGCTTACGTGAGAAGTAACTCAGTTTATTTTATTATTGCAATAGTAGTTGATGCATAGTATATCACATTATGATTCAATTATTGTCACAGTATCATCTGCATAATATTTTATATTATTAAATTAATAATTGAGACGACAAAGTTATTCATATTATTATTTGCATTATTGACAATGTCTAGAAATTTCTGTCGAGGAAAGGAGTTTGGTCACCTAATTGCGCGCCAATAAGGAGAAGTCCTTATCGAAAAGCCCCCTCTTTCCTGTGAATGATCTGGTTGTTATTATTGCGAGTTATAATAATGATGAATAAATATTATTAAAAATGTGTTTTGTGAAGCCAAGTGAATTGAGATAAATAGAAGGGATTTTTATGAAGTATTTGTTATAAATTTGGCTTATTGCATGGACCCCCTATAAGACCCCAACTTATTATAAATGAAATTGAATTTTCTCTATTTATTATTTTGAAATAGTAAGGGTTGATTTGATTAATGTGGTTAGTTGTGGGTAAAATGCGCAAATAACTCAAATAAGCAAGTGGTTATAAAATATTCATTGTTGTTGGGGAATATTCGTTTGGTCGTGGGATATTCTTACTGTCGGGGAATATTCGTATGACGGCACAGCCTTGTGTGGGCCCCATAACGGAAAGCGATTGGATGAAGAAAATGACAAGTATAAGTTTTTATAAATAATTCACAGTAGTTATTACCAAGTAACACTGTTGGAATACCCAAAGGTTAAAACACACAAGATACGCCAGATTGCACCAATTATTGATTCTTACGTAAGAAGGCACTACTCAATAATTGTTACATTAATTACTATTTAATATTTTATTTTATTGATTCAATAATTGGTACGTTGATATTTTATGTTATGGTTGTTTCAATAATTGTCACTACATAGTATTTTCCATTATCAAATCAATAATTCATATTATTTGAATAATATTATTAGATAGAATTATTGGCAATGTCTAGAAAGTTCTGTCTAAAGATAGGTTTGGTCACCTAATCATGGCTACCAAGAAGGAGAAATCCTTATTGAAAGCCCCCTCTTCTGGGAATGACACGGTTGTCACGATTTGTAATTACGTAATATTATTTGTGAATAATTAATTATTGATTTATATGATAAGGAAAATATTCATTTTATGTGGATATAGATGGAGAAAATTTTTAATGTGACAATTGTTGAAAATTGATATTTTATCTTTTCTGATAAAATAATTTATTTAAATATATTATTATATTATAATAATATAATAATGGTGATATTTTACAATGAATGTGTGATATATGAATAAATGAGGAGGAAGAGTATTTTTGTTATAAAAATTATTTAAAACATGTTAAACATGTTCGTGGGCCCCATTTCTTGACTAAAATTTAATTATAGCCCGTAAAATCGTTCGTATGTGGATTTCGGTCAAGTTCTGCTTGGAATTTGAAAAACTTAAACTTACAAAGTTGTAGAGAATTAAATTTCCTATGGAATGGACATAAGATTTGATTTTTTTTGATAAAAGGCTATTTATTATGAATTATTGAAGTTCTGGAATAATTGATTTTGGAAGTTTTAATTATTTTTTTTAAAGAAAAACGTTTTTATTATGTTGGTGGGCCCCACTAGTATTGAAAACATGCTGAATTCAGATTTCTAAGGTGGGCGTGAAATTTTTTAAATTTTTTAAATATTTTATTAAATTTTCTACTTTGGTGTTCTAAGCATTTTACTATAAATAGGGTGCTTAGGTTAGAATTGAAAATCACACCAGAAACTGAAATTTTCTCTCCCTATATTATCGAGCGTATTCTCGTGAGTATTTTGATACTTTGAGTGTTCTTGCTATACTGCAAAAGTTCCTTTCAAATATTATATCCGATATTCCACCAAATCCTATACTATTTTTTGAGGTAAGGGATGTTATTTTTTTTAAAATGATATTATTTCTTTCAATATCATTATGTCGGAATATTGGTAAGATTTTTCTTATGAAATTCTTGTCTTTTTGTGTCGGAGTTACTATTCACGTATACGGCACTATTCACGAATACGACACTATTCACCAAAAATGAAATTTTCTCTTCTTTGTCCCAGATGTCTATTTTTGTTACTATCTTTGATTGTATTCATGTTTTGATATTCATTCTTGAATTTTACTCCACCATAGTATATTATGAGGTATTTTTGAACATGGATAAACCGAAGTACGAATCTCTAATATTTGTTCTTTTGTCTCACGGGATTCGTTTTCTTTAAAATATTTTTCATCATCCTCAGTCCTAAATGATGATATAACTGAATATCTTTGGCCTGTAGTGCAAAGATAAATGATTTTCTGATGAATATCTTTGGCCCGTAGTGCAAAGATGAACAGGTGTTGAGATTAACATGACCAACTGGTGAGAATATCTTTGGCCCGTAGTGCAAAGATGAACAGGTGTTGATATGAACATGACCAACTGATGAATATATTTGGCCTGTAGTGCAAAGATGAATATTTGATTCAAGATGTATATTGATTGATGTTACAGGGATAAAATATTGATGATGAAATTAAAATCATAGAAGATAGTATATTTCATTCTCTACTTAACTCTTCTAATGAATTATTATTTCTGCTGCGAATATTGATTTAAAACTTGTTGTCTATTATATTCTATCAGATTTTTCCTTGTTGAGGACTAACGATAATTTGTTCTATATTATCTTAGTCATAATATTCTCTACTAGGCTAGTTGAGCTCACTCTTTTCCTTTTTGTTCCATTTTTCTTATCAGGAAGCGAGAATATAGCAGGGAGTAGTCGGGGTGTAGAGAGATGTTCCAAGGCAGTTGTTATAGTAGTCCTCACTATTTTGTAAAATAGTGTATCAATAATTGTAATGAGGACTTATTTGAGTGTGAATATTGTTTAGAAGACAATATTTGTATTTAAACTCACAGTTTATGTGTTGTCGTATTTTGCACGACAATTGTATTAATAAAGTTGTAGTTATTTCTGTACCATATGTTTGGCGACTTAGAATGGGCGATGTATACCTATTTTGGGGGCGTCACAGTTGGTATCAGAGCTTAGGGATATGGTCTCTGGCGGAGATAGGGGAATAAAACTAGGAGGGGAGAGACGAGTAAATCCTTCGCTAGTATATCCTACCTAATCTTAATTGTTGGTTGGTCAGAGTATATGGTTATTATGTTGCATGTCAATTTCTTTAATTAACCCTTGTTTTATGGCAGTATTTGAGAATGGCAACTGAGAATGTTAACAGTGGAGTAAATGAGACCGTGGAGACACCTTTACTCACCAATCAGAGAAACGTGCAACAGACGACAATGTTCCTCCCAGAAACAACACCACAATCGATCGATGAATGACGGATGTTTGAAGCTTTTTGCGATTCATGCAAAATCGCATTTGGAGACTCGTGTACAAAATATAGGTGGAAATGATAAGAACGCATGGTTTATCACAAATGCAAGCGATTCAAAGAGTTGGGACCACCAGAATTCTGGAGAAAGCCGAATCCGATTAAGGCGGAGACGTGGGTCAAGAAAATTACCAAGATATTCGATGTCTTGGGATGCACGGAGGAACTGAAGGTTCCATTTGCCACTTTTATGTTCCTTAATGAGGCAGATTACTGGTGAGAATCTGTGAAACGTACCCATCCAGCTGCACTCAACATGTCTTGGGAGACATTTCAGAAACTGTTCAATGACAAGTATTTTCCTGAAAGTATTCGTCATATGAAGGAGGTGGAGTTTATTAGACTGGAATAGAACAACATGACGATGTCCTAGTACAAGGCGAAGTTTGCGGAGTTATCCAAGTTTGCACCTCATTTGGTGGAGAATGAGGAACGTATGACGCGGATGTTTCTGAGAGGTTTGAAACCCGACATACGTCAATATCTCATTTCTCATAAATTTTTTTCTATATTTAGATGTTGTCAACATGGCTCAATTATTATAGCAATATAACGAGTACGTTCAACTGAGGGACCACAACCAGGGTCATACCGGTGATAGCAGTCATTGGAGCAATGATAACCAGCGGGGAAAGAAAAATACGGACAGAAACGGTAACCACTCTGGTGGTAATCGTGGCCATGATTATAAAAGAAGCGAGTCGGGGGGAGATTTTAAAAAGAGAAGGTACAACATTGACAATATGAAGACATCAGCACCAACATCAACTATTTTTAAGGGAGGAGAACGACCACCGGTCATATGTTATAAATGCGGGAAAGAGGGACATATCAGCCCAAACTACCCACAACAGTTCAAGGTATGTTATAATTGTGGAAAGGAAGGACATATTGCTCAAGATTGTACTGTAGTAAAACCAAGTCCAGCGGGGATGGTGACTCAAAAGGCTGTCCCAGAAAAGTCAAAGCCAACGGTTCCTAGAAGAGCGTTTATCGTGACTAGCCAAAATGCGAGGAACCCGAACGAGGTGATCACGGGTAAGCTAATCATAAATTCTTATGAAGTTTATACCTTACTAGATACCGGTTCTACCCATTCATTTATCTCTCCTGCTTGTGTTCAACGTTTAAACTTGACTCCAGAGAAATTAGAGTTTGACCTATCTGTGGAGACTCCGTTAGGAGAAATTTTCATTACATCCACTGTTTATAAATCTTGTTTGATCCAAGTTGGCACCATCACATTACCTGTTGATCTTATCTCTTTAAAGATACTTGCATTTGACGTAATTTTAGGGATTGATTGGTTAACTACTCATCAAGCCAAAATTGATTATTTTTGTAAGGTTGTTAGTTTTCATATTCCAAACCAACCTATTATGCGAATTCAAGTAACTAAACTACTAAAATAAACACTGTCATATCAAGCCATAAAGTCATTCGTTTATTAAAAAACGGATGTCAAACTTTCTTAGCCCATGTTATGGATTTGAATAAAGACACGTCAGATTTGAATAATATTCCTGTTGTTAGTAAATTTCCTAACGTATTTCCTGAAGAACTTCCCGGTCTACCCCCAGAACGTGAAGTTGAATTCTTTATTGACCTTGAACCTGGTAAAAATTGCATTTCTAAAATCCTATATCGAATGGATCTTATTGAACTTCAGGAGTTAAAGGTCCAAATACAGGAGTTGTTGGACATCGGTTTCATTCGTCCTAGTACATCTCCTTGGGGTGCTCCTGTTTTATTTGTAAAGAAGAAAGACGAGAGTATGCAACTTTGTATTGACTACCGGGAATTGAACCATGTCACCATCAAGAATAGGTATCTGCTACCTCGCATTGATGACCTGTTTGACCAGTTGCAAGGAGCACAATTCTTCTCAAAGATCGATTTTTCGTTCTGGATATCATCAATTGAAGATTAGAATTGAGGATATTCTGAAGACTGCCTTTAGAACTCGGTACGGGCATTATGAATTCCTAGTTATGTCTTTTGGATTGACTAATACTCCTGCGACTTTTATGGATATGATGAACCAAGTATTTAAGGAATATTTGGATAAGTTCTTTGTTGTCTTTATTGATGACATCCCCATATATTCCAAAAGTTGTGAAGATCATGAGCACCATTTGAAGCTGGTACTCCAAAGGCTTCGTGAAAACAAGCTATATGCCAAGTTGAAGAAATACGAGTTCTGGCTTGAGGAAGTAGCATTCCTTGGGCACGTGGTGTCAAAACATGGAGTATCTATTGACCTGGAGAAGATTGAAGCAATATAAAGTTGGGAGCAACCGAAGTCGGTGACCGAAGTACGTAGCTTTCTGGGCTTAGCTGGTTATTATCGGAGATTCGTGGAAGGAATTTCTCGAATCGCTACTCCGTTAACTCAGCTGACTTGGAAGGATACAAAATTCATATGGAGCAAGAAATGCGAGAAGAGTTTTCAAGAGCTCAAGAGGAGACTCATTTCGGCACTTGTTCTGAAAATACCGTCTGGTTCAGATGGATATGTTATCTACAGCGATGCTTCAGGCAAAGGGTTAGGATGTGTTCTCATGCAACATGGAAAAGTCATAGCCTATGCCTCGCGACAACTTAAATAATATGAGAGGAATTATCCTACTCATGATCTAGAGTTAAGCGTGCAATGCTTTTTTGCTTAAAGATCTGGAGGCACTATCTATATGGGGAGAAAGTGGAGATATATTCAGACCATAAAAGCCTCAAATATTTCGTTACCCAAAAGGAACTCAATATGTGGCAACGACGTTGGCTTGAGCTGTTGAAAGACTGTGACCATACCATTCAATACCATCCTGGAAAAGCTAACGTGGTAGCTGACGCATTAAGTAGAAGATCATATGCAGGAACGAGTGCGATGTTGTTAACACAAAGGCCTATTTTGTGTGATTTACAAAAGATGAAGATAGAATTCAAGACTCCGAGGACCCATGCGATGATGTTAAGTATACGCATAGAACCAACTTTAATCGATAAAGTTAAAGTTGCTCAAGCCACAAACCCGGAGCTGATGCGTATGAAGAAGAAAGTACAAGAAGGTGTTATCCCAGATGCAAGAATCGATGAAGAAGGAATACTTCGAGTCAACTCCATACTTTGTGTTCCTAACGACTCTGATTTGAAGTACAAGATCATGATGGAGGCACACAATACACCGTTTGCAATCCATCCTGGAAGTTCCAAAATTTATCATGATCTTCAACATACATTTTGGTGGAATAATATGAAGAGAGAGATCGCGAAGTTTATCTCGAGGTGTTTAACTTTTCCACGGGTAAAGGCGGAGCATCAAGTGCCTAAGGGTCCATTGCAACCACTTGTGATTCCGAAATGGAAGTGGAAACACATTACCATGGATTTCGTTACGGGTCTTCCCATGGTTTCTCAAGGCATACATGTTATTTGGGTTATTGTTGATAGATTAACTAAGTCTGCTCATTTCTTGCTGATACAGGAGACTTATTCCCTTGAACATCTTGCTCGTATGTACGGAAATGAGGTTGTGAGATTGCATGGCATGCCAGTATCCATAGTTTCAGATCGTGACCCAAGATTCACTTCACGATTTTGGGTTAGCTTGTAAAAAGCTATGGGCACGGATTTATGATTCAGTTCGGTATACCATCCTCAAACGAACGGACAATCAGAGAGGACTATTCAAACTCTTGAAGATCTATTAAGACTCTGTGTCCTAGACTTCAAAGGGGTTGGGATAAATATTTACCATTGGTGGAATTCTCCTACAACAACAGTTATCAGGCAAGTATAAGTGTGGTTCCATTCGAAGCATTGTATGGACGAAAGTGTCGCTCTCCATTATGTTGGGATGAGGTGGGTGAAGCAACATTGTTGGGACCAGAGTTGGTACGTATTACTACAGAAAAGATCCAAATGATTCGACAACGTATACAAACGGCACTGGATCGACAAAAGAGTTATGCGGATCTTCATCGAAAGAACGTGGAATTTAGTATTGGGGATCATGTATTGTTGCGTGTTGCTCCATGGAAGGGAGTTACAAGATTTGGGAAAAGAGGAAAGCTCAATCCACGATTTATTGGTCCATTTCAGATTCTTGATCGAGTAGGAAATGTGGCCTATAGACTCGCGTTACCTCCAAGTATGTCTCGTGTTTATAATGTTTTTCACATATCTATGCTTCGTAAATATGTGAAAGACCCAAACCACGTTATTGAGTTAGAACCAGTTGAAATAGCCGAAGATTTAACGTACGAGGAGGTACCTGTCAAGATCTTGGATAGGAAGAAGTATGTCCTACGCACAAAGGTCATACCACAAGTCAAAGTTTTATGGAGAAACCATGGTATCCTCACCTTTTCGAAACACCAGGTACGTACGTCAATTTCGAGGATGAAATTTCATAAGGAGGGGAGGTTGTAAGACCCCAACTTATTATAAATGAAATTGAATTTCCTCTATTTATTATTTTGAAATAGTAAGGGTTGATTTGATTAATGTGGTTAGTTATGGGTAATATGTGCAAATATCTCAAATAAGCAAGTGTTTATAAAATATTCATTGTTGTCGGGGAATATTCGTTTGGTCGTTGAATATTCTTACTGTCAGGGAATATTCGTATGACGACATAGCCTTGTGTGGGCCCCATAACGGAAAGCGATTGTGTGACGCCCCCAAAACAGGTATACATCACCCATCTTGAGTCGCCAGATACATGGTACATAAATTCAAATACAACTTAATTATACAACAGTCGTGTAAAATATGACAAAACATAGCTAAGAGTTTAAACAAGAATATTGTCATCTAGACAATATCCACACTCAATGGTGTCCTCATTACAATTATTATCACATTATTCCGTAGAATAGTGAGGATTACTAAAGCCATTTATCCTGGACCATCACTCCATTCGCCGACTCGTCCCAATTATATTCTTATTTCCTAAAGAGAACAATGAAAGAAAGGGTGAGCTCAACTAGCCCAGTAAGAAATATTATGACTAAGATAATGTAGAATAAATTTTCCTTAGCCTTCAACAGTATAACAACTGATAGAATATAATAGACAACAAGTTTTAGATCAACAATCTACAAATGAAATAAGCAATCCATTAGAAGAGTCAAGTAGAGCATAAAATCTACTATCTTCTATGATTTAAAAAGTTTTTCATCAACTTTATCACCGAGACTCGACAATAAATAAACTCGAATCATCCCCGCGCACCACGACCAAGGATATTCATGTAATCATCAATGGTCATGATTATACCGAATAATCCTCGGTCATAATCATACCAACAACAATGTCCCATCAATGAACTACAGGCCAAAGAGGACTTTTACCACATCATTCGTTACATTACGGTCATGATTATACCGAATAATCCTTGGTCATAATCATACCAAGTCCATCTATGCACGTAAGCCAAAGATGACTTTAATCACAATATAAGCATGAGGATGATGACAATGACATAATAATTCAATAAAACAAGTTCAAGGATAAATTTTAAAGATTTATAATTTAATTTATCCAGAAATTAATAACATCCAAACTGTCAACATGATTCTGCTTTGTAGAGTAAAATTCAAGAATAATATTCATGTACCAAAAATAATTTGGACAGAAAAGAAATATATTTTTTGGGTAAATAGTACTCCATGAATAGTACCCTGTGAATAGTACTTGAGGAATAGACCTAAATGAATAAGTACTTCGACATGAAAAAAAGTACCCCAAATACCCGAGTGAATAATATTCAAGTGAATAGTAATTTGGGTGAATAATAACTCATGAATAGTACTCCATCACGAAAAGTGCTCCGAATACCCGAGTGAATAATACTAGAGTGAATAGTAATCGGTTGAATAGTAACCCGTGAATAGTAGCTCGTAAAAAAAAAACCCAAAGAAAGTGATATTCCATGACGAGTACAAAAGAAATGATATCTCATATGAGTATAATAGAATATACGATCTATCGCAATGGATTTTCACCGCCACGCAGAATCCACGTGAGATGCATCATTTCCACAATTTAATAAAGAATGAATACGAAAGGTCATTCACCATGCATGTGATAATCCACATAGACATGTTATTCCAATAAAATAATAAAGAATGGAATAACAGAAGAATTCACCAGGCATGCGATAGACCGCACAGACATGTTATTCCAAAAGAATAATAAATAATGGAACTAGGTCATGCGTAATACGTACAGATAGGATATTCCAATAGAATATAAAAAATGGAACCAGGTCATGCGTAATCCGCACAGATAGGATATTCCAACAGAATAATAAAGAATGGAATAACAGAAGAATTTCACCATGTATGCGGTACTTCGCATAGACAGGTTATTCCAACATAATAATAAAGAATGGAATAATGTAAGAATTTCACCATGTATGCGGTATTCAGACATACAAAGTTATTCCAACATAATAATAAAGAATGGAATAATGTAAGCTCTCTTCATGAATACGAAAGAAATAATACCCCTTACCTCAAAAGAAGACTGGATCTTTGGAATAGTGAGGTAACATACTTCTCTTCTTTCTCTCTATAATTTCTCTCTATAATAATTGCTTCTACAACTTTAGTGAATTGGTGAGAAATGAAGGAAGAATGAGCTTATTTATAGGAAAATATAGTTTCGATAATTGCACGCTTTTGGGGCTCGAAATATTACAAGATAATACCTTTCTCTTTTTTTCATTTTTAATTTAGTCCTGCAAGTATTATCAAACTTGCACCACCTCCCCAATAGTAAATCATGTGAATCAATAGTAAATCATGTGACTCAATAGTTCTAAACATGTGAAAAATTAATTATAGTATAAGACCTTCAACTATACCTCCATTTTAACTTAGTCATGCAAGTATTATCAAACTTTCACCAACTCCCTAATAGTAAATCATGTGAATCAATAGTACACACATGCGAACACATAGTTATAAGAATGTGAATTAATAGCAATTAATTGTTCATTTATCCTAGGTTAATTACCCGATTGGTTAATATAACCTCCAAACATCAATTATTATCGAAATAAATATCGATTTCCACTAACACTAATAATTCCCACATAATGGAACTATCCAATTCATCTTTAATTAACACGAACTTATTCATCATTAATATTATAATTCACAATATTTAACAACCAGGTCGTTCCCAGGAAAGAGGGGGCTTTCCGATAAGGATTTCTCCTTATTGGTAGCGCAATTAGGTGACAAACCTCTCCTCGATGTAACTTCTAGACATTGTCAATATTGCAAATAATAATATGAATAACTTTGTCGTCTCAATTATTGATTTAATAATATAACATATTATGCGGATATATCTTGTGACAACAATTGAATCAATAATATGAGAGATATGATCAAAGAATTATCAGTAGCAATAATTGAGTATAACCGAGTGACTTCTTACGTAAGCATAAATAATCAATACCGCGGTACTACTATGCAACCACGCATATTATCGTATACTTTTACTACCGGGGTAGTTCAACAGTTTAACGGTAAAAATTTCGCCGTTATTTTTATAAAAAGATAATTCTGCCGTTTTCTAAAAACGACAATACTTCTGTTGTGGGGTCCACCAATGATTATGTCGTCGTACGAATATTTCCTGTGAAAACGAATATTCCCCGACACAACGAATAACAACTTGTTTACTTTGTAAAATTTTCAAATATCACCCTTAACTTTAACCCTTTATCAATTTAACCATTTACTAAATAAAATAATAATTATAAGAAAATTGAATACTTTCATTTCAAAATTTCGGGATCTCACAGATTGGATGAAGAAAACGACAAGTATAAGTTTTTATAAATAATAAATAGAGTAGTTATTCACTAACAACATTGAATAATACGGGTTTAAAATACAAGATTACGCCAGATTGCACCAATTATTAATTCTTACTTAAGAAGGCACTACTCAATAATTGTTACAGTAATTACTATTTAATATTTTATTTTATTGATTCAATAATTGCTGCGTTGATATTTTATATTATTGTTGTTTCAATAATTGTCACTACACAGTATTTTCCATTATCAGATCAATAATTCATATTATTTGAATAATATTATTAGATAGCATTATTGGCAATGTCTAGAAAGTTCTTTCTAAGGAGAGGTTTGGTCACCTAATTGCGCGCCACTAAGGAGAAATCCTTATTGGAAATCCTCTTCTTTCTTGGGAACGGTCTAGTTGTCGGTATTGTGATTTTGTAATATTATTTGTGAATAATTAATTATTGATTTATATGATAAGAAAAATATTCATTTTATGTGGATATAGATGGAGAAAATTTTTAATGTGACAATTGTTAAAAATTAATATTTTACCTTTTCTGATAAAATAATTCATTTAAATATATTATTATATTATAATAATATAATAATGGTGATATTTTACAATGAATGCGTGATATATGAATAAATGAAGAAGAAGAGTATTTTTGTTACAAAAATTGTTTAAAACATGTTAAACATGTTCGTGGGCCCCTTTTCTTGACTGAAATTTAATTATAGCCCATAAAATCGTCCATATATGGATTTCGGTCAAGTCCTGCTTGGAATTTGGAAAAACTTAAACTTACAAAGTTGTAGAGAATTGAATTTCCTAGGGAATAGACATAAGATTTGAATTTTTCTGATAAAAGGGCTATTTATTATGAATTATTGAAGTTCTGGAATAATTGATTTTTGAAGTTTTAATTATTTTTTTTAAGAAAAACATTTTTATTATATTGGTGGGCCCCACTATTATTGAAAACATGCTGAATTCAGATTTCTAAGGTGGGCGTGAAATTTTTTAAATATTTTATTAAATTTTCTGCTTTGGTGTTCTAAGCATTTTCCTATAAATAAGGGGCTTAGGTTAGAATTGAAAATCACACCAGAAACTAAAATTTTCTCTCTCTATATTATCGAGCGTATTCTTGTGAGTATTTTGATACTTTGAGTGTTGCTCTACGATGCAAGTTCCTTTCAGCGTTATATCTTATATTCCAACTAGAAGTACTATTCTTTTGAGGTAAGGGATATTATTTTTTTCAATATCATTATGTCGGAATATTGGTAAGATTTTTCTTGTGAAATTCTTATCTTTTTGTGTCGAGATTACTATTCACGTATACGGCACTATTCACGAATACGACACTATTCACCGAAAAATAAAATTTTCTTTTCTTTGTCCCATATGTCTATTTTGGTTACTGTAAGACCCCAACTTATTATAAATAAAATTGAATTTCCTCCATTTATTATTTTGAAATAGTAAGGGTTGATTTGATTAATGTGGATAGTTATGGGTAAAATATGTAAATATTTCAAATAAGCAAGTGGTTATAAAATATTCGTTTGGTCGTGGAATATTCTTGCTGTCGGGGAATATTTGTACGACGGCGCAGCCTTGTGTGGGCCCCATAACAGAAAGCGATTGGATGAAAAAAATGACAAGAATAAGTTGGTTATAAATAACTACGTAGTTTTTACCGTTAATACTGTTGGAATACCCGGTGGTTAAAACACAGTAGCATACGGTTTTACACCAATTATTGATTCTTACGTAAGAAAGCACTACTCAATAATTGTTATAGTAATTACTGTTCAGTATTTTATTTTATTGATTCAATAATTGCTTCGTTGATATTTTATATTATTGTTGTTTCAATAATTGTCATTACACAGTATTTTCTATTATCGGAGCAATAATTCATATTATCTGAATAATATTATTGGATAACATTATTGGCAATGTCTAGAATGTTACGCGTCAAGGAGAGGTTAGGTCATCTAATCAATTGCGCTTGCCAAGAAGTGAGAGATCCTTATTGAAAGCCCTCTATCCCGGAAATCTGGTTGTCAGTATTGTGATTCTGTAATATTATTCGTGAATAATTAATTATTGATTTATATGATGAGAAAAATATTGATTTTATGTGGATATAGATGGAGAAAATTTTTAATGTGACAATTATTGAAAATTAATATTTTATCTTTTTCTGATAAAATAATTCAATTAAATATTTTATTTTAATAATATATTGATGGAGATATTTTTACAATGAATGTGGGATATATGAGTTTATAAAGAGGAAGAGTATTTTTGTGGCATTAAATAATTAACACATGTTTTATGTGTCAGTAGACCCCATTTCTTGACTGAAATTTGATTATAGCCTGTAAAATCGTCCGTTTGTGGATTTCAGTCAATTTTTGTTTGGAATTTGGAAAAAACTTTCTTCTGCAAAGTTGTAGATAATGGAATTTCCTATGGAAAAGACATGAGGTTCGAATTTTTCGATAAAGGCTATTTATTGTGAATTATTGAAGTTTTGAGTTCAAATAATTAATTTTGGAAGTTTAAAATATTTTAAGTAACAAAACGTTTTGGGATGTTGGCACATGTTTTGGTGATGATTTTGGTGCTGTGTGGTGTGCGTAGGAATATAATATGAAAATATTAATAATTTATTAAATTTTACTTTGCTTGTGTGTTCTAAGCATTTTCCTATAAATAGGGTGCTTAGGTTAAAATTGAAAATCACACCAGAAACTAAAGATTTCTCTCTCTTTCTCTCTCGATATATTGAGCGTATTCTTGTGAGTATTTTAATACTTTGAGTGTTGCTTATACTAATGGTGCAAGTTCAAGTCATAGCATATATCCAGGTTTTTTACTAAAGTCTTATTCTTTCGAGGTAAGGGATATTTTTTTTTTTTCAAATGATATTATTTTTTTCAATATCATTATGCCGAAGTATTGATCTGAAATTTTAATCAAATTTAGAACTTTTTGTGTCGGGGTTACTATTCACGTATACGGCACTATTCACGAATACGACACTACTCACAGAAAAATCAAAATTTTGTTTTTCGTCCAAAATATCTATTATGGATACTAGCTTTGATTGTATTCATGTTTTGATCATTCTTGAATTTTACTCCACTATGATTATTTATGAGGTATTTTTGGACATGAAATAAATTTGAAATACTGAATCCTTAATATTTATTCTTTTGTTTCATTGGATTCGTTCCCTTTAAAATATTTTTCATCATCCTCAGTCCTAAATGATGATATTATTGAATATCTTTGGCCTGTAGTGCAAAGATAAATGATTTTATAATGAATATCTTTGACTCGTAGTACAAAGATGAACATGTATTGAGATGAACATGACCGACTGATGAATATCTTTGGCCTGTAGTGCAAAGATGAATATTTTATTCAAGATGTATATTGATTGATGTTACAGGGATAAAATATTGATGAAACACTTTTAAATTCATAGATAATAGTAGATTTCATTCTCTACGTAACTCTTCTATGGATTATTATTTCCGCTGCGAATATTGATCTGAAACTTGTTTTCTATTGTATTTTATCAGATTTTTCCCTGTTGAAGACTAACGATAATTTGTTCTATATTATCTTAGTCATAATATTCTTCTTTGGGCTAGTTGAGCTCACCCTTTTCCTTGTTGTTCCCTTTTTTCTCTCGAGGCGAGAATGTAATGAGTACTAGTGGGGTATGGAATGATGATTCTAGAAGTTGTTTAGTAGTCCTCACCATTTTTGTATAATAATGTATCAATAATTGTGATAAGGATTTATTTGGGTATAGATATTGTCTAGAAGATAATATTTGGATTTAAACTCACAGTTTTTATGATGTATTAATAAAGTTGTAGTTGTTTCTGTACCATGTTATTGACAACCTAAAATGGGTGATGTATACCTATTTTGGGGGTGTCACAGTTGGTATCAGAGCTTAGGGATATGATCTCTGGTGGAGATCGGGGAATAGAACTAGGAGGGGAGAGACGAGTAAATCCTTCGCTAGTGTGTCCTACCTAAGCTTATTTATTAGTTGGTCAATATATAGGGATATTATGTGATATATTGATTTCCTTAATTAACCCTTGTTTTATGGCAGTATTTGAGAATGTTGACTGAGAATGTTAACAGTGGAGTAAATGAGACCGTGGAAACACCTGTACTCACCAATGAAGAGAACGTGCAGCAGGCCGACAATGTTCCTCCTGTGAACAACGCCACTGAGCAGATAATGAATGACGGGATGTTTATAAGTTTTTTGCAGCTTCATGCAAAATCGAGGATTTAGGAGACTCGTGCACAAAATACAAAGTGGAAATGATAACAACGCCGATTTGTCACGGCCAAGCGATTCAAAGAGTTGGGACCACCGAATGCAGGGAAGCGGGATCCAATTAAAGGCGAGACGTGGGTCAAACAAATCACCAAGATATTTGATGTCTTGGGATGCGGAGGAAATGAAGGTTCTATTCGCCACCTTTATGTTCCGTAATGAGGCGACATCTTGTAGGAATCGTGAAGCGTACCCATCCAACCGCACTCAAAGATGTCTTGGGAGACGTTTAAAACTTTTCAATGACAAGTACTTTCACGAAAGTATTCAATCATATGAAGGAAGTGGAGTTCATTAGATCGAACAAAATAACATGACGGTGTCCCAAAGTACGAGACAAAGTTTACAGAGTTATCTAGGTTTGCACCTCATTTGGTGGAGAATGAGGAACGTATGACGCGGATGTTTCTGAGAGGTTTGAAACCCGGCATACGTCAGTATCTCATTTCTCATAAATTTTCTCTCTATTCAGATGTTGTCAACATGGCTCAATTATTAGAGCGAGATAACGAGTACGCTCAACCGAGGGACCACAACTAGGATCATACCGGAGATGAATATGTGTTGATATGAACATGACCAACTGATGAATATCTCTGGCCTGTAGTGCAAAGATGAATATTTGATTCAAGATGTATATTGATTGATGTTATAGGGATAAAATATTGATGATGGACTTTAAAATCATAGAAGATAGTAGATTTCATTCTCTACTTAACTCTTCTAATGAATTATTATTTCTGCTGCGAATATTGATTTAAAACTTGTTGTCTGTTATATTCTATCAGATTTTTCCCTGTTGAGGACTAACGATAATTTATTCTATATTATCTTAGTCATAATATTCTTTACTGGGATAGTTGAGCTCATCCTTTTTCTTTTTATTTAATTTTTCTTATCAGGAAGCGAGAATATAGCGGGGTGTAGTCGGGGTGTGGAGAGATGTTCCAAGGCAGTTGTTATAGTAGTCCTCACTATTTTGTAAAATAGTGCATCCATAATTATAATGAGGACTTATTTGAGTGTGGATATTGTCTAGAAGACAATATTTGTATTTAAACTCACAGTTTATGTGTTGTCGTATTTTGCACGACAATTGTATTAATAAAGTTATAGTTGTTTCTGTACCATGTGTTTGGCGACTCAGAATGGGCGATGTATACCTATTTTGGGGGCGTCACACCCCCCACTTACCTGTTTTCAAAATTATATGTAAATATTTATCTCAGTTTTTGTTATATATATATATAATATAGTCATGGGGGGGGGAGTCACGGGTGGGTTTTATTATATATATATATATATATATATATATAAGTTTTGTTTTTTATGTAAAATATAATATATTATATTTTATTATTTGCATAGTACTGCATAGTGTTGCATAATACTGCATAGTACAGCATAGTAAAATAAAAAAAATTCAGAATTCTTCGCCCTTGAAATCGTCTAAAATTCACTATGCAGTCCGTGGTTTTCTAATTCAAATAATATCATGCCATTCTCCTATAAATAGGATGCTCAATTTAGAAATAAATTAAAATCACACCAGAATCAGAGAATTCTTTTTCTATAATATTGAGCGTATTTCTTTTGAGTTAAGGAAACTTTGAGTGTAGCAAATTAATAGTGCAAGTTTTTCTTTAAGAATATCTCCGCTATACCAGTCAGAAGTACTCTCTTTTTAAGGTAAGAGACGTTATTTTCGTATTGTAAGGGGTATTATTTATTTCATATTCGCTTACGATATTATTTTTCATATTCGTAAGGAATATTATTTTCGTTCAATATTCGTAAGGAATATTATCTTCGTTCAATATTCGTAGGGATATTATTTTCGTTCAACAGTTGTAAAGGATATTATTTTTGTTCAATACTCGTAAGAAATAATATTTTTTTCCATACTCTGTAGTATGTAAGTAATATTATGTCGTTTCATATTCCTAATTCTACACTTATTTTGATAAGTATTGCTTCCATACTCCTTGCAATTAGTAGAATATCCTTGAAATTTGCGTTTCATCTAGTATCGTTCCACTGAAATATTTTTCTGAACATTATTCTTAAATTTTAATCTTTTCATGCCGGAGTACTATTCATGGGTACTATTCATACATACGACACTATTCATACGTACAACACTATTCATACGTATGGTATTATTTATACGTACGACACTATTCATGAAGTAGTATTCATGGGGTACTATTCATGAAGTACTATTCACGGGGTACTATTCACAAAATACTATTCACAGGGTACTATTTGTGAGATCACGAATTTTATGAAATGAAAGTATTCAATTTTCCTATAATTATTATTCTATTTAGTAAATGGTTAAATTGATAAAAGGTTAAAGTTAAGGGTGATATGTAAAAAAATTTCAAAGTAAGCAAGTTGTCATAAAATAATCGGTGATAAAGGTACAATAATACGCGTGGTTGCATAGTATCTTTGATTATTGATGCATACGTGAGAAGTCACTCAGTTTTATTCAATTATTGTTACAATATTTTATATTATTAAATCAATAATTGAGACGACAAAGTTATTCATATTATTATTTGCAATATTGACGATGTCTAAAAAGTTCTGTCGAGGAAAGGGGTTTGGTCACCTAATTGCGCGATAATAGAGAGAAATCCTTATCGGAAATCCCCCTCTTTCTTGGGAATGATCTGGTTGTTAAATATTGTGAGTTATAATATTAATGATGAATAAGTTCGTGTTGATTAAAGATGAAATTGATATTTTTCATTGTGTTGGGATTATTAGTGTTAGTGGAAATTGACATTTATTTTGATAATGTTATATTGACCAATTGGGTAATTAATCGGATAAATGAGTAATTAATTGCTATTAATTCACATGCTTATAACTATTTGTTCACATGTATGCACTATTGATTTACATGCATGTACTATTAGGGGAGGTGGTGCAAAATTGATAATATTTTCATTACTAAATTAAAAATGGAGGTATAGATGAAGGTATTATACTGTAACTATTTTTTTCACATGTATAGAACTATTAATTCACATGACTGAACTATTGATTCACATGATGTACTATTAGGGGAGGTGGTGCAAGTTTGATAATACTTGTAGGACTAAATTAAAAATAGAGGAAAAGATGAAGGTATTATACTTTAATATTTCGAGCCCCAAAACGTGCAATTATCGAAACTATATTTTCCTATAAATAGAAACTCATTCTTCTTTCATTCTCACCAATTCACTAAGACTCACAAGAGCAATTATAGAGAGAGAAGCTATAGAGAGAAAGAAGAAGAGAAGTCTGTTACTTCACTATTCCAGTATCCAGTCTTCTTCTGAGGTAAGGGATATTATTTTTGTTCAGTATTCATAAGGAATAATATTTTCTTCCATACTCTGTAGTATGTGAGTAATATTATTTCGTCTCATATTCCTGATTATACCCTCATTCTGTTAAAGTATTGCTTCTATACTCCGTGAAATATGTAGAATATCCTTGATATTTGTGCTTCATCCATTATCTTTTCATGAAAATATTATTCTGAGCTTTCTTGATAATTATTGATCTTTTCATGTCGGAATACTATTCATGAGTTACTAGTTATGTGTTACTATTCACCTAGTTACTATTCACTCGAATATTATTCACTCAGGTATTTGGGGCACTTTTCATGTCGGAGTACTATTTACGAGTTACTATTCACAGGTTACTATTCACCCGATTACTATTCACTCAAATATTATTCACTCGGGTATTTGGGGCACTTTTCATGTTGGAGTACTATTCACGAGGTATTATTCCTAAAGTAATATTCATAGGGTACTATTCACCCGAAAAATATATTTCTTTTCTGTCCAAATTATTTTTGATACATGAATATTATTCTTGAATTTTACTCCACAAAGCAGTATCACGTTGACAATTAATTTGGATATTTTTAAACTATGGATAAATTTAAAGTCTTTAATATTTATCCTTGATTTCGTTTGATTAATGCTTATATCATTGTCATCATCCTCATGCTTATATTAGGATGAAAGTCATATTTTGCTTACGTGCATAGATAGACTGTTGATTGGTATGATTATGACCAGGAATCTTTCGATATAATCATGACCCGTAATATTACAAATGATATGGTAAAAGTCCTCATTGGCCCGTAGTGCATTGATGAACAGTTGTTGGTATGATTATGATCAGGGATTATTCGGTATAATCATGACCATTGATGATTACATGAATATCCTTGGCCCGTAGTGCAGGGATGATTCGATGATGTGGTTTATTTATTAAGCCGAGTCTCAACAATAAAGTGGATGAAAAACTTTTTAAATCATATAAGATAGTAGATATCATGCTCTACTTGACTCTTCTAATGGATTGCTTATTCCGTTGCAGTTAAACTTGATGTTTATTGTATTTTATCAGTTTAACACTGTTGAAGGCTAATGATAATTTATTATGCATTATCTTAGTCATAATATTTTTTACTGGGCTAGTTGAGCTCACCCTTTTTTTTATTGTTCTCTTCAGGAAATGAGAATATAGCTGGGACGAGTCGAGAAATGGAGTGATAGTCCAGGATAAGTGGTTATAGTAGTCCTCATTATTCTATGAAATAGTGTGATAATAATTGTATTAATGACTCCATTGAGTGTGGATATTGTCCATAAGATAATATTCGTGTTAAAACTCTCAGCTTATGTTTGGTCGTATTGTACACGACAGTTGTATAATTAAGTTGTATTTGAATTTTATACCATGTATTTGGCGACTCAGAATGGGTGATGTATACCTATTTTGGGGGCGTCACACTATTCACTCAGGTACTATTCACCCGGGGTACTATTCATGACAAAAATTAATTTCTTTTCTGTCCAAATTATTTTTGATACATGAATATTATTCTTGAATTTTACTCCACAAAGCAATTATCATGTTGACAATATGGATATTTTTAAACTCTGGATAAATTAAAAATCTTTAATATTTATCCTTGATTTTGTTTGATTGATGCTTATATCATTGTCATTATCCTCATGCTTATATTGTGATGAAAGTCATCTTTGGCTCGTAGTATATAGATGGACTGTTGATCAGTATGATTATGACCAGGAATTATGTATCGGTATAATCATGACCTATGATGTGGTAAAAATCCTCTTTGGACCGTAGTGCAAAGAAGAATTGTTGATTGATAGCTTTGGCCCGTAATGCAAAGATGAACAGGTGTATGACATGATAATGACCACTGGTGATACTAACGAATATCCTTGGCCCGTAGTGCATGGATAATTTGATGATGTGTTTAGCAGGATCATGGCCATTGTTTTTACAGTTGAATGTCTTTGGCCGTAGTGCACTGACAGACAATTGATTGGTATGATCATGACCATTGGTGTTATAATTGAATATCTTTGGCCCATAGTGCAAAGATAAACAACTAATTGATATGATCATTGTTATTACATTTGAACGTCTTTAGCCTTTGGGGTAATGATATTGAGTGAACGTTCTATTAAGCCTTTGTGGCAAGGAGAAACTGTTGATTTACATGATTATAAATATGAATTGTGAATTTAACTATAATCTTTGGTGGTTCAGGTGAAGATATGTGATTAAAGTTCTCTTTGTCTTGGGTACAACAAAGAACTGTTGATGGGTATTACAGTAATAAAATATTAATGATGGAATTTTAATTTGGAGGAGATAGTAGACATTATGTTCTACTTGACTCTTCTAATGGATTATTGATTCTGCTATAATTATGGTTGAAAACTTTTATTATCTACCATATGTTCTAAATATCTGATTTAGTACTGATGAAGGCTATTGATAAATTAATTATCTTAGTCATAATATTCTTTACTGGGCTATTTGTGCTCACCCTTTTACTTCATAATTTCTTTCAGGTATTAAGAGTGTAGCTGGGTCGAGCGGGGATAACAGGAGAATAGTGTGATGGTCTGAGACTGTGGAAGTTTCTTAATACATTATAAAACTGCATGACATGCAATATATAATTGTATTGAGGACCTAAAATGGGTGTGTCATATATTATACATTACTTAATAATTGATTTTGGTGAACAACAATAGGGTGATGAGAACCTAACTTTGAAAGCGTCAAAATGCACTCCATTAGAATGAGAAGAACAAAAATCTTTTTGTGCTCCTTTGGAAACTTGAAATATTTGTTGCTGTATTTTATAGGGAATTGTAATAATTTGAGTATGAATATTATCGTATTATATACGTAACAAAATTTGTATTGAAACTCACAACATATATGTTGTCGTATTTTGCATGACAGTTGTATAAATAAAGTTTGTATTTGAATTCTATACCGTGTATCTGGCGACCCAAGATGGGTTGCGTATACCTATTTTGGGGGCGTCACACAACAGGTAAAGGAATCTTTTAGTTCTTTAAGGGATGTTCATGGGAGTTTTCAATAATTTAACAAATCATTATTGATCCTAGATGATCATGCCAAATCATAAAAATTTAGATCCGAACACTTCTAGCGTATTATAACATTTTGTTTTAACTATTCTTATTTTAGTATAATATAAGCCAGAAGAGAAAATAGACAGTTTTTCTAATATGAGCTTCTGGCATGATACTATTGAAGTAATATAAAGAAATTATTCACTGCCTTTGTTATTGGTTTCAATATAATAACCATTATAACGTATATATATCCTTAAAGCTGAGCAAATTTATTATAATGCCATAATACAATGAAATAAAAATAATTAATTGGTATGAACATTTCTATCAACATCATCAAGGAAATCATAGTTATCAAAATTAGTTATATCTACTCCATTTGAAAAGTCAAAATAATTCATGTGATCTTCAAGATCATTATGATCAATAAAGTTTATTTCAATTCTATTTCCTTTTCTTTTATGGAGTCTTGGTACAAATCTACCAAATATTTAGGAGTACGACAGGTACATTCCCTTTTCTATATTGATTGTTATTTTCACGCCCACTACCACAACCATAACCACAACCACAACCACAACCATAATTTCCTATATGATTATCAAATGAGGTTCCATTCATTTAAGGGAATGTAGTAGAATCAGTTGGGCGAGATTGTTGGCTTTTCAGCAAAAACTCATTATTTTGTACAGCCACTAGAAGACATAATATCACTTCTGGAAACATAGTTTCCTTTATCGCTTCAAGGAATATTTTGTGAACTTACGCTCTCGATATTGCTGCAGGAGCATATTCAAGGCATGAAATATAATAAATATTTTCTCTAACATATCTTCATCAGTGTTTTTTTTTCACATAATTTTAATAGTGAGATTATTTTTTAAAAATATAGAATTGTTCTCACTCAACACTTTTAAAATCTTACAACTTTAGGTGCAACCAATTATAAAGAGATTTTGGGAGGATTACAATTTTTTGATTCTCATATCTTTTCTTTCAAATCATCTCATAAGACAAGTGAGTCTTTTACTGTAATGTACTCATATTTTAATTTTTCATAGAGATGATAGCGAATAAAAATCATTAATTTTGCATGATCCTGCAGGGATGCATGATTGTCAACTTTAATTGTATCTCCCTGGTTCTTTGCCTATAGATGAATCTCATCATTAAAAGTACTTGACAAATAATTTAAGTTTTGCAAGGTTCGACATTTATATAAATATATAATTTTGGACAGTGTAACATTATTATATATGTATTTACTATGACCTTAAAGTGAGAACCAATTAAGTTGAAAAATACCCAAAAACAAAAGCAAAACAAATATGTCTATCAAAACATATTTGCTCTCGGTTTTAGGCTATTTTCATATAACTCCACCACTTGAGGTTAGCATGTGTAATATGAATACTTTATAAATATTTAATGTCATATCACAGGAAAACATACATGCTGGTTAGTATTTCAAAAAAAGATTTATATACTACTCCGTTTCCCATATTGATCATGCTTCATCCAACCGATTTTTTTATGGCTTATCAAGTGATTCCAAAGAACTTAACTAATTTTCTCAACCATTTACCTGTTGTCATCCATCTTGTACATAAACAGTATTATATAAAAGAATATTAATATTAAGAACAATAATTAGTGAAAAGAGAGAGTATTCTCCTTGTATTTTCATATGTATCATTCTCTTTACAATACATTTATTTATATGTACATCAACATCAATATTTGAAGGTTTCAAAACTCTTGAGTTTCAAAACTTAAAGAATATGAGTTTCAAAATATCAAAGATCATTACAATAAAGATGGGAGGAATGAATCTAGACATCGATATATATATATATATATATATATATATATATATATATATATATATAATTTAATAACAATATTGGACTAGTCTGTATATATGACATTAGCTGGCCTTAGTAGATCTGTAGAAGGGGTGAGATACAATTGGGCTAGGGTCTATGCAATTGAAATAATATTAATGGATTAATTATATATTTTAGTACATTTTTAGAAATAATTACAATAATGGTGCATAGATAAAATAATTATAAAAGTAATATATTTTTCCATATTTATTTACAAATTTAATATAATTGAATATCCTTTAATCGTGGCCCACGATTATCTCTCTTATCTCTTCCCGTTAATTATTACCCTTATCTGTGTTTCTCTCTCTTTTTTCCCATATAATTCACGCCATCCTCTTCGCTTCTCTCTCTGTCCTCTTCCTTTTATACTTCAACCACATCTGCACATCTTGAAGAAATTTATCTTGATTTTTTAGGATTAATTCCATTATCTCTCTCAAAGGGTAACAATTGAGGTCTTTTTGGGTTCTCATCTATTGAAATTGTTTTGGGGTTTCTCGCTGGTGGGTTAGTTAAAGTTGCTTCAGAAAAAACAGCCACCATCATTGTTAAAAAAATACACACATACACACACTAATAATTTGAGTACTCACTTCACATTGTCTCTTACAAAATGCATTTACCCACAAGCCCCACTACACTCTCCATAGCCAAAACCTGCAGAAAGATCAAAAAAATTCTAGTTTAACTCCAAAATCGCAAATGGGTATGCCAGAGATCCCACCGTCTCTCATCCGTCAATTCTGCTCTCTTTCTTCGCCACGCGGTAACATATTTTTTCTCCGTCGCTTCTCTCAGGTGGGAAATGGCCCAAATGCATGGTCTCCACCTCCAAGAACATATTCTCATTTTGTAAAGGTGGTTTGGCGGCGCTTGCGGTTAAAAGATGGCTTTTTGAAAAAGATTACAGAGTGGACATGTGGTGCTTTGAATTCATGGCACGTACACTTTATGAATGTTCTTATAGAAATTGTAGTTGAATTGAATCTACAAGACCATGGTTTTCTAAAGACTCCAACTTTTACAGGAAGAAAAAGAGACCCACACATTTTTAGGGGTCTATATATACTTTGGTTTCTTTCTTAGATAACTCTGGTGTTCAGGCAAGAATATCCAATGACTTAAAAAATCTCCAATTAAGGCAAACCTTCATACCAATGACTTAAAATATCCATTTTTCATAGTGCAGTTGGTAACTAAACCTCCATACCAAGTTAACCAAACCTTCATACCATGGTAACCAATCCACACTTGCAGTTTTTTCATAGTGCAATTGGTAACCAAACTTTCATCTGAAGGTTACCAAACCTGCAGTTTTTTCATAGTGCAGTTGGTAACCAAACTTTCATACCAAGGTTACCAAACCTTCATACCAAGGTTACTAATTCACCTCTACACCTTCAATTTTTCATAGTGCAGTTGGTAACCAAACCTCCATACCAAGGTAACCAATCCACACCTGCAGTTTTTTCATAGTGCAGTTGGTAACCAAACTTTCATACCAAGGTTACCAAAATTTCATTCCAAGGTTACCAATCCACCTCCACACTTGCAGTTTTTTTATAGTACAGTGGGTAACCAAATTTTCATACCAAGGTAACCAAACTGTCATACCAAGGTAACCAATCCACTTCCACACCTTCAGTTTTTTCATAGTGCAGTTAGTAACCAAACATTCACACCAAGGTAACAAAACCTTCATACCAAGGTAAACAATTTAGTTTTATTAAATTACCAAATTATTTTGAATGTGATGCAGTTGCTAGCCAAACCTTCATGCAGTTGGTTGCCAAACTTTCAGACCAAGGTAACCAATTCATACTGCAGGTGTGAATGTAGATTGGTTACCTTACTATAAAGGTTTGGTTACCTTGGTATAAAAGTTTGGTTACCTTAGTACGAATGTTTGGTTATCAACATTACATTAAACATCACTCTCTTATCTCTCTCTTTTCTATGCAGAAAACAAAATTTGTTTATAAAACTAGAGCTGAAGGTGTTCCAATGCTATTATTAAGTAGCTACCTAGCTTATTACATGATGACACCAATTATGACCTTATCTCTGCCCATGTCATGAACTCTAATTGCTCTCTGGTGCCATGGCATTACTAATGATCTTCTCCTCTGTAGTATCTCGCGAATTTCCTTTTATTATTGAAAAATGGTTGCTCCCGCCACCATCGACCCAGCCTCTACCTCCACCATCTCTGTAACCACCACCTGAGCCACCATCTTCGTTGCCACCGCCGTCGCCACTGCCACCACCGCCATTGCTACCTCCTCCATAGCCTTCACCACCACCTCCGAAGCCACCACTACCTCCTCCTCCGAAGTTTCCACCGCCACCTCCTCTGAAGTTGCATCCACCACCTCATTCGAAGTACAAAATTTGTGCAGTCTTTCCTATGAAGATTTGAATTTGAATATTTGAATTTGAATTATTGTTTTGAATTTGAATTATTGTTTTGAATTTGAATTTGTTTTTGTGGTTAGATCCCAGATATTTGAATTTGAATTATTAATTATGACAGTTATTTCTCCTTAATTTTAGGTTTTCTTATTAATGTGAATTGCATTATTTTTGTAATTATTTTGTGAATATTTTTTTTTTATAAATATTTTCTAATTGTTATATATTATTGTTAAGGACCCTAATTTTAAACTATGAGCAGGCAAATGGGAGCCACCACTTTTTCAAGTGCCCAAAAGAAAACAATCAAATTGGATCCTTGGGCTTTTAATGTGTGATCTATATATTTGAAGGAAAAGTAAATCTTCACACATAAATAACTTATAAATAAATTTACAATTAGTGGGAGAATTAAAAATTTTATTTATAATAAATAAAATAGCGAACTCTTATCTTTTTAGAGAAACAAACAATCATGGGAAAAAAAAGGGTTTTTGGACTATTTTACTATTCCAAAATTAAAGAAATATTTTGATTTTTTAGAATCATTTTATTTTTGATTAATGTTGGTAGGAGCTTGAAACTAACAATGTTAAAAAAAGTAGAAAATGATGATGTTAACCCATTTTTCTAACACAAAAATTGTAATATTTCAGTTTAACATCGAATGATATAGAAAAAATTTGTTTGTATATAAAAAATTAAGTTACTAATAATAGTACTTTCAGTCATGACCTTTTGGGTGAGCCTGATTTAAGGCCTTGTTTGGATGAATTTGATTCGATTTGGACTTGAGTCCTTTACAATAATATACAATATTTAATAAGTAATTACACTATTAGTGCATTACCAAAATAATTACAAAAATAATAACTTTCCCATATTTATTTACAATATTAGTGCAATTAGGATTCCTTAATTTACAGAATTAATATAAGACCCAAAGCTGCTTAGGTTAGCCAGACACTGAAAGTTTGTCAACTTCATTTTCCTCCCCCCCTTTGTCGGTCATCTTCCTCCTCCCCTTCGCCGGTCATCTTCCTCCTCTCCTTCACCCACAAATAGAGGTACATTAGGAAAGTGTTCCGGTAACACGCGCTGACAAATTCGGCGAGTGAAACGACCATGATGGCGATTCCGATGACGATTAACGACCACTATAAAAAATTTAGGCAGTCGGTGTTATTGGCCTTGCTGCTTAGCCATATTCCACCGCCTAAAATGGGGACTGAGAGCAAGAAGGTGATGCAGTTTAGCAAACCTATCAAATGGTTGCTAGTCCGCATCTTGTTTAGTTTTTCCCTCTAAAACTTACTATGGTTTTACTCTCTCTAAAACTTGGGCTTATATTGGTGTACTGTTTAGATGGAATGGTGGTAATATACAATTATATATAAGTGGGGGCTTGAATATATGTAAGGCCTGTGGGACTATGGAACAGTGGAAGGGATGATAACCAAACATTCGTATCAAGGTAACCAAACTTTTATATCAAGGTAACCAAACCTTTATACCAAGGTAACCAATCTACCTCCACACCTGAATTGGATACCTTGGTTTGAAAGTTTGGCAACTAACAACATGAATGTTTGGCTACCAACTGCATCACATTCAAAATAAATTGGTAACTTAATAAAACTGAATTGGTTATCTTGGTATGAAGGTTTGGCTACCCATTGCACCATGAAAAAACTATACCCAAACACCCCCTTAATTCCATGGTTAGTGAAAATTATATTCTACTTCAAAAGAAAAAGAAAAAGCTCAACTGGACCAGACGACTCAACCCACCACCACCACCCATTATAACACCACCATGACGGAAACTCCAGCCCTACCACCAAGCATTTGGGGTGACTTGCCAGAGGAAGAATATTACAAATCCCAAGGGGCTATTCCAAAAGATCTGTATCAACTTTGCACCACTATGACGGAAACTTTTGGGGCTATTCCAAAAGATCTGTAACAACTTTGCTACCTGGGACTACTCCATCTTCGTCACTAACCTCCTCGGCCATGGCCGCTCCGGTGGCCTCCATGGCTATCTCGGTGACATGGATAAGGTTGCCGCCACCTCACTTTCCTTTTTCCTCAGTGTCCGCCGTAGTGATGCAATTATATACAATTATATATAAATACATTAATTATGTAAATAAAACTTTAAATGCATTAATTGTGTAAATATTTTATGAGTGTACTATTGTTGTAAATTTTTTTAAAAATGTAATAAAAAATATAATTATTCCTTTGGACTTTAGATTTGACCCAATATTTATTGATATCTGTATATAAGGAATTAACCCAATATTTTTTGATATATGTAGATATGGAATTAATTATTAACAATAATACCTTTAATATAATCATCTTTAATCATGACCTTTTGTTTTGATGAATTTGATTTTATTTGAACTTGACATTTGACCTATATTTGTTTTGAAATCGAAATTTGATCAACTTAATTGTTATAAATGACTTTACACCTTAACATAATTAAGCACAACTTGGTTTACAAATTACAACCACATTCATACCCCATCAGAAAGTGTTTCAAATAACATTATCCAAAATGAACACTAGTAAAAAAAAAGTAAATAGATAACGTTTAAAAAAACGTTGTAATAGCCCCCCCAGAAACGTTGTGGTTAGCAATGTCATCTATTAGACACATTTACATAATATTTTTAAAACGGTGTCTATTGACACATTACACAACGTTATTTTTAAAAATTAAAAAAAACATTGTGTATTTGACACATTACATAATGTTTTTGAATCTCTACTTTAACAAACAACAACATTTATTTTGTAAAAAACGTTGTTTATTGATACATTACACAATATTTTTTTCCTAAAATATGTTGTCTATTTATTTTTTATAAGATATAATACATACATATATATATAATTACTACTATATTGAATTACAAAAGAAGTGCCTACAATGTTATGTCAGTACCAAACAAGGACTGTTAATGTCATGATATAGCTAAAAAACTCTAAATTTTCATTTAAAGCTTAAATGTATCAAGCATTCTAAGTTTCAAAATACATCCACAATAACACAATCAGCCCATCATTTGAACAAATATAAAAGCCTAAATAACTTATCTGGAATGCATAATCAGCCAATTGTAATGGAGAAATTTTGGCCGAGTGGATTTACAACTCAGCTTGTATGTTTATATGTACAGAATACAAAAAATAGGATAATCATAGCGTGCCTTTATTTCTCACATCCTCAACAAGACCTTCGGGATCCACACTCTTGGAGCAACCCAATTTGAGCTTTTTAGCAGCCAATGTTGGCCTCAACTGCATGATATAAAAACGATCAGTGCCTAAATTTAGCAAAGATATAGCAAATAAAAGGTCTTTACAAGTATAGTATATGTTGGATTGTAAAAATGCAAACAGTTCACATTAGTTGGATTTGAAACCATATGTTACATGAGTAGCTGAGATAACTGAATAAGAAAATAGACGACTATTTAAGTTATTATACCGACATAGCACTCATGAGACATGAGCAAACAATGGTTCCTTTGATAGCTAAACGGGGTGCATATGAAATTAAGTACGACAACACACCCAAAAATTTACTAAGCCTTGCAAATAAAAAATGCTACTACATACCATCTCTATATACTTCAAATCCTTCAGAACTTGATCTGTATCCAGCTCCTGAAATGGATGTAAAAGGGACTTTGTTATAAGAGGAAAATAAAGAGTTTTAGGAATAGTAAGTCCTCGAAGCTATAGTGACTGAAGATGCCAATTTTATTCAAAAGCCAATGACACTCCATTGACGGTTTAGAAATCAAATAACAACCTTAAGTCTGTAAAAAGAAAAGAAAAAACAACTTGTGACTGCCAAAAGGTATGGAATCGAGTTGTTTTTCTAGATAAGAATGTTGGGATGTCAAACTATTAATCTGTCACATGATAAAAGAGTTCTCTACATCAGTCTCTCATTAATATAGAAGGCCAAAATGGTAGATAGTTTATACAAGTTTTACCTCTTTTGGCATTTGCCGAATTATTGGGTAAGTTGTTTAGAATTTTTAGCTCAATTTCTTCAATAGTAACACTATACAAAAGTAACCAACAAGTAAAAGGAATTAAAGCAACCAATGAATTGTGAAACAAAAATAAAATAAGTAAACTGACATTGTGCAAAAAAATTACTAGTCAACGGTTATTTTATTTTTCCGACTGCTTATCGGTTTGGGCAAGCCATCAAAGATCGGTCGTGCAATGGGAAACAAATGGCAACAAACATTGTGAAAGGAACAAATTGTTTACCACTCACTCTGCACATGAAAGAGACGTTCAAAAATCTTAAATTTATTCTTTTTATGTATACATAATAATCATATTCTAATAGTTTAATAAATTTATATACTAATGTTTATTAATATAGTTAAACAGTTTTACATTTGGATTCCATCATAAACTAAGTAAATCATGTTTATATTCACCCATAAAGGGGCTAGAATAAGTACCTCCTTTGCAAAACGATTAGAACAAGTACCACATGGAAATACCCATGTCTACACCTGCATTTTTATATTCAGTTTTGTTGCTCATTTCTTTTGTGAAAATTACTTTTTAAACCCGATTCGCAGTCTCTGAAATGTTTACTTCCAATTATTTTCTTTTTATAAAAACTTCCAATTATTGTTTACCTTAGCATTCTATGGATAAGACCCTCTCCAAAATGGTTGTAGGCAATAGTCACTTGCATTTGCTTCTCTCTCACATAGGAATCGCTATGACCCAACAACATAACCTGGTTTACAGAAGAGTATAATATTAGTATTTCCATGAAAAGGAGTCATGTTAAAACAAGTAGTGAAAATGGGTATAGAAAAAATATGCACCTCATTATGGTGGGTGAAGTAGTTGTTAGAAATTGTAATGGCAGTTGAGCCCATGACAGCATCAACAAGGCGATTAAAACAGTTAGATAATGAGTTGTGATCAATCCATATGTGGCTCGACCCGAAGATGGAAACGACATCAACATCAGCCATTGTGAAACAACCCGGGTCAAATCCCGAGTTCGGAACAAATCTTGGGTCAAATCCCAAGTACGAATCGAATCAAATCCATCCAAATAAGGCCTCAAACCACTTGCCCAATAGTATCTTCTTGGGTCATCTAGCCCACCACAGGCTCCCAAAAGGTCATGACTTGAAGGTACTATTGATAGTAACTTATTTCCTTATATGCGCAACAAATTTTTCCCCTATCTTTCGATGTGGGGCTGGGGTGTTACAAACTCCCCACTTAAATTCGACGTCCCCTTGAATCCCGATCACACACACTACCCCAAAGATCTTTGCCTCTCTAGCCATTGTGGGATAATACCTGACTTCGTGTCCCCACCTCCCGACCTTCATCTCTCCATTCTGAGATAATACCACCAAACCTTCGTGTCCCCACCTCCCAAGACCCGATCGGATGACCCGACCCGAAGCTTTCGAGTCGGCTCGATACCATATGAAACAACCCGGTCAAATCCAGGAGTTGGAACAAATCTTAGTCAAATCCCAAGTCCGAATCGAATCAAATCCATCCAAATAAGGCCTCAAACCATTTGGCCCAATAGTATCTTCTTGGGTCATCTAGCCCACCACAGCTCCCAAAAGGTCATGACTTGAAGGTACTATTGGTAGTAACTTATTTCCTTATATGCAGACAAATTTTTCCCCTATCTTTCGATGTGGGACTGGAGTGTTACACATTGTCCTCCAACCAAAATGTATTGGTGAGCTCCTGACCATAGCCATTGTCCTCCAACCAAAAAGTTGTACATTACCTGGGGAACATGCTTGAGCTTGTGCTTCATTCTATCAGACCATTCAGGTGATGAATCAGACCAAGGGCCATTCCACTCAACCTCATTTGCCCATGGTTTGCGAATCTGAACAAGTTTGTGGCCATCTACTTCTCTGACCTATGAGAGTGATCACTCATCTCAAAATTGATGATGATATCTTGTCATAAAAATAATTAGATAAGGATCTCAAATGAACATACTTGCAACAATGAATTAAAGCCAACAGTTTGTTCATATTTGGTCATGCTTGATTTCTGATCTGGAGTTTGCAATGCAGAAGTTTGATGAGAGCCACTATCAGAAATTCTAGAATACTGCATTTCAACAAGAGATGGAAAGTTCCTGCGTACTTTTCCAATCAACTGATCATAGCCAACAATTGATGCAAGCTGCGAAGCTTCACAATATAAGCTATCAACTCTGGCTTTTTAGGATAGTAAACCTCAGCCTCCTTTGCTGCAGAATGTTCATCTTCTTCAATCAACCTTAAAATTTCTTCTTTGACACTCTGATCAACCCCTGTACTAAAATAATTTTTTGTTGTGTGATTGCAATAGGACTTTAAGATTGGATCAGAGATTATAAGTAGGCAACTATACTGTATGATTAATGTGTGACCATGTACTAAGTCAAAACGGTAAGGGCATTTATCAACTCCTATAAAAACTAAACAAGAAACAGCCAGAAAACAATTAACCGGGAGATTACATTTATATGAATATTACTTAGCAGCTTACCCTCAAGATTTTCTGCTAGCCATTTAGAATTTTCAGGACTAATGTGACTGTCCCATGTCCCCGAATGTGATTTTGGCTTTACATCCTCCATTTGGCCTGAGATAATCCTAAATAGATAATTATCATACCATAAGACAGTGTAGTTTGCAGCCAAAATGAATTTATTGTAGGAGTAAAAAAAATTCAATTAATTACAGTTTTTTCAACGCTGTCATTCAAGGAATTAAAACACAGTAGAAAGAAACCATGAAACTCCCTCAATATTACTTTAGTTCATCTATGAACTTTTCTAAGAAAGTAATATGAATTAAAATTAGAAAAGGTAATGAAATAATATAAGTAAATGTTCTACTTCTTTATCGAGAAACAAATTAACGGCTAATAAATATAAGCAGGGTGATTGATCACATTATATATAGAAGGCCTCAGGCATCATGTAAATATGTCCTAAGTTCTGGAATTTTCATAAAATGCGTAAGAAATGTAGTTTGGGTTTAGCAGAGCTTGGGTTGGATAAGTAACCAAGTGGTCAACATAGGTTGACCCTTACTCAACAACCCAAATTAGCAACTAACATAAGAAATTATCAATCTTTCATGACTCAAGGCATCAAAAAAAGAGAGAACTTCATTGTTACTCCAAAATTGAAGAAAAATAGCAGAGCCACAACAGTCCATCCATATAATAGTAATAAATAAATTAACACCATGGAATTTAAACCCATTCCCGATGTCACACAAATTACAAATAGAAATTCCTTAGCTCTTTTTTATACTTTGTCATGATAATTACAACCCTTTCATTATCCATAACCTTTCGTCACAAAATGTCAGAATACCATTTCTTATTAACTGGAAGCTATGAGCCTGAGAAAAAAATGTGATAATGATAAGCTTTTATCCATTTGTATACTTGTTTATTTCCAGTCCCTGCACTCGTAAAAGATGAATTTTTTAATGCTTTAATTACAATAAACTATAATTTTTCAAATAAAACACCACGAGAAAGAGAAATAACTGTCTTGCTTATTGTGACAAACAAAAATCTAAGTTATCATTACTGGTTATGATAAATAGTTGATCAGATACAATGCAATTGATCATTATGTCAAATCTAAACATTAAATCATGTTCAAAAACAAACAAGTCATGCTATTGTCTATGTAAAAATCAAAACCAAAATCAAAATAAAAAAACAAATGAATATATCATATAAAGAAACCTGCCAAAAGATAAAACACACCCAAAGTCCCAAATCGGATAACAACATCGGTAATACCTAGAGGCACTGGAGCTTTATAGAATCACCTGAGAATGAAGAGAAGAGGGAGATCAGCACACAAACCACAATTCAATGATAAACACGCCCAAAGTTAAAAATTGAAAACAAAATCGATAATACCTAGAGGCACTGGAGCTTTTGAGAATCATCAAAAGAAGAGGGAGATAAGCACACAACCCCCAATTCAACGATAAACATACTCAAATCGGAGAACAAAATCGATAATACCGACCAGGATGTAACGAAATTACTTGAAAATGAAAGAAGGGGTTTGGGTTAAAAATTTGCCCTTTCAGCATTATAATGAATTTTCAATGATATATAGAAACAAACAAAAACGGGTAAATAAGTAGTAATAAGAAACCCTAGAAATGATGAGAGATACCTGGTGATCTTGACAATGTCGTCGTCACGAGCGAAGCGGAGGTCGGAATCGGAGAAGGAGCGGCGTTTCAAGAGTTCCAGAGGAGACAACAAGAGCAGAGAGAAAAAAAACAATGATGAAACCTCCGTGTTTTTCAAGCAAGTATACAAATCAAACCTTCATGTTTTTCTAAAAGACAACGTTTTCTTTAAAAAACAGGTTGCAACTTTAAAACTAAAAATTGCCCTTGTAAATCCAAACGTTTTTACATATTTAACTACAACATTTTGGCAAAAAAATGTTGTGCAAAAAACTACCACAACGTTTTTTACAAGTTTTCTCATAATCCATGCAGGAGTGTCTTGATTCTTCTTCTTAATTCATTGAGAGAATTTCCTTCTGCTTTCTAAAGAGGTGATCTAAATTTATATGGAAGCGCTTGAATCTTATCAAGGAAGCTTAGCATGACCTTCAACCCTTCCTCAACTGAAACCAAAGAGATCATCAACTCACAATTTTAATTTGTTGTTTCACTTTCATGCAAAACCCGAAATTATTAACATATACTACATCTGTTTTGGATAGGAGTAGTAGTACTAAAAGACTAAAAGATTCTGCAATATTTTGGAATCGGGGAACATGAATTTGCGAATTACCTAATTTGGGTACTATATGACCTCCAGGGTGACGTATCACAAAAGGGTCTACAAATGATCCGAGGAGTTCAATTGCTGTTAATTTTGCAATGTTGTCTTTCTCACCTGCGCTTGGAGAGAATTGTGTTATATATATATATATATATATATATATGTGTGTGTGTGTGTGTGTGTGTGTGTGTGTGTGTAACTACAAATTTGAGTTAGAAGCAGTAAGTCATTTGATTTGATAGACTATAGAGATCGAGTACCGAAGCAGTGGAGTGAGGGGATTTCAATAGGGGAGGAGAATGCATTTTCAGCCAGCTTTGGAGCTGAATATTTGAACCCTCCAAGTTTACCTCCTGCTATCACCATCACAAATTTTATATCTTCAACTTTAGTAAGAGCCACACCCTGCAGCCATGTTCAATTAAATGTTTCTTAATCATTTAAAACTTTATTTAAATAAAATAAAATAAAATTGAGGAGGGCTAATTAATAATTCTATTTGACTAAAATATAAAATTATCCGCTGAGGTTGTCAAAATATGCGAGTTTAGTTAGTACTAAAGCTGAGCACATTTTGAAAAACTCTACCCTTGCTTGCATTCCAGGTAAAGCAGCTGTTACCAGAGCTCCCTATATATTTGCCAAGAATAAAGAGAGAGTTAATATATACTAGAATGAATACATATACGGAACAAAAAAAATTCAGATATTCATGTTCAAGTAGTGTTACATATTAATTACTAAGTGCTTGTTTTGTGTTTAATTATATTATACCTGAGAAAAACCTAGCACACCATCAAATGGGCCAAGCTTCACCATGCAATCCTCAATGTATGCAATACCCTCGTTAAAATTGGGATATTCGGTGAAATCCTACAAATCGCATGCATTAAACGTACTTTGACAAATTAATTTTCTCATATATATATATATATATATATATATATATATATATATATATATATATTCTAATAACCCAATCTCATATCCTAAACATATGAGATATACTTTGCTGAATATAAAACTTGAGGTTACCATACTACAAACTAAAAGTAACACCTTTATAACTTTTGGGTGGACCGTGTGATGGGTATAGGTCAAGATAAGCCTATAATTAATATTTTTGAGATAGTAAATTTGACTATTTGAGGTTTAAACTGGATGCCCAAATGAAATAAATTAAACTTCAGACCTTGTTGCTGTCAAACCATTTGAATGATGAGGGAGTATCATCCTCTCTTTCAACAGGAAAAGGTGCATCTATGAAGACTAGATCCATCTTTTCCAGCACACATGGAGGCCATATTTCAACCTGCTTTTCAAAAGATGCAGCACTGTATCCGTAACCATGAAGACAGAGGATTTTGGGTTTCTTAACAAGTTGGTATTTCATCTTCTTGTTTAGAAAATTGCTTCAAGTATGGCTTACCTACAGCCTACAAAAGGATCGAGTAGTTGCAGCTTTATGGGTGTTGATGATGAAATTTATTTTGGAGAAAAAAGTGACTGACGCGACTCACGTGATTTAGTTGATCGAGGTTGTGACAAAAAGGGCCAGACATGATTTTTGTCTTTATATTAAGAAGAGAAATGTTACTTTTCCGTTCTTAAAAGATTGAGTTTAAAATTTTCATAAATAGATTAAGAAAGTATTATTTATCAAATAAAATTTATTTAAAATTTTATCACAACTTCTTTATGGAAAATTAAAAACTATTAATATAAGGGAGAGAATTTCTTGGGATAATAAAAAAAAATAAAAATAATATAAAAAAATAAATAATTTATTCTATTTGAAAATTATAAACGACAAATTTTTTAAAACAATGTTTTTTTTTTAAAACGATAATCTTTTTTAAACAAATTTTTCTTCTAAAATCTTTATAGTACTACACTAAGTCTAGGCGGACCGTAATATTGAACTCGAAAATTGGACAGTGGGTCCATAGCATTAAAAAAAGCAATCTCTTCCCATGTGCAATAATTATAATAATAATAATAATTATTATTATTATTATAATATATTTCATATGATTGACTTATTTTTTTTATATAAAGTTTATTTCATATTTTGTAATATTTGAAAATATTTATATTAATTTTAATTTTATATTTTGGAATATATTTAGAAAAATATTAAATAATTATTGTATCTTCCCATGTGTTTTCGGAAAACAATAGAGTGAAATATTAAATTAAATAAATGCTATTCAGCTTTAAGAGTTGGGTGAAATATTAAGTCAACTATAGAATGGTAAAGATTACTTGTTTTGGGAATTGTTAAATTCAAAATATTTTTTGTTATTTTTATAATAAAAATGTTGTTGTAGATGTATAACGATGGTGAAAACTGTCGCCTATAGCGACACTTTTATTGTGAAATACTTCTTCCATTCCTATATGTAAGTCGTTTTAGACATGTGCACAACAATTAAGAAAATGATTGAAAAACATTAACTATACTATGAATTGTCTATAATACCCTTCACCTCACTTATCTCATTATCTCATACTCTCTCTTCAATAACAGATTAACAATTTCCTATAATACTCCTAAAAGAACTCAATGATCATATTTATTCTCTTTTTTTTTTCCTTTACTCTCTCTCCATAAAACACCTTAATTATCAAATTTTTAAACTCCCCTCTTTCTTCCTCACAATTTAATTTACCGTATTCCACTTAAAAACACTTTGTTTCAGTACTTACTTTTCATTTTAAATCGGCGCCATGCACAATAAATTTTTTTGTTTAATTTTTGTTTTTTCAACTTTCCCACTATTTTTGTTTATAAAAACTATGTAGGTCACATGATTTTCTTTGCAATCTATGGTGTTTGTGAAAAAACAAACTCTGTGAGAAGATCTCCATTAAAGAATTCATATATATTAAGGCAAAAAATCTTTGAAAAAAATGAAATTTCTTAACACCATAATTAATCTGAAAAGAGGAGGAGACCAAAAATTGCTGAAAATTAAAGACACGATAAACAAGAGAGATAGAGAGGGAAAAGAAAAAAGATGAATGAGTTTTGTTGGGAGGAGATAAAGGCTTAAGAGTACTATAATGATAAATATGGATAAAAAAATTAAGTGGAGTAATAAGGGATAATTTGAGAAAAATAGTGATCAATAACAATAAATAATTAAGAATAACAAAAAAAGTCTAAAACGACTTACATATAGGAATGGAAGGATAATTTTTTCTATTGTGAATTTAATAATTTCTCTTTTCTTTAATGTTATGGGACTCAGTGTCCAACTTTTTTTGGTCCAATATGTCCGCCTAAATACACTCATTTTTATATCAGAGTGTATCATATATATATATATATATATATATATATATATATATATATATATATATATATATGAGGAATGATCTATAGTATTTATTTGATATGGATCAAAAAATAACATATAACATCTATACCGTAGGTTTAACAAATGAATAATTATGATTTGATACGGAAAACGCCGTCCGCTAATATTACTAGCGCACGTTCTTAGGGAAATTTTAAGACACTTATGCCCCCAATTACCCAATTAGCCAAGATATTGCGGACGGATATTGGGGAGACTTCTGAACAAAGGTAATACGCTTACGCTTACTCTACGATTTGGGCGAACAAAGGGGTTACGTTACAGAGGCAATACGCTTAAGGTTATAGTGCGATTTGGGCGAACTTCTTTAGTGGACGAACAAAGGTAATGAAATCTGTTTTTATTTTAGAATGCACATAAGATGTTTGTAAAATGATAAAGTTCACTATGGAGGAAATCTATAAGGCCACAAGGAAATTTTCCCTCAATCTCAAACTCGGGCAAGGTGGTTTTAGGACGGTCTATAAAGGCCGACTTGAAGATGGAACCTTTGCTGCAGTTAATCGCGCTAAAAAGGTAGGAGATTAATGATTACAAATTTGTATTTGTGGATATATTGCAAATTTGCAAGTAGGCAAGGAATGTAATTTACTTTGTTCCTATGTTTTTTCTGTGCAGAGTGTATATGATAAGCATTTGGGAGTGGAATTTCAGAGTGAAATTAGTACTTTAGCACAAGTGGAGCATCCGAATTTGGTTAAGTGTTATGGGTACCTGGAGCATGGGGATGAAAGAATTGTTGTGGTGGAATATGTCCCCAATGGAACCCTTAGAGAACACTTGGACTAGTGTAAGTTCTTTTTGGTTTCTTGTTAGGTTTATATTCTTCTTTAATTTGTGTGTGTTGTACGTGGGGGAGGGTGTGCTTGCTCTATGGAGTAATTTGTGTACGCCAATACATGTATGCATGGTACTGTTCTCAATTTTGCTGCACGACTGGATGTTGCAATAGATGTGGCTCACGCTGTTACTTATCTCCATATGCATACAGGTATGTGTTATCCAAGACATTTTAGTATGTTCTAATAGGAAATTTCAAGTTATAAACCCTATAAGTAGCTATTCTTGTTAGATACTTACTGACCAAGGAGTTGCTTTAAATTGTTGCAAGCAGATCAGTACCCCATTATCCACAGAGACATCAAATATTCCAATATCCTCCTCACCGAAAACTTTCGAGCTAAGGTGGCTGACTTTGGCTTTGCTCGGCTGGCAGCTGGTAGTGAATTAGGTGCCACCCATGTCTCTACCCAGGTTAAAGGAACCGCAGGCTATTTAGACCCTGAATACCTGACAACTTATTGAGAAAAGTGATGTTTAATCATTTGGTGTGTTACTTGTGGAACTAGTCATAGGCAGGCGACCTATTGAAGCAAAACGAGAACTCAAAGAGCGATTAACTGCTAAATGGGTATGATTTCTATTTATAAATTTGGGGTTTTGTAGTGTTTCATACTAAAGAAGCTCCAAGATTGTTTCACATGTTTAATTAGGATTTGAATTCGATGTAAGTCCAAAACAATATACTATCCATTTCAAGTAGTCCCTAGTTTATGCTACACTTCTCTTCTTTTTTTTACTAATATTACCACTGCAAATAAACTACTTTTCCTGCCAAAAGGAAAGATTGGTCTATTGTCATCTTATTTTGATTGGGTTTATTGTATTTTGCTTAGGCCATGAAGAAATTTACTGATGGAAATGCAATTTTAATCTTGGATCCAAGACTGGAAAGATCTCCAGCAAATATTTTTGCTCTAGAAAAGATTCTTGAACTAGCCTTGCAGTGTTTGGCACCTCATAGGAAAAACCGGCCAAGGATGAGAAGATGCGCAGAAATTCTATGGAGCATTCGGAAGGATTACAGAGACATAGTTGCTTCAAATATCCATGCACTCTCGCTCTGGATTCCCAAATGAGCATTTCAGTAAGAGAAGAATAGCAAATATAAATGTTCCGGGAAAGAAATCTAACACTGGTGAGATTGATGTTGCATAATTGCTCTGGTTTCAGTTGTGCAAAGGACAAATTGAGTGGCGTACTTATTTTCAAAAACAAAAGGTTTTCTATGGTCTCCCAATAAACAAATGCAAAGGAGACTGGGGCACTTCAAGTGGGGTAATAATATTGTTGCAAGTCTCCAAGGGGATTTTGACATGGGGTTTGGCTACTATGTATATGATACTCATTTTAGATACAGATTTACTATATTGTTCCCCCTTTGATTGTACTTTGCTTATTTTGGGATGGGATACTGTGACTTTGGTATTTTACATGTACCACTGTGTGGGGTATATATAATTTCTGCTTATTGATTCTTTTTATCGCTTGACTCTAATACATATTTGCTATTCTGCAATTGGTAGTTTATGACAATTTTTACCACATGAAGGGGATTTATGAACAATTATTACAATAAACCTCAGCAGAAAACACTCATTAAAGTAAAAGCATCTGCTATTCAAGTACATGCTCAAAATATTGTAACCTATAATGTGATTATATAATCATGCTTCATATTTTACAGCATAATTTATCCATTAAAACATAGGTTTTTAAATACATCAAGAAATTGCCTTCTTGTATCAACTGCAATCACAATACAATATTTAAAGCTATACCATTAAAGGGGTGATCAAAGAAAAATTAGATTCTGCAGAAGTCACAACACAAACTCTGATAAATAAATAAATATGTCTACCATTTAATTGATAAAAACAATACAAAATTGTGGAGCTACAACAAAATATACACTATATGTAGCACTTGCCATTTACAAAGACTATGGCTGCCTATCTAATTCAGTCTCTTCAGTAGGCTCTGTTGACATTATTGCCTTACCTCCCACTAGAGAAATGTCTACGAATAAAAAAGTGATCATGTGTAGTTATTTAACTCCCCTAAATGACATAACTCGTTATGTAAATAATATACAAGAGAAAACTGTTGACATTTCTCCTTCAGTTGATGCAATCAAATTGTCTCATTTTGCATCGACACCTACAGGCTCCAGTCTATATTCTGTGAAAATAATTCTTCCTTCTAACTCGATTTTTCAAATAATATGCCTGACATACCCCTCTTTCTAATGCCCTCTGTAGAATGAATCTTGTCGAGTTAACTCATAGTTCACAGCTGGAGGTCTCTGATCCTCGCCATCTACCAGTTTTGCTTCTGAACAGAGGAAGAGAAAGAAAGAAGTGTATATGGAAAGATGCCACATACTGAAAAACCAGTTTATGAAAGTATGAGATATTTATGTGTGTGTGTGTGTAGAGATAGAGAAAGAGGCTTGTGATTTTTATCATACCTGCGCCAAATCCAGTAATTTTCACTGGTTTCAAGTTCCCAGCTTATGGCAGCCATTGCGAGTGCAGTGAACCCTACTAGTATGAAACCCCAGCGGAAACGCTTTAAAAGTGTCTTGATAACATTTTGATTCCATACCTTAAGACTTAGCCATCTGCAGTTAATGCTAAGCTCCATTACAATCATTATTTAAGGAGATATTTGTAAGACCCCAACTTATTATGAATAAAATTATTTTTTTTTTATTTATTATCTTGAAATAATAAGAAGTTAATTTGATATAATACTTTGGTTATGGGTGAAATGTGCAAATTTTACAAAATAAGCAAGTGGTTATAAAATATTCATTTTTGTCGGGAAATACTCGTTTGGTCGTGGAATATTCTTGTTGTCGGAGAATATTCGTATGACGGTGCAACCATTCGTGGGCCTCATAACAGAATAACTGTCGGATGAAGAAAACGACAAATTTGAATTTTTATAAATAACGTAAGTAGGCACTACTCAATAATTGTTACAGTAATTATTGTTCAATATTTTATTTTATTGATTTAATAATTATTGCGTTGATATTTTATATTATTGTGGTTTCAATAATTGTCACTGCACAGTATTTTCCATTATCAGATCAATAATTCATATTATTTGAATAATATTATTAGATAACATTATTGGTAATGTCTAGAAAGTTCTCTAGGAGAGTTTGGTCACCTAATTGCGGCGGCCAAGAAGGAGAAATCCTTATTGGAAAGCCCCCTCTTTCTTGGGAACGGTCTGGTTGTCATAATTGTGATTCTGTAATATTATTTGTGAATAATTAATTATTGACAAGGAAATATTTATTTGATATGGATATAAATGATGGATTTATTTATTTTATGTGGTTATTAATGAAGGAATTAATGCTGAGGTATTTTATCAGTATTTTGTCGGAGTGGAGGTATTAAAAATCACTCGTTTGTGGATTTCAGATATTTTTTGTTTGGAATTTGGAAAAACTCAAAGCTACAAAGTTGTAGAGAATTCGATTTCGTGTGGAATGGATATAAAATTCGTATTTTTCTAATAAACGGGCTATTTTCTATGAATTGTTGAAGTTTCGAAAAATAAAATAATTTTTATTAAATTATGGGTGGGACCTACTTTTGGGTTGGTGTTGAATACACATGGGCTGCTAATTTGGTTCAAAGATGGCTGGTCTTGATTAGCTTGCATAGAAGAATGAATGAGAAATAATATTATTTTATTATTTTAGTCTCCTATGGCGTTTTAGCATTTTCCTATAAATAGACGCTTAAGTTAGAATTGAAAATCACACCAGAAAAAAGTTTTCTTTCTCTCTAGATTATCGAACGTATTTTTGTGAGTATTTTGATACTTTGAGAGTTGCTGTTCGGTACAAGTTTTCTTCGACTTTCTATCCGATATTCCGATCAGAAGTACCGTTATTTTGAGGTAAGTGATGTTATTTTCTTTCAAAATGATATTATTTTCTTCAATATCATTATGCCAAAATATTGGTTTAAATTTTTTAATCAAATTTGGAACTTTTTGTGTCGGAGTTACTATTCATGTATAAGACACTATTTACGTATACGGCACTATTCATGAATACGGCACTATTCACAGAAAAATAAAAATTTTCCTTTTTGTCCAAGATGTCTATTCTGGCTACTATCTTTGATTGTATCCATGTTTTGATCGTTATTTTTGAATTCTACTTCACAATTGATTATTATGAAGTATTATTGATATTGGATAAACCGTTATACTGAATCCTAATATTTGTCCTTACATCTCACTTTGGATTCATTTTCTTTAAAGTATTTTCATCATCCTCACCTTAAATGATGATATTCTCGAATATCTTTTGGCTGTAGAGTGCAAATATGAATGATTAATCGATGAATATCTTTGGCACATAGTGCAGATGAACAAGTGTTGAGATGAACATGACCAACCGGTGATACAAATGAATATCTTTGGCTTTTGTAGTGCAAAGATGAATATTTGATTAAAGATGTATCTTGATTGTTATTCTGAGGATAAAATATTGATGATGAACTTTTAAATCTTAGAAGATAGTAGAATTCATTCTCTACGTGACTCTTCTAATGGGATTGTTGTTTCATTGCAGTTGTTGATCTAAAATTTGTTGTCTATTGTATTCTATCGATTTTTCCTGTTGAAGACTAATGATAATTTGTTGTATATTATCTTAGTCATAATATTCTTCTTAAATTTAGTTGAGCTCACCCTTTTCCTTTTTGTTTCATTTTTCTTCTCGGGAGGTGAGAACATGGCGAGGATCGAGTCGGGGTATGGAGTGATGGTTCTAGAAAGATATTTTAGCGATCCTCACTATTTACGTAAAATAGTGTATGAATAATTGTAATGAGGACTTATTTGAGTGTTGATATTATGCTGAAAGACAATATTTGTATTTAAACTCACAGTATGTGTTGTCGTATTTTGCACGATAATTGTATTATTGAAGTTGTAGTTTGCTTTCTGTACCATGTATTTGGCGACTCAGAAAGGTGTTGTATACCTATTTTGGGGACGTCACAGTTGGTATCAAATCTTAGGGATATGGTCTCTGGCGGAGATCTGGGAATAGAACTAGGAGGGGAGAGATGAGTAAATCCTTTGCTAGTGTGTCCTATCTAAGCTTATTTGTTGGTTGGTCATAATATAGAGATATTATGTGATATGTTAATTTGTTTAATTAACCCTTGTTTTATGGCAGTATTTAAGAATGGCTGCTGAGAACGTTAACAATGGAGTGTATGAGACTGTGGAACAACCTTTAGTTATAAACTAGGAGAATGTGCAACGAGAAGGCAATATTCCTCTTGTAAACAATGCTACCGAGCAAACGATGAATGATGGAATGTTTAGGAGCTTTTTGCAGTTCATGCAAAATCGGGCACGGGGAGACTTCGTGTACAAAATACGGGTGGAAGTGATGGCAACACGCTGATTCACATTCACAATTGCTAAGCGATTCGAGGAGTTGGGACCACCAGTTTACGGGAAAGCCCGATCCAATTAAGGCGGAAACATGGGTCAAGCAAATTACCAAGATATTCGATGTCTTGGGATGCACGGAGGAACAGAAGGTTCCATTCGCCACCTTTATGTTCCGTGGTGAGGCAGATTATTGGTGGGAATCTGTGAAGCGTACCCAGCCAGCCGCACTTAACATGTCTTGGAAAAGATTTTAGAAACTGTTCAATGACAAGTACTTTCCTGAAAGTATTCGTCTTATGAAGGAGGTAGAGTTTATTAGACTAGAACAGAATAACATGACGGTGTCCCAGTACGAGGCGAAGTTCGCGGAGTTATCCAGGTTTGCACCTCATTTGGTAGAAAATGAGGAACGTATGACGCGGATGTTTCTGAGAGGTCTAAAACCCGAGATTCGTCAATACCTTATCTCTCATAAATTTTCTTTGTATTCAAATGTTGTCAACATGGCTCAATTATTAGAGCGAGATAATGAGTATACTCAACCGAGGGATCATAACTAGGGTCATACTGGGTGGAAATCATCGAGCGATGATAACCAAAGAGGAGGGAACAATACGGATAAAAGCGGTAACCACTCGGGTGGTAATCGTGGCCATGATAATAGGAGAGGTGAGTCAGTAGAAATTTGAAGAGGAGATTCAACAATGACGGAAGACATCAAAGACCAAACACCAAAGACCAACAACAAATTCTATGGGAGGAGAAACGTACCGCCATTAGATGTTACAAATGCGGAAAGAGGACACATATCATTAAACCCCATAACAATCGGTATGTTATAATTGTGGAAAGGAAGGACATATTGCTTGAGATTGTACTATAAGCGAAACCAAGTTCACGGGATGGTGACTCAAAGTGGTCGCCGGATAAGTCAAAATCGGCGGGTTCTGGAAGAAATGCGTTTGTTGTGATCGCCAAAAACATGAGGAACCCGAGCGAGGTGATCACGGGTAAGCTAATCTTGAATTCTTGCGAAGTTTATACCTTACTGAATCTGGGTTCTACCCATTCTTTTATCTCTCTCCGCTTGTGCTCAACGTTTAAACTTGACTCAGGAGAAATTGGACTTTAACTTATCTGTTGAAACTCAGTTGGGTGAAACCTTCGTTACATCTACGGTTTATAAATCTTGCTTGATCCAAGTTGACACTATCACATTACACGCTGATCTTATCACTTTAAAGATACTTGCATTTGATGTGATTTTAGAAATTGATTGGTTAACCACTCATCATGCCAAAATTGATTGTTTTAAGTGGTTGTTAGTTTTATATTCCTAACTAACTTTGTCATACAATTCAAACAACTAAACCACTAAAATCGATCCACCGTCATATCAAGCCATAAAACTATTTGTTTATTGAAAAAGCGGATGTCGAGTTTCTTATTCATGTATACTGACCTATTCACGTATCTGACCTTATTCATGAATACGACACTATTCACCGAAAAATGAAAATTTTTCTTTTGTCCAAGATGTCTATTCTGGCTATTATATTTGATTGTATCCATGTTTTGATCGTTATTTTTGAATTCTGCTTCACAATTGATTATTATGAAGTATTATTGATATTGGATAAACTGTTATACGAATCCCTAATATTTGTCCTTCTGTCTCACTGGATTCATTTTCTTTAAAGTATTTTTCATCATCCTCAGTCTTAAATGATGATATTACTGAATATCTTTGGCCTGTAGTGCAAATATGAATGATTAACTGATGAATATCTTTGGCCTGTAGTGCAAAGATGAACAAGTGTTGAGATGAACATGATCAACTGGTGATACAAATGAATATCTTTGGCCTGTAGTGCAAAGATAAATATTTGATTAAAGATGTATACTGATTGTTGTTACAGGGATAAAATATTGATGATGAACTTTTAAATCTTAGAAGATAGTAGAATTCATTCTCTACGTGACTCTTCTAATGGATTGTTGTTTCCGCTGCAGTTGTTGATCTAAAATTTGTTGTCTATTGTATTCTATCAGATTTTTTCCTGTTGAAGACTAATGATAATTTGTTGTATATTATCTTAGTCATAATATTCTTTATTGGGCTAGTTGAGCTCACCCTTTTCCTTTTTGTTCCATTTTTCTTCTCAGGAGGTGAGAACATAGCAGGATCGAGTCGGGGTATGGAGTGATGGTTCTAGAAAGATGTTTTAGCAGTCTTCATTATTTCTGTAAAATAGTGTATGAATAATTGTAATGAGGACTTATTTGAGTGTTGATATTGTCTAGAAGACAATATGTGTATTTAAATTCACAGTATGTGTTGTCGTATTTTGCACGACAATTGTATTATTGAAGTTATAATTTGCTTTCTGTATCATGTATTTGGCGACTCAGAATGAGTTTTGTATACCTATTTTGGGGGCGTCACAATGCTCCATTATGATTTATACATACAACTAGAAGATTTCCAAGCACCTCCGAACAAGAACAACTATGATGCAAATATCTATCCATACCAAACTTTTATTGCACAGGCTAATTGTATCTCTAGCTCAAGAAAATCAAATTCTAAACAAAAAGCAGCATTCTTTATTAAGGTATGAGATGGTAACTCACCTTTGAAGTATATTTAAAGAGAACTCTAAAGAAAACGAAAGTGTCCTAAAATGGGTAACTAACTCAATCAACCACCCGACAAGGAGACCCACAACCCCAATTGCTATTACAAGAATAATATTGGATGACCTGCGAAGTTTAGCACAGTTACAAGCCAATCTTCAACCTTCATTAATCTGCAACATAAATGAATATCTGGTCGCTCCGGTTTCAACCATGAGTGCCGTAAGAATTTCAGTAACATAGATAAATGTTTCAAGCCATGTATAGTAAGTAACCCACCAATTTTACGAAAATCTCAAATAAACTCAACATACCTCTGATTTGCTGTGACTTTCCATTGAAGCAGTTCGCCCAAATCGCACTGTAAGCTTAAGCGTATTACCTCTGTAGCATAACCCCTTTGTTCGCCCAAATTGTAGAGAAATCGCAGTCGCAGTTCACCCAAATCGCTACCGTCTCCCCAATATCCGTCCGCCAGTAAGACTAGCGGATGCTGGTAATCAGAAGCATCTGATTTGTCTTGGGTAATTGGGGGCATAAGTGTCTTAAAATTTCACTAACAACGTCCGCTAGTAATACTAGCGGACGGTGTTTTTCCATATCAAATCATAGCCATTCATTTATTAAACCTATGGTATAGATGCTATATATATATACACACGACTTAATCAACTGGGTGAAGTTGATGATAGAATTCACAAGAGATCGTTGCTGAAAGTTTGTTAAATCATGCAGTCAGAAAATTTCAAGTGGAGTATTATTTTGTAAGGTTTATACAACAAGATTACTAAATAAAGATTTAAGTTTTAAGGACAACTAATTCAGGTTTCTTTTGGATGATTCTGGTCTGTGGGTCAACGGAATAGAAAATTTATTGGGTGTGTACACGTAAGTACTCCCTCCGTTCCTTAATATAGGTCGTTTTAGAGAAATATTTTTGTTCCTAAATATAAGTCGTTTGAGAATTTCAAGTAAGTATTAATTGTTTAGTTTCCAATATTACCTCAAGTAATAAATATAACTTTGGTTCTCTCACTATTTTTTGTCCAATAAATAACATTTTCTTTTTCCAATACAAGGGCAATATAGACAATTGATAGTATATTTAATATTTTACAATCATTTCCTTAATACTTGTGCATAACTCTAAAACGATCTATATTAAAAAACGGATGAAGTAAGTTACAAAAAAAAATTAATGATTAGCCTCCTTTACGCGTCATCTATCTCTCTCTATATTATTCCCCAAAATAAGTAAAATATAATTTTCAAACACATTAAGAAAATTAAAAGTAGAATATTAAACTATCTCAATTTTTTTAAGACAAAAATATTTATATTTTTAGTCAATTTTTTGGGGACGGAGATAACATTAGATTATAAAACAGTTTAAGGCCGCCGCACACGAGTTGCGTGGAGTAAAATAGAATTTTTTAAAATTTAGAAAAATAAATAGAATAATATTAAAAAATAATATTAAAAAGGATAAAATAATAATATATTTAAAATTGTAGGAGTAGAAGGGTTGAAAAAAGAAAAAGTTAAGCTTGTGCGCGACCCAAAATCACCAAATTTCTATCTTATAATATAAATTATAAAATGACTTTGGTGCGATTTTATTTTTCTTTTTTTCCTCTAATAAATTTAATTATATTATTATATTAATTTTGGCCTTTATGCCTACTTAAGAATAACTTGGTTCACACAAGATTACACAGAGAGATACCGCGTAATTATTTTACAAACACAACCAAAAACACCATCGATCGGTAAAAGTGTTTTTAAATAACTTAATTTATTTACCCAACATAAAGTTCTCTCATATTCCACCGGTGCGGTTACTTTTGTAATTCAATAAAGATTACTGAATTTTGTGAGGAAGCGCATGAATCTTATCAAGGAAGTTTAGCATGACCTTCAAGCCTTTCTCATCTGAAACAATAGAGATCATCAGCTGAGAATTTTGTTTATTTGCATTTAATTAATTAAATAGATTGTGTGGAATTACCTAATTTAGGTATCATATGACCTCCAGGGTGATATATCACTAAAGGGTCTACAAATGATTCCAGGAGTTCAATAGCTGGAAACTTTGCAATGTCATTCTCACCTGCATAAAGGACTTGTTACTTATATATATATATATATATATATATATATATATATATATATATATTCTACATACCTTGTATATCCCTTTTAACGACGGATCGAAATGATTGATTGATCCATCTCTATAGGTTTCATCCGTCGCTAAATCTAAGACAACGGTTCTCGAGATATAGCACGGACCAAACCGCACGCCTCATCATTCATTACTAAAAAGGGGTGTGAGCATGGTATATAAAATAAGGAGTGAGTTCTTGAAATGGACTGCATATATATATATATATATATATATATATATATATATATATATATATATATATATATATATATATAGTAAGCCCTTGATCCTACATACTTTGCATACCCCTTTAGCGATAGATCGGACGACGGTTCGGTCCGTCGCTATATGTTGTCCGTCGCTAAAAGGTAAAACGATGATTTTCTGATATAGCTACGGACTGAACCGTCGCCTCGTTTGTCGCTAAAGGGGTGAGCATGGTATGTAAAATAAGGAGGTGAGCCCTTGAAATGGACTATATATATATATATATATATATATATATATATATATATATATATATACACACACACACACACAGTTCGTCTCTCCAACGAACAATAGGGAGCGAATTATAAATGAACCGGATATAGCGACGATTTTATCCGTCACTATATCATAGAAAGCCTGTTTTCGGCTCTATAGCGACGAATAAAACCGTCGGTTTATCAGTTTGTTTTTAATTCACTCCCTATGGTTCGTTGAAGAGACTCAGTCTATATATATACGGTCCCTTTCTCAAGCGAACTTTAAACAACGAACCAAAAGTGAACCGGCTATAACGACGGTTTTTTCTGTTATAGCAAGGATTCGAACCATCGCCATATCTATGTCGTCGACTTTGTATGCTATAGCTACATAAAAAATCGTCGCTATAACTAGTTCTCTTTTGATTCACTATTTAAGATTCGCTGGAGAAAGAAATCGTGTGTGTGTGTGTGTATATATATATATATATATATATATATATATATATATATATATAAGTTTGAGTTATAAAAAGTACTAATACCTTTGAATTGGATGAATGAATAAAGGTTGGAACAGAGAAAATAATGGAATGAAATGAGTTATTTCAAAATTCTTTAATGCTTTGTTTGGAAAGAAAAAAATGGAATAGAGAGAGGAATTGAATAACTTTTTTAGCTTTTTCAAGTTTCATGTTTTGTTGGTTACATATGATAGTTAGTGCCATATATAGAATGATATAATTGTCATATTATATTCATCTATTCCATTGTAATAGATTGATCTCATTCCATCACCTCCTCAAAGATTGAAAATTAAGAGAATGAAATGAACTTTTATTTTGTCGGAATATATGGTTTATCCATAGGAGGAAAGAGAGTAGTACATAATAATTTTTTCCCCGTTTAGTTCTGATCTTGATTTCTTTAATCCAAATGCAGTATAAGAAATAAAAATCATAAATAGGACCGGAAATGAACTGGTTATTAATTTCTATTACGAACAACTAATTAAACAAATAGTTTTTTATAATTATTTTCATTAAAATAAATTATTCCATTCCCACTCTTTTTTACAATCCTAATGCAACATGTCATATAATTTATATATAAAGTACCGAAGCAATGGAGTGATGGGATCTCAATGGGGGATGAGAATGCATTTTCGGCCAGCTTTGGAGCTGAAAATTTGAACCCTCCAAGTTTACCTCCTGATATCACCATTATAAATTTTATATCTTGAACCTTAGTAAGAGCCATACCCTGCCATGCACCAAATATGTCTCTTTATCAATTATATTAAACTTCTTTCCGAGTAGGACTAAAAAATATTCTGCCAAAACTATCCCTCAAAATTTAGAGACGGAAGATTTCGGTCTGAAAGAAGTACTTATGGTCTTCAGAAATAGAGACGGATTTTTTATTTTTTGAGACGGAAATAGGTTGTTAAATTTTAGAGACAGATAATAAGGCCGTCTCAAATTTAGCAACGGATTTTTATTTTTTGAAACGGAAAACTAGGTTGTTAAATTCTAGAGACCGAAAATAAGGCCATCTCAAATTTAGCGACTTAGGTTTTTGAAATTGATTTTTGTAATTTTGAGACGGATTTATTCGTCTCATATGCCTGATTGGAAAAATAAAAAAGAAATGTGCTTTACCGTTGCTTGCATTCCTGGTAATGCGGCTGTTACCAAAGCTCCCTTTTTTCCGAAGAATAACAAATTAATCATATAAGTAGAGTTGACATATATAATCATCATACGGATTAGTTAATTAATATGTGTTTATATATATATATATATATATATATATATATATATACACACACACACCTGAGAAAATCCTAGGGCGCCATCAAACGGTCCAAGCTTTACCATGCAATCCTCAATGTATGCAATACCCTCATCAAAATTGGTATATTGAGTAAAATCCTAAAAATGGCATACATTAAAACAAATTTTCTCAGAATATATAATATTAACGTGAGTTGTACTATAAGAATTAATATACATGAACTAAATGCCGAATGGGAATGAAATATGAAACAATTAATTTTAAGTCCTTATTGACCTGAAACCATTCAAATGAGGGAGTATCATCATCATCTGGTTTTCCTTTTACAGGAAAAGGTGCATCTATGAAGACTAGATCCATCTTTTCCAGCACACATGCTGGCCATATTTCCATCTGCTTTTTAAGAATTGAACCATTTTTTCCATGACCATGAAGGCAGAGGATTTTGGGCTTCTTCACAGTTAGTTGATGATATTCCATCTTCTTGTATAGAAAATAGCTTCAATATATATATTAGCTAGCTAGATGGGTTCCAACTTAAATAGCTATAAACAAACTTTAAAATGCAAAATTGTCCGGTGTTTCTGTTGTGTGTTGATTTTATATCCTTGAATTTGACTAATTACCAAAGCCCTCCACCAAGTATTAATTGATAGTGTAAAACTGTCACTTTGATATAATTTTTAGTCCAAAATTGACACAAATGAAACAATTTTTTGCTACTACATTGGGGAAGGTTTTGAATAATTCCTAACTTCTTGGACGAAAATGTTACAAATAGATAAACTAATCGATAATTTTGAATTTTAATCATCTAGATATGGTAGAAAGATCGTGATTTAAATATATATATATATATATCGTCATCTGCCATGTATTGTCATGCATTATTTTGTTGAGAGGTCAAATTCCTAAGTATGTACACTAACACCATTGCATAATTAGGTCATTCTAGCTGTAGCATTTATTTTGCCATTTATTGGCCCAAGCTGTATCCTGACCAAGGCAATAATGCCAACAATTGACATGCATTCAATATTTCCATAAGTGGGTGTACATATTTTCGACTCTCCGTACCAACTTCAAAAATTAAAGAGAAGAAGAGAAGAATTTATAGATGAGAGAAGAAAAAGAGAGGTTTGGCGAAAAAGTTTTATTCCCTCCGTTTCTTAATATAGGTCGTTTTAGAATTGTGCACAAATATTAAGGAAATGATTGTATAACATTAACTATAATATCAATTGTCTATATTGCCCTTGTATTGAAAGAAGAGATTGTTATTTATTGGACAAAAAATAGTGAGAGAACCAAAGTTAACATTTAATACTTGGGTAATATTGGAAACTAAGCAATTAATGTTTACTTGAAATTCTCAAACGACTTATATTAAGGAACAAAATTATTTTTCTAAAACGACTTATATTAAGGAACGGAGGTAGTAATTTTTTTTACGTGAGTTCAAGTATAAATTAGGGTTCACATGCGTTCTAAAAAATTGAATGAAAAGATGAAAAATCAAGAAATAAATGAGCGAGACCTGGGAGAAGCTTTCACGAGTCCCGAGATAGAAAACTCAGGGAGGCGACTCATTTTGAGAATTGGTTGAGGGATTGAATTGGTGACTAGAAGGACTTGATGATTTGGGCATTGCTCGGGTAACTAAGGGTATTTTTGAAATTTCCCTTAAGGTCACATGTCAAGCACATGACCCAGATATGGGCTAGGCACGTGATCACTTTTCAAGAAGCTCTATAAATACTCTATCCATTCTAATAGAAGGGACCTTTTGAATTCTATTTGAACTTAGATACTCAAATTAAAAAGCTTTCTGGATCCTAAATACTCAAGAAGGCTCTTGGATCCTAGGAGTTCTGCTACATGTTGTTAGAGTAATTACTTACTTGTTCTTTTCAATACCTTGCAAAAATGGGTTGATATGCTATTTTTACCATCTATAAAATTTTGAAAATGGGTTACAAAAGAGGAGCCAAAAATGGCTTGAACTGAGGGGGAGAACTGTTGCCCACGGTAACAGCAATAACTATGATGGGCATGGGCAGAGAGCTTTGCATTGGCTTTCAACTAGTACACTCATGTAGCTATAGATGCCAAATTGTTGGTTTCTTCTTAAGCAAAAGTAACACCTATTCGAGGTTCGAAAATGTATCATGAACGGATTTAAAAGTATAGAGGACAAGAAGCTATCAACACATATGTTCAAAAGCAAGGGCAGCTGCCCATTGACAACAACAATGAGCAACTGACAACCGTTATGTTTTGATTGGGGCCGCGTGGCCACATGAGGCCACACCAAGCTTGGCTAAGTCCCACAGGGCCAAGCAAAGCTTGGCTGCCCACATGGCTAGTCAAGTTGGAACTGTTATGCAATAAAGAGGGGTGTTTAATGTACCTAAGCAAAAAGAAGGTTGTTTTGGCATTACGAATCAAAACAAGAATATGTAACACGATGGTATGCAGAAATGAAACTGTAAATCATGGAAGATATTAAAAGTTAATTATATAAAGGGAAAATATTTTCAAAACTTGAAACGAGCTGTGAAGGCACCTTGTATACTAAAAGTTAAATAAACAAAACATGAAATGCCCATGTACTAAGCTATTAATAAGGTGTAAATGGTTATATGGTTGCATATGATAAACATATCAAACCCTATTAAAGAGAAAAATGGCTATTGTAAGAACATGGATGAGGTATTTGAAAAATGTATAAAATATCTCAGATATAGGAATCTAAACTACAATCATGATCATTGAAACTGTGTGATATGTGAACTTAATTACAAACGATATGACTTGGCTATGTGGCTAATATGCTTGTGAATGTAAATAACTGTGTAGGATCTGTGAGAACACATCAGTTAAGCTGAAATCTTAACAATAGTCTACAAATAAGGCAAGTGTCTAAACCTTACTCTTTATTGAACAAGTATTTTCAGATTTATTCGTATGTAATCAAGTCTAAATTTTGAATTCTCACAATTATTTATGAATAATACAAGGTAGTAAAACCTTTTTATTCCAATAAGCTTCGAGAGAATAGTTAAAAATGTTATCATGTATATCAAACATTTCTTTCTTAAATAAGTCTATATTGCAGTATTTAACTCAAAGGCTATATTAATTTTTAGATTGTTCAACTTATTTGTACGTTAAATCTTCAAATTCAGTTATTGTGAGGATAATGAAAGAATGTCAATGTCATTATTTCGGCTAGACAGCTGCTGAGATATATTGAGATTAGTCATTCCATTAGTGTTTTGAGTCACTCTTAAGGGCCATTAAGAGTATGTTGCCCGTCGGTGAAAAATTGTCCGATAACTACTACTATTGTAAAAAAATGGTGAAGAAGTTGGGTCTTGGATATCAAAAGATCGATGCATGTCCGAACGATTGTATGTTATTTTATAAGGAAAATGAACATAAGACAAAGTGCACATTTTGCAGTCATGATCGATTTAGGCTTAATAAAGAATATACCTTTTAAGATTTTAAGGTATTTTCCAATTACACCTCGACTCAAAAGATTGTACATGTCTTCAAGAACAGCTGAACATATGACTTGACATGCGAAATCTCCAACCAAAGATGGAGAACTTAACCATCCCGTAGATGGGCAGGCTTGTAAAGATTTCAACTTAGCACATCCCAGGTTTGCATTGGAACCTAAAAATGTGAGGCTTGGATTGTCCACTGATGGTTTCAACCCGTTCGGCCATTCAGCTATTCCGTACTCCTGCTGGCCTGTGATTGTTACTCCGTATAACTTGCCTCCTTAAATGTGTATGAAACATCCATACTTGTTTCTTTCACTCGTGATTCCTGGTCCCAAGAGTCCTGGAAAGAACTTAGATGTTCACTTGAGACCTCTTATAGATGAGTTGAAGGTATTGTGGGAGTATGGAGTACAGACTTGGGATGTTTCCACGAAAACAAATTTCAACCTTAGGGCAGCGGTTATGTGGACTATAAGTGACTTTCCTGCTTACTACTAAAAAAAATGGTCATTTGTGATGGGCAAAATCCATCACAAAAAGTAGGAAAACCATCACGAAAGGTTTACGTGATGGCTTTAAGCATCATGATACGGGCCGCCTTGTATCGCTTTTATCATGAAAGGTTTTACGTGATGGTTTTGGCAATCATGCAAATGCTTAGTGCTTTTGTGATGATTAATACAATCACATTAACACGTAATCTATTGTGATTGTCAAAGTCATCACACAAAAAACAAGACTTTAGGGATCAAATGTAAGAATATGAATCTCTATTTACGAAAAATTTATTTCACTGTATTAATTGTATCAAATGATACTTGTAGGATTCGAACCCTCTCCCATTTACAAACTAAATAACAAGTATTACCACTACACCAAAATCCAGATCATGATTATAATTTTAAAACAAAATATAAAAGGAAACATATGTGAGTTGACTTACTAAACAAAATTACTTACACATAAGATTTAGTGATTGCAATGGCAGTCACAAATACTTTATAATGATGGTAAAATTAGCCATCACTAAGAGCCATCATATATTTTATTATTTTGTGATGGCTTAAAAATTCCATCACAAAATACCTTCTCTTTGTAATTGCAAATAAAAGTCGTCACAAAAATTTATCTTTTTTAATGATTGTCACGATCGTCATAAAATATTTTTTTGATTATTTTTTACATTAAAATATTAGTGATAGCTTAAATGCAATCACAAAAAGGGTATATCTATAAGTGATGACTTAGTGCATCACAAAAAGAAATTTATTTTGCATGAAAAAATTTGTGTGATTGACATGGAAATCACAATTATAATACATTAATGGAAAGATTAGTCATCACTAAGAGCCATCATATATACTATTATTTTGTGATTGCTTAAAAAGTCCATCACAAATTACTATCTTTTGTGATTATTTTTAAAAACTGTCACAAAATTCTGTCACGTATTCTTGTTTTTCTAGTAGTATATAGTATGTTATCTGGATGGAGTACACACAAGAAGTTGGCTTGTCCATATTGTATGGAGCATACAAAGTCTTTCAATCTATCAAATGGTCAAAAGCCATGCTGGTTTGATTGTCATCGTCATTTCTTGTCGGTAGATCACCCGTTTCGAAGAAATAGAGAAAACTTTAGGAACGAGAAAGTAGAGAATGATATGCCTGCACCGCAACTATTGGGGACGGAGATGCGTGACCATGCGATGAGATTTTTGGTCATCCCATTCGGTAAGATTGTTGCCTCTGACATCATTGATGGGTTTGGCGTATCTTATAATTGGGTTCAGAGAAGCATCTTTTGGGAACTACCTTATTGGTCTACAAATTTGATTCGTCATAATCTAGACGTGATGCATATTGAAAAAAAATGTGTTCGACAATGTGTTTAACACCGTGATGGTTGTTGCGGGCAAGACGAAAGATAATGATAAGGCACAATTGGACACGAAAGATATTTGTAAGCATCCTGGATTAGAACTTTATGAATCGACTAATGGTAAGATGGTCAAACCGCATACAAGGTACACATTGTCCAAAAAGCAGGTTGAAGATGTGTGTACATGGATAAAGTCTCTGAAACTACCAAATGAATATGTGTAAAACATTGCAAGGTATGTTACAGGTGGAAAATTGCAAGGGATGAAGAGTCATTACTGTCATGTGTTCATGGAGAGACTCATGCCTATAGCATTTCGGGACTTGCTTGATAAACCAATATGGGATGCTTTGATGATCTTAGTCGTTTCTTCAGAGACATATGTTCAAAAACGTTAAATGAAAAGGATATGTCTATACTTGAGAAGAACATCATTGAGATCACGTGTAAGCTTGAAAAAATATTTCCACCTAGTTTTTTCGACTCTATGGAGCATTTACAAATCCATTTACCCTATGAAGATCGTGTTGGTGGCCCAGTTCAATATAGATGGATGTACCCCTTTTGAGAGGGTCATGGAAACCTTAAGAGAAAGGTGAAGAATAGAGCTTATGTCGAGGGGTCGATATGTGAGGCATATAGTTTCTATGAGATATCTATGTTTATCTCAGACTATTTTCCCAACGAAGTCTTGACAAAGGTCAATTGAGTCCCGAGACATGATGATGGGGGCAATGTTGAACTAAATGGTCGGCTTTCTGTATTTGGTTTACCGGGTCGCACTTATGGAAAAGAGAAGCTTATATTCCTTTCTGAGTAAGAATTACATGCTGTGCATACTTACATTCTTCTCAATTAGAAGGAGATTGATGAATTTGTGAGGTATACATGTAAAATTCATATGTATTTGACCTATATCTTAACTTGCAATCTCATATTAATATATGTTAATGTTTATAAAATTGTATAGAACATACAATGACGTGTTAAAAGCAAATCAGCCCGGCATCACTGATAAAGATATTCAAGTTAGTTGTGATCAAAAATTTGCTCTTTGGCTAAAGGACAAAGTAAGTTAAGTTAATTAAGCACAACATATATCGTATTAATTTATGAATTTATTTAATTTAATAGAATTTTTGTAGGCTCTTAATGAGGGAACGATTCCTCCAAATATACAAGTCCTAGTTATAGGTCCTAACAGGGACCAAGTCATTCGCAATGGTTACAAAATAAATGGTTGTGAACTTCATACAAAGACATGCTCGCGGTAAAAGAACAACTAATACTGGAGTGTGTGTTCAAGGAGATTGCTACAATGAGCTTGGTCGTGCCTTTTATGGGGAGTTAGAGGAAATCATCGAGTTGTCGTACAAGGGTACTTATGTGGGTTATATTAACTTGTTCAAGTGTCGTTGGTTTGATTCAGAAAAAGGGATATATATGTGTCGATCGACATGGAATCGTCGATATTGACCTCCATAGGTCCACGTACATCAACGCACCATTTGTGTTGCCAACTCAAATAGTACAAGTATATTACACTCCTAGTCCTGTTAGGAAAAGGGATAGACCGCCTGCAGATTGGTAAGTTGCATTCATACTCCCGCGCGCAGTCGTGTCCAAGTAGTAGACAGAGATTTCTACCAAGAGGAGATGCTTTTTAAACCTCCTATAATAAATATGGAGGACAACAATGAATTAATCCAGTTAGAGGGTGGAGATGAACCTGATGAATTGGATCCCAGAGCGATTATTGAGCGGATGACATTGATCTTGAGGAAGAGTTATTGGTGACACGCGACCTTTGAATACATGTTCTCTATATCCTTGACATGTTTATGTACCTTTCATTTATAGTTGTCGTAGTTGACTATTTCATACAATTTCTTGTCATTATTGTTATTTTATTTATATATGTAAATCATATAACTCATAATAACATCCTAAATTTTTTATTTATAGATGTCTTTAATTTGAACCAGCGCAACGAAAGCGCGGGTTGGGTCGGGGCCCTAATCATGTGCCGAAGGCCTCGGTTAATCCGGATGATCGGATTCTCATACAGATTCGTCCTCCTTCGGATAACACGTAAGTTAAACATCGTGTATATATAACCATTTTGTATTTCCATTGTTATAGATATATACTAATGTAAATTATTTTTCATATTATAATAAAATTACTTATCCTTAATGTAAATTGTTATATATTGCAGTGATTTTTAAGATAGTAAAATTGTGAAGTGCATTTCATAATTATGCTTATAGAACTTGCCTACGCCAGTGATTACGTGGGCGAGCACACCTCTCGCCCATAAGGATGCAGTTTGGGTTGAATTTCAGGTATATTTTTTTTCACTCTGATAGATAATATATAGTTAATCAAATAATATTATTTAGTAATGTTGGATTATGGTAATATCACCGTTTTAATATTATTATTATTGTTTTATTTGCAGAAAAGGTATAGATGGGACGATGCGCAAGCATCAGTTATTCAGACATTGTTCTGACAGAAGTGCGCCATCCGAACTACAGATAATCTGAACAAAGAACGATAGAAAGCCCTGCATAATGCATAGATTGGCCATCCAGGATAGGGTGAGCAGTATATGTATGAGCATAGCCCCTAGTGGTGCGCACATCCCATATAGGTGGATATGTGTGACCAATAGAGAGCTGAGAGCTGGGTCAAGAGATGCAAAACTGCCGCCTTGAACAGATCCTCAGGTGTACCTGAAGGCGAAAAGGCAAAAGAGCACGTGTCGGTGATAATATATCATAAATATGCAACATATTCTTTGCCGAGAATGCGTATGTATAGTAAGCTTATTGGCTTAGTTATTTGTTTTTATGTTTATAGTCATTTTTTGTAGCTAAAATATCATATATTTAAATATTAATATGAGAACATGTTTTGTAGGAGTCTCAGTATCAAGGTCAACCTATCAATTGGTTGGATATGTATGTGGCCACCTGCGATGGTTTACCTGAGGCTGTTTAGATAGCGGTAATAAGTTAACTTTATACTAATATGTTATTTATAAATTGTGACGACCTTTTTTAGCATTTTTTTTATTTATTTTTAACTATTTAACTGTTAACCTTCTGATATGACACTTATAAGAACTTAATGAACGAACGCTATCTTGAAGGCACCACGCGTCCGCCGATTGATCAAGAATTGTGGGAGAGGGTGTCAGTCATGAAGAAAAACTACATTAAAGGCCAAGGACAAAAATGAGGCCCGACCATCGATGCTTTGTCGCACTTTCTTTGCAGTCTACTACATATCATGGTCGTCATCCAAATTTATTATACTCCTGCCGATCGTGAGAAGAGCGATCTATCGAGATCGTGATCTTCTTCGTATACTAGGCGGGCATCTGTAGTCTCTGAGTCCTGATGATTTAGAGGATGCAGTGGCGATAGCAGCACGACATCAGGATGGCGATGAGGTATACATAGATATTGTTATGTCTTACTTATGTTTAAATAATTTCTATTGTTTAGCTTTCGCTAAGTCATAGCAGTATCAACACATGTAACATGTTTTATTCTTTTGTTAATAACATGGTCCTACTAATTTGGATGATGATGCATGAAGAGATAGACTTGTTTTTTAGATATTTAAAGCCTTGTACTTTTATATTCATTTTTTGGACAATTGTATTTTACTTAAAGATGAAATTTGTATATATTTCTTTAGTTCATTCTTTGGATAATTGTATTGCTTGAATATTGTGTTGGTTTACGTGTCTGTATATGGATAGATGTTTATATATACTATTGTGGATGTGTTGGGATATATATAAATCATGGATGGATGTTTATATGGATGCTTATATATACTGCTGTGTGTTAGGATAGAAAGCAAGTACAAAGAAGGGTATAGTTTTTTTGGGAAATCCATAAAACAGGATTTTTTTTTAAAAAAAATATCAACATCAATGACCGCATGTGATCGCTAATACTAGAGAGCGGTCACTGATGGCCTGAGGAAATTAGCGACCGCATCGGTTCTTGACGTCGTGTCTCCCACATCGCAATGACTCATCATGCTTTCAGTTAAGCGGCGGCGTCGATCGGCGATGGCGATCATTGATAAGTCATCATTAATAATGGTCGTGATGTCCACCCAAATGACAGTTATGTGCGACTAATATCAGCGATCGCGATCGGTCATTAATGATCATCTGTGATCGTGTCACGATCAACGATATCACGATCGATAAGGTTTTTTGTTGTAGTGTAATAAATTAATTATTAACTAATACTTAGAAGAGATATTGTAGAAGTAGATTTGGTTAAATAAATCTTGTATACATTATGATTATGAAGTTGAGAAAAAACTTAGAAATTTTTTATTCGTAGTGGTCGTAGGATAATCATAATTGGTATATGTTGATTTATTTTAATGTGTACTTCTTGGGGTTAAATGCTTTCTAAGTCACTGTACTTTACGTCAACTTACAAATGGGTCACTGAACTTTTTTTTTCTTACAGTCAACTCACTATACTCGACTTTTCTAACACAAAGTTAAAAAAACCATTAAATGCTTTGATTTTAACGGGAAAAGATAGCTAACGCTGCTGAGTTGTAAAAAAAAAGCTGATGTGGCAGTGATTATGCGACGTGACAGTGATTATGTGAATTTGGAGAAAATTTTTATGAACAAAAAAAAATAATATGTTAAAGTATAATATAAATTTAAAAAGTGCCAAAAAACAAAAAAAAAATTAATATATTTAATTATTTTTGTATTTAATATCAAATAAAATTTTATTTATAATTAAGCCATTTATAATACACAAAATCCAAAAATATGCTAATTAAAATTAAGGGAATGTGAAATACATTTAGGGGAAAATGAAATAAAATTATAATAAAATTAGAAAATTTAGCAAAAAATACATGGTAGAAATTAAAAAATAAAAAGAGTTATTTAGTTATTTTTGTAATTAATAGAAAATATTTTTTTATATAATTAAGAACAAATATAATTGAAGAAATTATAAAAATATTTTAAAATTAAAACTCGTGCATACAGAATAATAGGAATTTCAAACCTGTAATTTGGGCAGCTCGACAAATGAAAAACTCCTAAGCTTTACCCAATAGAACCAATTGACTTACTTAGGTGAATTTGTATCTTTTTACTCATAATTTTTTATATAAAACCCAAAACACAACAGAAAAGATTCAAAAGTTTTAATTTCAATTCCTTTATTTTCCTAAAAAAAACATACAGACTGCAAAAGAAATAAGAGAGACAAAAGACGCATAAGGATGTTTTACTTTCTCCAGCTCGTCTTGGATCTCTTGCAACTTCTCAATGGAAAGAACGAGCTCTCCACCAATCTGCTCTGCATTTTCCTCTTCTACTTTCTCACCCACCTTCAATTTTTTGCCCTTGTCTACGACCATTGTTACAACCTTCAAGTATACACAAAGAGCGACGGAGAGGTGGTGTTAGGGATTTGGGAGAGAGAGTAAAACAAAGGTGTTAGGGTTTTGGGTAGACAGAATCTGCTATATGGTCGTACTTCGTGGTCGTGCTTCCAAATTATAGGTTTTAAAATATTTTGGATTCAATTATAATCTCTAGAAAGCTCTACTCATTTAATCTGTTAATTAGAAAATGAGAGCTAATTTAATCTCTAGAATTATCTCTGTTCGTATCTCATTTTCTAATTTTGCCTCAATTATAATTTTAATGCCGGAATTTGAAATTTTTTTTAATTTTAAAATATTTTTAATTTTATAATTTCCTTAATTATATTTGTTATTAATTATTGATAAACACGAAATTCATACATTTAATTATCCCTAATTTAGTCCTTTTAATTATATTAGTTTATTAAATTAATATGTTTTATTTTATTTTGTAGGATTTAATATTTGTTGCAATAAAGTCAAAATCTTGGTGATCGGCGATATTTAATGCTCTTATTCATATAAGGAATGTCCAAGAAGAATTGACAAGGAAAAGGAAAGAGGTGGAACAATCTTGGTGTGTGAAGTCAAATCCAATAAAAAAAGAAAAAAAGATCTATTTAGAAGATCTTTTTGAGAAGTTGATTGCCACTAGAAAATTGAATCCTACATGAAAAGAGAACAAAAGTGTCCAAGTTCAATGAATCTAAATTAGGGTTCAAAGTTATTTTCCCTATAAATAGGTCTCATGTTTTAGAGAGAAAGGTATGAGGTATTGTATTACTTTAGGTTAGGAGTAGGAATAAATTAAATTACGTTTCATTGTACGCTTGTTGGAGGATCGTGAATAAATGAAATTTTCTTATTTATTTTCAATCTTCTACTTCTTCTTTATTTTAGTTAATTTATTTATTTTCATGTCTAGTTAATTTCTTTAATCTAGGATGAAGATGAAATTAAATAATTATTAAATGATAATATTTTTCATCTCTTTTATTATTTATGCTTTTATGCTTAATTGATTTACGCCTTCATGTTTTACGTTATTGAAATACATTCGTTTTATAGTTCTTATGTGATTTTAAATTAATTAAGAGGTTTTGATAGATTATTGTTAAGATATGAGTTTTTCATAATCCATGCTTGCTCAAAGAAGTTTTGATGGGTTATAGTTAATCCTTCAATTTTCATAGTCTATGCTTGCCCACATTAATTATAAATTACGAAATTAAAGGGAAGGGAGATCAAAATCATAATTTGAGTTATAAAAATAGAAGAGATTGAATTATATGTTATGTTTATTATTTAATTGATTCAGATTCCTAGATTGTTTTCTCATTAATTGTTTTCATATTCTAGTTAATAAATCTTCTCCACTATTTTTGTTTCTAATTTGCCTAAAATATTAATTAAGGATATATTAAAGAATTGATCTAGTCTCTGTGGTTCGACCTGCACTTGCCAAATCTACAATAGACGCTATGCACTTGCAGTACATATTTTTAACATATCAAGTTTTTGGCACCGCTGTCGGGGACTAGACTTAATTTTATATTCCTTAATTTTTATTTATTCGAATTAGTTTTTTTTCCTTTAAATATTTTTTTTTTCAGGATTATTGAAGCAGATCGAAGGAACGAAAAGATAAAGATTTTGTTGCTGCGCTTTCTTTGGTACTTCGTATCTCCATTTTTTTTTTAAAGAAAAATAGTAGTTTAGTTTTTTTTTTTTTAAAAAATATTTTTTTATTTGCCGCATTCATGCATTCACTCACGTAGAGCACATTTTGTTAGGTTTTTTTTTTTTTGTCAAATATAAACTGTGGTGATTGCTGGAGGATTGAGGTACGTAAAAATTTCCCCTTCTTTCGTAATTCACATAATTTTAGGACACTTTATTTGTTTATAATTTTTTTTTGTTTTTGCATTTTCATCTTTAATCTAACATTAAGGGCACAACCTGTAACAAGATAAGGTGGGGATTTCATCACCCTTCCCTAGCCCACAAATAACTCAATTTACATTTTGCATAACCATGACCTAATAAAATCAAGTAGACGTTGGCCCCTAGGACTCTCGAGCTCAATTAGGACAAGAAACTCCAAGAGGAGGCTGAATTTTAAATTAATAAAACTACTGGTGTCTAGGCAAGTGGTTCAAAAGGTAAACGCCTAAAGATTGTGTGGTTATTTAATTAGTCACCGTATCTACGGAGAGACTCCCACCTTTCTTACACTTACACAGCTAGTGGTGTGATTAATTTTGAATTTGGTGGACTTTGCGGTTGTAACTTGGAGCAGGTTAGGAGTATATGTCTAGATTTTATTTAGGTTAATCAGTAGAATTAGGATTTTTATTATTATTTTTTTTGTGTGTGACTTTCGTGGTTAGTTGTTTATTTATTTTGGGATTTGTGGAAAAATGGATTCCTATTATAGTTGGAATAATAATTTTACTTGGAATCAAGAACCCTATGAAAATTTTAATGCACACCAAGTAAATCAATTTTTTCTAACTTATGAAAATCCTTATCTAAATCCATATACATATCCATATTCGGATCCAGAACCTCAATATCCACAAGAATTATCAAATGAAGAAGAGGAAAGACTTAGTGCCCTGGAGAAAACTACGGAAGTTTTAATGGAAAATATATCTCGTCTAGAAATTCAAATGAGTCGATTAGCCACCATAATAAATGAACAAGAGGTGAGTGAATTTTCTAGTAACTCTGAGATTAATTTTGAAAATCTTGATGGTTGTGAAAATGATGAGAAAAGTGAAAATTTTATATTCAATTCTGTACAATTTGAGTCAAACTTATTTGAGGAGTCTTCAAATTATGAGTCTATGCCTAAAATTGATCATGTTGCATTTGATGAGTCTGTTGAAAAAGTATATAAGCCTAAAACTCCATATCCTGAAAGACTTATTCCTAAAAAAGCACCTAGTGATTTTTTGGACCAACCCATTAAAGTAAACATTATCCAAGAGTTGTCAATGACCCAAGAAATAATGGAAAATAGACTCTTGATTGAAAAAGATCCAATTGATTTTTTTTAAATCACCTTGACCAAAATTGGAATGAATTTGAATATTTAGATAAGGTCAATGAGCTGTTGAGATCCACTACAAATAATTCAACTAAACTAGAACATGTATTTGAACCAATTCTTCTATCATTTGAACATGTTAGTGAAAGTTTTCTTGAGGTAAATTTTAAGCATAACTATAATGGAAATTCTGACTATTTTCAATTTTCTAGACCTCATGAAACTAATGAAAAGTTCACTCACTTATCCATGTGTAACATTCATTTTTAGTCACATAATTTTTAGGATTTATAAAATTCGTAGATATGTACATTTTTTTTTTCTCATCACATCTTCTTGCAGAACAAATGCCCCGCATACAAGGTACAATTCTTTCACATCTTTGTTCTCTTTTCTTCATTTGCATACATTGAGTACAATGCATGATTTAGGTATGGGGGGAGTTTGTTTGTATTAGATTTTTTTTCTTTTTACGAAAAAATAAAAAAAACACAAAAAATTTAAAAAATTAAAAAATTAAATTTTTTTTTTTGACTTTTTATGAATTGAGTTAATTCTAATAAGTGTTTGTGGAGAAAAACGCATGAGTGAGATTGAAAGATTTAGAACTCTTGAATTTTTGATAAGATACGAAATTTTAGTTCAAAACACCATCTGAATTTAAAATTGATTTCGCAAGTATTTTTGCACTTCACGTTTGCACTAATTTTTAGTTGTGGGGTATAAACCATGTTTCGAGTAATTTCAAAAAAAAAAAAGAAGAAAAAAAAAAGAAGAAGAAAGAAGAAAACAAATGAAGTTGAGAAAAGTTGAAAAAAGAAGAAGAAGAAATAAATAACTGCTTCAATGTCCATTAAACGAAATAACTGGGTATCCAAGCCTCGGGAAGTATCGATATTCATGCTAAAAAGTGTAATGGATAAAAACAGCTTGACTAGTCTAATTTTGTGGCCTTTGTTATTCGAGTTAGTAAATCCTTAGGGGTGTCTCTATACCTAGTGTCCTAAAACCATCTGGTTTGGGAGTCATTGGTCCAACGCTCGCTCTACATGGATAACTTTGAAAAGCCTAAGAAAATGAGACATTGCACGAGTCAAGAATCAAAATTGAAAAAAAAATGGAGAAAAGAAAGAAAGAAAGAAAAAAGAGTTTGTTTGATTTTCATGGTAAAAATTCCTACTAAGAGTTACATCACATACACATGCATGCATCACATGAAATTGATTTAATGAAGGATGGTGTCTAAAATGAAGATCGAGTATTTTTGATAAGGTGAAAGTGTGATTTTGAATTTAATCTTGCTTATGTATAATGCCCATAAATATTTAGAAGCTTTCTTTCAATTTCATAATTTGTTGAATCAAAAAATATTTTTGAATTTTGTGGGTATATTCATTGCAAACCCTCACGAGACACAACTCGTCCACTTGGGGTAACCTTGGGGTTTAAAGGCTTGTTGCACATGCTAAGTGCAATCGTGTTTCCTACGAAAATGGGGTAGTGTAATTTTTATTTTTATTTTTATTTATTTTACTCGAGGACGAGCAAAAGCTAGGTATGGGGGTATTTGATAAAAACGTAATTCATACATTTAATTATCCCTAATTTTGTCCTTTTAATTATATTAGTTTATTAAATTAATATGTTTTATTTTATTTTGTAGGATTTTAATATTTGTTGCAATAAAGTCAAATCTTTGTGATCAAGCAATATTTAATGCTCTTATTCATATAAGGAATGTCCAAGAAGAATCCGACAAGGAGAAGGAAAGAGGTGGAACAATCTTAGTGTGCAAGTCAAATCCAATAAGAGAAAGAAAAGTCTATCTAGAAGATCTTTTTGAGAAGTTGATTGCCACTAGAAAATTGAATCCTACATGGAAAGGGAACAAACAAAAGTGTCCAAGTTCAATGAATCTAAATTAGGGTTCAAAGTTATTTTCCCTATAAATAGGTCTCTTGTTTTAGAGAGAAATGTATGAGGTATTGTATTACTTTAGGTTAGGAGTAGGAATAAATTAAATTACGTTTCATTGTACGTTTGTTGGAGGATCGTGAATAAATGGAGTTTTCTTATTTATTTTCAATCTTCTACTTCTTCTTTATTTTAGTTAATTTATTTATTTTCATGTCTAGTTAATTTCTTTAATCTAGGATGAAGATGAAATTAAATCATTATCCGTGATAATATTTTTCATCTCTTTTATTATTTATGCTTTTATGCTTAATTGATTTCGCCTTCATGTTTCGTTATTGAAATACCTTCGTTTTATAGTTCTTATGTGATTTTAAATTAGTTAAGAGGTTTTGATAGATTATTGTTAAGATATGAGTTTTTCATAATACATGCTTGCTCAAAGAAGTTTTGATGGGTTATAGTTAATCCTTCAATTTTTATAGTCTATGCTTGCCCACATTAATTGTAAATTACGAAATTAAAAGGAAGGGAGATCAAAATCATAATTTGAGTTATAAAAATAGAAGAGATTGAATTATATGTTATGTTTATTATTTAATGGATTCAGATTCCTAGATTATTTTCTCATTAATTGTTTTCATATTCTAGTTAATAAATCTTCTCCACCATTTTTGTTTCTAATTTGCCTAAAATATTAATTAAGGATATATTAAAAAATTGATCTAGTCTCTGTGGTTCGACCTGCACTTGCCAAATCTACAATAGACGTTGTGCACTTGCAATACATATTTTTAACACATCAATTATATAAAAAACATTTTCTATTAATTACAAAAATAACTAAATAACTCTTTTTATTTTTTAATTTCTACCATGTATTTTTTGTTAAATTTTCTGATTTTAATATAATTTTATTTCATTTTCCCTAAATGTATTTCACATTCCCTTAATTTTAATTAGCAGCATATTTTTATATTTTGTGTATTATAAATGGCTTAATTATAAATAAAGTTTTTTGATATTAATTACAAAAATAATTATATATATATTATTTATTCTCTTGTTTTTTGGCACAATTTTTAAATTTATATTATACTTTAAAATATTTTTTTCATTTTCTTCATAAAAATTTTCTTCCAAATCCACATAATCACTGCCACGTCGCATAATCACTGCCACATCAGCTTTTTTTTTACAACTCAGCTGGCTTAGCTGTCTTTTTTTCATTAAAGTCAAAGCATTTAACGGTTTTTTAACTTTGTGTTAAAAAAGTCGAGTAGAGTGAGTTGACTATAAAGAAAAAAAGTTCAGTGACCCATTTGTAAGTTGATGTAAAGTACAGTGACTTAGAAAACATTTAACCCGTACTTCTTATACAAGAAGTAGTAAATTTTAATGTGATTATATGAATTTTGTATATTAAAATTGAGATAAATATTTTATTTTTTGATTTTTTTTTATGAATATAGTGAAATTCAAGTATTTCATATTATTATGAGAATTGTCTTGGATTCTACATTTCTAAATTTCAAAAGATATATTGTTTATGATATTTCATGTCTAAGTTGGGACAAGAAAACACTTGAGGATATACTAACTCATGCGTGTGAATTTTATTTGCTTGCTACATTAATTAAATTTTTTTGTGATAAATTAATTTTTTTAGAGAGTAAATATAAAATTTTATATTTTATGATTTATATTTAAATAAATTTGTACAATATGATGAGTTGCACTATAATTTGTATATTATACTATTTACATAGATTCAAGTGTTACGTGTTGGTATACTTGAAAAATATACATGTATAATTTTAAGTGCTTATGTTAAATAATTTTTGAATTTGAGATTTTATGGAATTTCAGAAAATAAGAGTTTGTTTTCTTATATGGGGTGTTCTAAAAGATTCTTATGTTGAAGTAATCTTTATATGAATAACTATTATATAAGATGTATAAGAACTTATTTTTTGTTTAGAGAAATGTTCCTAATTAAAATTCTTATATGGAAGTAATTAATATTTATAGGAACATTTTCACATAAAATGTTAATATTAATCTAAAATTTATTTTAAGTAGTGAGCATAATATTGTGAAGTAAAAATATTCAATGAGATTTCAATTATTTAGAAGTGTGGGGATGATTCTTTAAGATTTTTTTATCGACTAAATTTGGCCTTTGAACTATTTAGAGCATAATTTTATTTATGTAAGAAATAGTAAGGCTTATGAATTTCTTGTTGTGAAATTCAATTTGATTGTGTAGTCGTATGAAATAAAAGTTTTTGAAACACAAACTTTTGAATAATATTGAAATGTAAAATTATTTCACTTAATTAATTCTCTAAGGCCCTACGAAGTTATAAGTTGAACCTAGAAGGAACAATATTGATTTGGTGAAGGAAATCAATATAATAATTTGGTAAATAAAATATCTATTTTATTTGCCTAAATATGATCCAAAATATTTATAGCGATTGATTTCAATAGTGAGATTGAAAATAAGCTATAAATATTAAAGTAGATACATATTAGGTGATAATATATAGGTATGTGCATATTCAACTTGAGATTCTAAATTAGTTGTATATGAATAAGTGATTCGATACTGATGACTATTTTACTTTGAAAGTAAAAATAATTTTCAAGGCTTAAGACAAGAGAGTATAAACTATTTTAATATCTTAGCACCGATTATGATATTACTCCAACTTAAGTTTTCAATAAATTTGATTGAGGGAGTATATTGTTAATGAACAAGATGGTTTGTTCTTTTCGATTGAGAGGTTAAGGTGTAAAATAGTTATGTACTTGTGGATTAAACTGAGAACTAGTATTTAACTTTTTTCCTATTTATCAGATATAGAATTATTTATATGCTTACACTAACTATATAATTGTATAAACTATAATGTGATAGTTTTTGTGTATATTAATGATATGTTAATCATTTTACATAGTATTGTTTACGTAAATCATGAGTTTAAGACATCTAATTTTTGTCTTTCTGTTGAAAAACTTGTAATTAAAATAGATGTTATTTTATTATTTTGTGAAAACATACTAAGGGTTTCAACTAAGCCAATTTAATTGTATTGAGGGTTGTGTTGAACTAAGTTTGATATATAACCTTAAGATTGAAGAATTTAATAATTCTTTAATAGTGGTGGTACACTGAAGTTAATTCTGATATAACTATATATTGAAAATATGAAGTACATATATGCTAGTGGGAGCTTTATGTTTGATATGCAATGCACGAAATCATATATTACCTATTGTTTTTAACTTAGTATACTAGTGGTTTAAAATGGTTTTTTGTTAGATTTCTCGATATTATGATAGATCACATAAATGTTACTTATATTATATTTTAGTGAGGGAAATTATAAATTCACAAGTAAGTGATCTTTTAGTTCCCAGAAAGATTCCGTTGGAAATAAAATCATAACCAACAATATAACAACAAAATATTTCGATGAACAGAATGAATCATAAGGAAAGATTAAAACAAAAAATGCAAGAAGAATCCATATCACAACAATACTAAGGCAGCCCCAACATCATTAAGTCAGTCCCAAAATCAGTCCTAATTGAACTAAATAATATGAGCTAAATAATATCAATGAATTAATCATAATGAAATAAAACCTCATCATCAATGAAATAACATAATTCCAAATGGATCGAGAAAACACAAAATCAGTCCCAAAATAATCAGACAGTCCCAATTCATAATACATAACTTTTCATCAATTATCAAAATCATATATAACAAAATATGAGATTCATAAGAAAACATAACAAAATAAAATTTTCCTTACGCTACTAATCAAATTTAGGAACAAAAATAGGGCAAAAAAGTACCCTCTAAAAAGTTATGCTACTCTAACTTTAAACCTTAAGGTTGTTGTTAATGGTAGAGAGGGACACCACGATGCCGGAACAAGAACACCCAACACAGTGTGGCTACGAGCTTTGAATAGAAAAATGAGGAGCATGAGGAGTACACGACGAGAGGGAGAAGATGAGATCGTCGAAAAAAGAATGAGGATAAGGAGGAGACAACGGGAGGTAGGTGGGGGGAGTAACGACATCGTTCTCTTCCCTCTCTTCTCCATAGTCTCTTCCTTTTTCTTTCTTCTCATGGTTTGCTCAACTGCCTAGATCTGATTAAATTAAAAAGGATCAGCAACCGCTTTCGGCGACAGCATGCGGTCGCTGATTTTTAATGACATGGATGTATTAGCGACCGAACGGTCGCTGTTAGTTATTGGTTGCAACAAGCCACCCTGCCAACATTTGCACCAAATTTATGGCGACAAATTTATATTAGCGACAAATCAACGACTGTAGGGCGATCGCTAATAGTAATAACGACTAGCTAGATTGAACTACGACCGCTAATATTGGTCGCTATTAATAGAAGTAGCGACCGAATATTGCGGTCGCAGTTTGGTCACTTTTGGACCATTTTCTTGTAGTAGTGTCATGTCTTCTACTACTATTTTGATTCTATGAAGCTTCGGTTCTAATATCTAGATTGATCAGAAGATCCTTTCATTAATTGGCTATAATCCCTCATTTCTCCGATCTAAACTATCCATCATTGTGAACCCCAATTGGATTCAGGCATGCTCAAAGAAACTGCGGCCACTTTGAAAATCAAAATAAAGTTGAGGGAAATTTAGTCATTTTCTTTGGTCGCTAGTAGGAACTGCGCTGGCTGCTAAAAGGACTATATATCGACCAGGCATATGCCCAAGCCATTAGATATGCTATTTGCTATATATATATATATATATATATATATATATATATATAGTCTGCTTCTCCAACGAACTGAAAAGAGCGGACTAAGAACGAACCGGCTATAGCGACGGTTTTTTTTCATCGCTATAGCATAGAAAGTCGATTTTTTATGCTATAGTGACGGAATAAACCATCGCTATAGCCGGTTCGCTCTCTCCAGTTCGCTAGAGAGAGTCGGGCTATATATATATATATATATACCCCCTTATTTAACATACCCCTTTATTTAACATACCTATCACTACCAAAAATCTGAACATCTGAAACGGAAAAATCCGTCAAATATAGCAGAATCCGTCTCAAAAGTCCGTCTCAAAATCTGTGTCAGTAGGTCGCATCGCTAATCTGTCCGTCTCAACTAAAAAAAATTAGATACGGAAAAAAATTTCTGTCTCAAATCCGTCTCAGAATATTAGATACAAAAAATATCCGTTAACTGACCCATGGGGTGCTGACTTTTGAAACCGACTTTACCGGTTTCTAATTTGGGAGGCAAATTGGTCTTTTTTTAGTACACGTAATTTGAGACAGAAAAAGTCGTTTCAAAATTGGCAGCAACTATTATTCTTGAAAATATTTTGAGACGAACATCATCCGTCTCAATTTCGTTTTAACTTTGGCACCAATATCTTTTTAACACGCATATTTTGAGACAGGCAGCAACAGTCTCAAAATTCGTGTTAACTTTAGCGTCAATATCGTACATTCTTTGAGACGCAAAAAAATCGTCTCAATTCCGTCTCTATATTTATTAACAACAAATTACAAATATTTTCATAATTTAATTTCAAAATCTAAAACATGTATATGTTTAAAGTAATAATGATAATTACTAAACTGTTATTTATTGACAATACTAGATAAGACATCTGTCGATGAGTACTATTACAAATATCCTATAAAAGATAACGTACTACAAGTCTCACCAAATACAGCAAAAGTAACTTCTAAAAACTACTAAAGCTCAAAAATATACATAATCACACGTCTTCATCCTCGATGGTAAACAAAAGTAACTTCTAAAAAGTACTACCTACAAGATCAACATACATATATACATACATATATAATCACAAGTCTCCATCCTCGTTACCATCACCTAAATCTTCAACATGCTTATCCTCAACATCAACATACTACAAGTAGCAGTATATGAAATATATATCAAATATATGAAATGAATGCATGCATTCTAAACATAAACACCAAAAAAACTGATTATTCTCTACCTTTTTAAAGCAATAATCTTAACCATAAACCATACCAAAATGCAGGCATAACTATTGCATGAATTTCTGGTGATTTCTTCAATTCAGTTGCAGGCATAATGTAAAATGCATACCACCTAACACCCATTTACAAGAAAGATGTAAGAATGCACACATTTTCTAATCCCATTACCACGTATGTATTTACATCTCAAAGATGAAATTGAAAATTCGAAAATATTTTATGTTACTATTGATGATTGACTAGCGTAAAATAACAACTTTTATTCCTAATCTTTTGAATGCAACGAAAATCTGGAATTGAAAACCTCCCAACCCAAACCACTTCTACCCGTCCCGCAAAGGCATGTATGTGTATGCCATTCTTGCAGGTCTGTATGAACAATGATCTCTTCTATTAATGAGTAATAAAACTCAATAGAGGTAAGGTCTATTAGAAAAGGGTTATAAAGCATAGCAATGGATATATGCAATGTGCTTTATTTATCAGATTGACAAGCAATTCAGTTGATTTAATAACGTAGGACAGTGGCGAAAAAGAAAAACCTAACATTTTCAAACCATATCTATTGAAATTCCACACCAGTCAAGGTGTATAGGAAGGGTTTTTCAAACAAATATTCCCTACAGAGCATGTCCATCATGAAAATACATACTTTGCTTGCTATTGCCTATTAATCTAATGATTAGAGTGCATGCACACCTAAAAGAATAATCCCTATGTGTATGCGATTTAAGGATTCTATGTTAACTAAACCAAATATTTTCTAGATTGTTCAAGATTTATCTTAATTAATATTAGTACATGAATTGGTGATATCCAAGTACATGAATGTATTTAAAATGTCTTGAAATATGTAATGGTTAAGTTCATGTACATAAATATGGTCATTAGTAATGTGATTCTAGAAATATTTTATGAGTCCTATAAATAACTTGTACTTGAATTATTTTTAATCAAGTGAAATCAAAATGTTATATTTTCCAAAGTAATATTTCACTTCCTCTCTAAAATATATTTTCTTCCTAATTATTCTAACAAAGTGGTATCAAAGCTTGGGACGTTGAAATCAATGACCACCGCTGGGAGCTTCTAACTTAAGTGATTTAAAGTGAGCCAACCATGTTTGTTTTTCAATTACAATAACTACATCAGCAGCTCCTGTTAATCATTTTACGTGGGACCACCAATATTTACCAATTGTGCTCCTGAGCCAGTGAATCAACTTGTGGGTTCCAGTCACTGTCATATAGAAAAATAATATCAGCAGAATTGACTTTTAAAGCAACATTGTGATGGAAAATTTAAATAATTTAGTCTCTCTAATTACTCGTTTCAACGAAGAAGACTTTGATTATTGGGGCCATAATATGAAAATATTATTGAAGTCCTTCAAGTTGTGGAGTATTGTTGAAGATGGTTATGAAGAACCAGAAAAAAAAAAAAAGAGAGTTTGTCACAAGCCCAGAAAAATAGCCTGAATGAGAAAAGGGAGAAGGATAACAAAGCGCTCTTCCGAATTTATCAAGCAATTGAAAGACTAATTTTTGATAAAATTTCAAAGGCAGAAACTTCAAAAGAAGCTTGGGATATTTTGCAATCAATATATAAAGGTGAAGAAAAAAATAAAAAAGTACGACTCCAATCTTTGCATTTAGAATTTGAGAAGTTGCAAATGCAAAAAAATGAGACTATTGCTGATTATTTTTCAAAAGTTACTTCAATTGTTAATCAAATGGCAACCAATAGAGAAGTTTTGCAAGATCAAAAAGAAGTTGAGAAAATTCTTCGGAGCTTACCACAAAAGTTTGATTTTATCGTGGTAGCTATCGAAGAGTCCAAAGATGTGTCAAAATTGTCTTTAGAAGATTTGCAGGCTTCTTTAAAGGTACATGAGTTCCTTGTTAATCAAAGAAATTCACCTTCAAATGATCAAGCTCTCAAATCTGAAATTACGGGAGGCCGAGGTGTTCCCCGTGGTCGCGGCCGTGAAGGAGGTCGTGGACATGGAAGAGGTGCCTTCCAATGAAACAGAGGTAGAGGCTCTAATTTTCGTGGCAATGGAAGAGGATCACAAGGTAACAATAATAATTTTAAGGAAGAGTCATTTGAGTATTCAAACAATTCTCAAAGAGAAAGAGGAAGAGGTCGTGTTATTAATCAAAGAGGGAGAAAACATTATATTGAATGTTTTCATTGTCATAGGTCTGGTCATAAAATTAGTGAATGTTGGTTTGCACCATCTAACAAAAAAGAATCTGGATTGGTGCATGAAAATGAATCAGGTGAGAAAGATTGTTCAGTCATTATTAATTGATTGTCAAGAAAATAATAATCATGTTTAGTATTTGGATAGTGGTGCGAGTAAACATATGACAGGGAATAAGGATTTATTTTCTACCCTGGTGGAGTCAAATTTTGGGCAAATAAAAATTGGAGATGCTAGAGCCTATACAATTAAAGGAGTTGCAGAAGTCACTTTCAAAACAAAATTTGGAAATTTTGAAAAAATATCATATGTTTATTTTGTTCCAGGCATCAAAAGCAATTTTCTGAGTACTGGACAACTTTTACGAAAAGGATATGTGATATATTCTTTCATGATAAATTATGTACTCTGTCAAAAAATAATCAGGTTGTGGCAAAGATTAGCTTGGCGGAGAATAATTTATTTCCACTTCCTCTCCAAGTGAAAAATTTTCATTGTTTCGCTGGTTTTAATGAAGAAGTTTCTAAGTTGTGGCATGACAGGTATGGCCACTTGAATTTCGATAGCCTACAATTGTTAGCGGTGAAAGAAATGGTGAATGTATTATCCTAGATTAATAAAATAGAGGAGACTTGTGAACCATGTCAATTGGGAAAGTTGCACTATAATCCATTTCCCTCAAAATCTTCTTGGGGTGCAAGGCAGTCACTTGAACTTGTTCATTCAGACATGTGTGGACCTATGACAGTGTCATCTTTTGGAGGTAATAAATACTTAATTTCTTTTATTGACGATTACACAAGAAAAGTGTGGACTTATTTTCTTCATGAAAAATCTGAAAGTTTTCAAGCTTTTAAAAATTTTAAAGCAGGAGTTGAAAATTTTCTGGTTGTCATATAAAGACTTTGAGAACAGATCGAGGGTCAGGGTATCTTTCAAATGATTTTCAGCATTTTTGTAAAGATAATGGCATAAGGCATGAATTGACAGTTCGCAATACATCGCAACAAAATGGTGTTTGCGAAAGGAAAAATCGTACAATCATGGACATGGTTCGATGCATGTTGAAAAGAAAAAGGTTGCCACGCCAATTTTGGGCAGAAGCTGTTTCTTGTGCGGTTTACTTGATCAACATGTCACCAAAAAAAGTTTAAAAAATTGTACTCCTCATGAAGCTTGGTATGGGAGAAAACTAAGTGTCCAACACTTGAAGATTTTTGGAAGTGTAGCTTTTGCTCATATACCAAATGCAATAAGGACAAAACTTGATGACAAGGCAAAAAAATATATTTTTGTTGGATACAGTGAAAGGTCAAAAGCCTACAAGCTGTATAATCCAATAACAAAGAAAATTGATATCAGCAGGGATGTAAACTTTGATGAAAAATCTTTTTTCAATGATGCTGACATAAACATTGTAGATGAGGTACCATTGCTCGTGGAGGATTTGGAAGGTTGTAGCAGTATGCCAAGTGAAGATGATTCATCCTTGAACCCAACTTACGTTCCATCATCCTCAACATGAGCGTCTTCTGGTAGCAGTCCCGAAGGAATCAAGATAAGAACTTTGCAGGACATTTATGATACTACGGAGTCGGTAGATGCAGGAGCTATTTTCTTTGCTTTCTATGCAGGAGAAGATCCAATCTCCCATGGAGATGATGCAAAAGAAGAAAAATGAAAACAATCCATGAAGGAATAAATTATGGCTATCGAAAGGAATGACACGTAGGAGTTCGTCAGTTTACCACCAAACAAAAGACCCATTGGAGTTAAATAGATTTTTAAGACAAAGTTAAATTCAGATGGCTCCGTCAATAAGTACAAAGTGAGGCTCGTTGCAAAGGGGTATGCACAAAAGGAAGGAGAAGATTTTAATGAGGTATTTGCACCTGTTTCAAGACTTGATATTGTTTGTTTAATTATATCACTTGTTGCTCAAATAATTGGAAGTTATTCCAAATGGATGTCAAATCGGCATTTCTAAATGGGTTTCTTGAGGAAGAGATCTATGTTGATTAACCACCCGATTTCGTGAAGAAAGGTGAATAAGAGAAAGTTTACAAGTTAAAGAAGTCTTTATATGGTTTGAGGCAGTCACCGAGGGCTTGGTATAGCCGCATTAATTCTTACTTTGAGAATAATGACTTTCAAAAATGTCCTCAGGAACATACTTTATACACCAAAATTGATCGTATAAAAGAAAGATTTATGGTGGTAAGTCTCTATGTTGATGATCTCATTTTTACTGTCAATGATATGGAGATGCTTAATGATTTCAAAGCTTCAATGAAACAAGAGTTTGACATGACTGATTTGGGAGAGTTACATCATTTTTTGGGTATTGAAGTTAGTCAGTCTAGTAAGGGAATTTTTATTTCTCTAGGGAGATATGCAAGGGAAATTTTGAAAAAGTTTAAGATGGAGAATGCTAATTCTGTTTCAACTCCATGTGTTACTGGGCTTAAGTTAAAAAAGAAAGGTGAAGGAAAGCTTGTGGATCCAACTATTTACAAGAGTTTGGTTGGAAATTTGATGTATTTAACCGCCACAAGACCAGATTTAATGTTTGTTGTTAGTATGATTAGCAGGTTCATGGAGAAGCCTCACTGAGAACATTGGGAAACAACAAAATGAATTTTGAGATATGTGAAAGGCACAATTGATTATGGAATTTTTTATGAAGCTTTAGTCTTACTGGATTCACAGACAGTGATTTTGGAGGTAGCATTGATGATAGCAAAAGTACTTCAGGCTATGTTTTTAATATAGGAAGCGGAGCTATTTCTTGGAGTTCAAAGAAACAACCAATTGTTGCTCTTTCAACAACTGAAGTTTGAATATATAATAAGCGGCTACACATCTTTGGATGTCATCTAGTTTGGTTAGAAGGAATTTTGAAGTATCTCAAGCAAAAGCAAGAAGCTGATCCAACTTTGCTTTGTGATAATACTTCAACAATTTCAGTTATCAAAAATCCAGTTCTTCATTGAAAGACAAAGCATATTCGCATTCAATATCATTTCTTAAGGGAACTTGTGAATGATGGAATTATTAATATCAAGTATTATAAATTTGAGGAACAGCTAGCTGACATTTTTACAAAGTCGGTTTCTGGAGAAAAATATTGAAGAAGCAAATCGCTAAGCTCGGAGTGAAGAATAAATTTGATTTGCTGGAGGCCTTGTTAACTAAACCAAATATTTTCTAGATTGTTCACTATTTATCTTAATTAATATTAGTACATGAATTGGTGATATCCAAGTACATGAATGTATTTAAAATGTCTTGGAACATGTAATGGTTATGTTCATGTACATAAATATGATCATTATTAATGTGGTTCTAGAAATATCTTATGAGTCCTATAAATAGCTTGTACTTGAATCATTTTTAATCAAGTGAAATCAAATTGTTCTTATATTCTCCAAAATTATATTTTACTTCCTCCCTAAAATATATTTTCTTCCTAATTATTCCAACATTCTATATTTATTGCACCTATTTAAAGCAATAATATCAGCACATCCAATATCACTACATCCATCAAACCCATATTATTTGCTGAGTCGTACCCCAGAGCACACTACAAAGTTGCTAACAGTGTAAAAATGAATATAAAAAACTACAGATTCAAGAAAACTTACATCCTTAAAACATCACCTTCTTCCTACACAGAAGACGTGTCAAAACAAATCGTCTAGATCAGGAAAAAACGGCTGAAATTCAATTAAAAACAAATTTGGTTCAAGCTTTCATTTAACCACTTGCAATTTGGAACAAGTTTGTAACTTGAAATCAGAATTGTAAATATAATGAAATAATAGTGAACTATAATTCAATTAAATGTTCTAGATTAAGTATTGATTGACAAGACTAATTATTTCTACACAACTAGGAAAATAATTAAAAAATAGTTTAGCTATTATTATATCAAATTTAACCAATCTGTAATATCATATGATAAAGTTAATCAACATAGTAAAACTAGGCTTTTTATCTTCAATGTACAAAATTATATCATTTAACAAGATTCCAGTCATCTAGCATAACTGCAGTGGTGGGCTATGGAGATTGCAAAATAATCTACACTTGCTCCTATACAAAACCAAAATTTGTACATTCCAATGAATGGGGAAAACACAATTAGAACTATACAATCAAATATTGTTGCAGACTTGCAATGACGAAACATAAATCACATAACACTAGTGACTAGACAAAGCTATTGAGCCTAAAAATCTCTTGTACCATGAACAAGTTAAAGAACAATACTAGATTATGATCATAATTATGAGAGACAGAGCTAAACCAACAATGAATGACAAGATTATGATGGACAAATTGATTGTCTACATACAGGTATACATGTATTTTTGCAGGCATCACAAATGAGCAAATGGGATATAGGTATTTTGTCAGACTTGTATACATACATGTATACAGGTATTTTGTCAGACATATATTACAGGTATTTTGCAGGCATCACAAATAAGCAAATATGGTGAATCAAAGAACCAAATCGAAAATTAAAATTTATGAAGAAAAATGCATATGAATATTCTTTACATTAATTCCAATTTTTAGTACTGAGTGTACGTATCAGAGGATTGCATAAGTTTAAACATTTCCTGACAATTATTTCCATGAAGCCTAGAACCAAATAAGTATTGCAATTTATCTACTGCCTCTTCTGATTGATAGTAAGTACTATTGCCTGGATTATATTGTACCAAGGATTGGTTTTTAGACCAAGCTCAGTAACTAAATGCAATCAATGAACTTCTGTTATTAACAAACAATTTATGCCAAATGATATATCACATAAAGCATCCAAGTACTGCACCTATCATGTTTATTATCCATGACTTTCTCCAGCAGTGCATTGCGAGCACATTCAGCTGCCATCTGATAACATGAAAACTATAGAAATGACAGATTATAATTTATATAATTTAGAAATAAGATAGACAGAATACAGGCCAAAAATGTCCACATACAAAGGCACATTGAGGCACATAGTTCAAGTAATAAGAACACTCAGCTAGTATGTTGTATAGACTCAGAAATTCCAAGGAAGAAAGAGAAGGCTACTTTATAGTTTAAAGTGAGGATACAGTAATCAAAAGGAAAAATGAAAACTAGTCATTGAAATTAAACTACTTAAAAAGAATGAGATGCAATACAACTAGACATTGAAAACTGAAAAGAAGCCATAACAAAGAAAAAGGTCATATATTTAGTACTGAGAGAGCACTTGTTTCATACTGGTGAAGGAACACCTTCTAAGCTAGTATAAATTATGTGGGTTTCCATCCATATCCTTATGATTTATGAGCTGGATTTCCTACATAATACTACTGAGGGAAGGCTAAGAAAATTTCTCAGTTTCAATATACCACTGTTTTGTTACCCAAAAAATACACAGCTCTAAGTTTTAATAAATTTCAAGATCTTTCACAAAACACAAGTGCAAATGGCATAAGAACAAAAGAGTTGTGATCCACACACTTTAAAATCTCAACAAGAAAAAAATGAGACATTCTAAGTAACAAAAATGAGATATACCACTGTTTTGTTGACCCGATTAAACACGAGACATTCATCTCAACTTTTACTGGAGTCTTCATTGTTTAAATTTTATATGACAATTCAAAAATAATTTTCTAAGTAAAATTAGACACATTCTTTACATAGTATTAATGAAACATAAAAAATGAAAATGTATTTGTAAGAAACCTCAGAATTCAGAATTCTCTGTTGTTATAGCAATCACAGTTGCACCTGGGAGTGAATCACTATCATCATTATCTATACTTGGATCCTGAGTAGTATAATCATTTGGTGCTCCAGTTCTACATTTAAACAAATAGCAAAGTCAAATTTAAACAAATGCCAGTCAATTAAACAAATAGCAAAATCAAATTTAAACAAATAGCAAAGTCAAAATAAGTAAACTTGTTTACCGATTATTAAGCACCGAACAACTTCTTTTATCGTGTCACACGAACTTTGCCACATGCACGACAACGTCTACCCTTGAAATTTTTTGTTTTTCCTAAAGCCCTTTCTTTGCCACCCTTTAGCCTTTTGTCACACCCTTTAGCTTGCACTTGGTTCGGCTCAATGTAATTATGTTCATAAGTAGAAGTCATGTTAACTGACTTGGATACACTCATACCACACTCCATTTCCGTTTCTTTCAGAATCATTTTTCCCAATAATTCGATTGATCTTTTCATCCACATTACCTAAACATTCTTGTAAAATATTTGTGGCTTCTTCATTTGTGAGAGCCCTATCAATCAAATCTAAAGAATTTTGAATCAATTTACTCTGCAAGAGTAAATATGACTTGTCCATCTTTTATCACCACACCATTATTATCAATTACATCACTGATTTTGTTGTCTTTGTCCACCTCTTTAATATGTATTTTTTAGGAAATTTGTCAAGATCATGATACTTATTCAAGTAAGTTATCACATGTCGACATAGGATTCGCAAACTCTTAAACTTTTTGTAAGTGCATGTTACATAATCCAAAGATTTGTCATATTTCTCTTACATTAAACTTATTGACATCAGTAAATCTTATACACATGGTAGTTGACATCCTCCTTCATAAGTTCAAACCTATAATTCAAGCTCTCACAGAACTTATCTTCAAATTTATAATACATAGAGTGTGTATAAATGTCAACCATTTGAATTAAGAAGTCATGGCCAATTTTCATTTTTGGCCTCTCAATCAAATCTTTATTATCCGAGCCCAACTCTACATGTCGTTGATGTTGAAGGCCCCGACCAAATTGAATCATAAAATCCACTAAAGAATTTCTTTTAGAATTTTTTTTAAAAAAAATGCATGAGAACTCTCCGCTCGTTGGCTACTTGACATGCCAAGTGAGAAAACATGATTCACATGTGCGGATACCCATCTACAACGGATGTCATACATTGATTGTAACCATTTATTAGCTTTCAACTATTTTTTTCCACCAGCTCTACCCAAGTGGAGTAAAAATTTTCCACAGTCTCTGAATTCAAAATGTAATCTGAAAACACTTTATAATAAGCACTGAATTTTACTGAGTCAATCTTCTCTAAAAATTTGGTCAAAATGTGCCAACTACAATACCTATGAAATGTCTTAGGAAGGATATGTGAAATAACATTTTTCATAGCCGGATCTTGATCGGTGATAATCTTCTTAGGTGCATTACCTGACATTTCTTTTAAAAAACACTTGAAAAGTCAAACAAAAATATTTATGGTCTAATCACTTAAGAAAGCACAAACAAATACAATAGTTTGACAATGGTTATTAACCCCCATTAGTGGTGTAAATATCATTCTATAATGATTAGTATTGTATGTAGTATCAAAAATGACAACAACGCCGTAAAATTTATAAGTCCGTCTAGAAGTTGCATCGGCCAAAAACAACGAGTAATCCTTTTTTCATCGTCCGTGTCTGTAAAAGAGAATGAAGGATTATTTTGTTGTTCTAACTTCAAGTACTCATTCAACATTTCGCCTTCATGTCCCTTCAACTTATTAATCTTGTCTCTTTCAAACTTGTACAAATCTTGTTACGTGCAACCAATATTTTCAAACCCTCCCACCTGCATTACAAGAAATTTATATTGTTGACATTGTGGTATTATGGGCAAAGAAATCGTGCCTTTCCAGTTAGGATTTCGTGTTGGCTGAGGAGGAGAGAAATCCACAAAGAGCACGGAATTGATTGGTTGATTGAAGAGGGGAGAACGACAGGTGGACGATTACTCCAACGACGCGTGGCAGAACTCCTAGAATCCGGGAACCGTGTTAGGGTAGCAGGGATTCCAAGAGCCTTCTTGAGTCCTTCGAGTTGAGAGAATGTCCAAACGCCTTTAGTGCTTTTAGGTGGAATCTCCAAGCCTTTAAGTCACCAAAAGGGTCCCTTTGATCTTCCGAGAGTGCAAGTCTTGAGTCTGAAGAGAAGTCCAAACCCTTTAGTGCTTTTAGGTGGAAAATCTAAGCCTTTAAGTCACCAAAAGGAGTCCCCCCTTCCCTTCCTAGAATGGAAGGGGTATTTATAGAGTTTCCTGGATTTAAGTAGTCACATGTTAGGCACATGTTTTCAGGGAAATTCCAGAAATACCCTTTAGTCATTAGAATAATGCCCATATTGCCCTGTCCTTCTAGCCACCAATCCAATCCCTCAATCAATTCCCTAAACGAGCTGCCTCCACGAGCCTTCTGCCTCGGGACCCGTGGAGGCTTCTCTTGAGTCTCGCCTATTTATTTTTGACTTTTCCGTCTTTATTCCATTAGGTTATACGAACCCTAATTTGCATATTTAATGAGGTCGCGGAACCCTAATTGTGTATTTAATTCAATTATGTCATGTGAACCCTAATTTGCACTTGAGCCCACATTTGCCCCCTGCGCGAGAGTCGCATTTCCAAAGAGAAGATCGTGCAAGAATAATGCAAGCTATTTGATCGATTATGTTGGGCCCCACCTGAAGATCTTGAAGACAATGGTCCTAGTAGAGGAAATCCCTAGGGAACCCAAACCCTTAGGGTTAAACCCTAGGGATGCAAAACCTAGCAGAGCTCTTCCTTGGACGAATTTAGAAATCTTCCAAAAAAATCTTTCCATAGCTTGGGCATTTGTTTCCTTATTTTTTCTGGAAATTGAAACAAGAAAACATAATCAAATATCACCCAATATAATTTAATTTAATAAAATCCTTCTTTTCGTAAATCAAATCTTTCCTTTTTACCAAATAAAATAAAATAAAATAAAATCTTAATTTTATTTTGGAAATAGGATAAAATCTTAATTTTATTTTGGAAATAAGATCAAATCTTAATTTTATTTTGGAAATAAGATCAAATCTTAATTTATTTGATCTTGACAAATTAAATCAAATCTTATTTTTTTCTAGAAATAAAATAAAATATTCTGGAATCTTATTTTATTTTATTCAGAAAATAAACTTTTTACTTATCTTATTTTGGAGAAGTAAGGAGTCGATATTCATAATCTATGGTCACATATCTTGCATCCGAATTGCAGTAGAGACTCATTAAAGCTATGCATGTTATTCTACTAACAGCCATCAAAGTTGTTAGGTGCTAATACCATCAAAGTTGTTTGCGTGCATGTGTCCAATAGTTTGATTTTAAACTTCAAGTAGGATTGTCTCATGATCACTAGGAGCCACGAACCCATGTGCTATTTTTGTAGTAGGCCTTGATTCATGTTATGTTCTTGCCATGTGTTAAAAAATTATGTTCCAAATAAAAGAAAACAAACCAACTTCTTTATCTTTGAATTCTTCTTGATTACTTCATCTATTTGTCTTTTTAGGTAATTATAGCCTTTCTTTGTTTCTGAGCCCCATTACCTTGATCATATCTTGGTTTTTTCCCTCGGAATTCATCAGAGGAAGGTTATAATTTTCGCGGCGAAAGAGGATTCGTTCCAAGCAGTTGATTGGTAGAGCAACAGGACCTCAAAAGTATGAAAGGGAACAGCTCCTAGGTAGCTAAGGCCAACATGGCCAAACCCTAGGGGGTTGAAGCCAACATGGCCGCACCCTATGGGAAAATTGAAGTTTAAATGAAAAAAAAATGAAGTTTTGGAAGAGCAGTTACTATTTTGATCATAACTTTTGACTCGTTTGGAGTTTTTGGGCCCACAATATATCAAAACGAAGCTAGCGAGGAGCCCTACAAAGCCAACATGGCCGAAACCTAGGTGGCCTAAGGCAACATGGCCGAACCCTATGTGAAAAATGAAGTTTAAATGAAAAAAATAAAGTTTTGGAGGAGCAACTACTATTTTGATCATAACTTTTGACTCATTTGGAGTCATGGGACCCATAATATATCAAAACAAAGATATCGACGAGCCCTACAACAATTATCTCCAAAGACCATGATTTATGCCATTATAAGTCCAAAAAAGGCTCTGAAGGATGCTTTTTGGCCGTCCAAAGTTTTTTTCAAAAACTTTTGAAAAATAATTGTGATTCCTAACTCTTTCTAACATTGTTTCTTCTTCTTTTCAGGTGTTTTGAAGCTTAAATCTCAGACTTTCCTCTTTTCCATGATGAGCACTTCAAGTTCAAATGCCTCATTTCCTTGCTCTTTAGATCCCTTATGTTGAATTCTTTTTTCTTGCAGGCCCTCCCTGTTGAACATTTTGCAGACTTGGGAACAACCAAGGAGGCCCTGTTTCTCAATGATTGGGGAAGGGATCCCCTCTTTTGGTCTTTCTGACGTCTTTGGAGAGCGAGTCTAGACTTATGATCGTACAACACTTCCTCCGCCAGAGAAGAAAGACTTGTTTCTATATGCAGCGGCTTGTGGAGGTTGGGATAACTTTACCCATTCCTATCGTATTCCCCGCATATGCATAGAGAAGCAAGAATACCCTTTCAGTCCCATTCGCTTCATGTTTGGTTCATATGGTCGCCTTCAAGGATAGCAGGATTGGACTGATTACGTTGATATACTCAAGAGTGCAGGCATCTTTTGTTCAACTATGAAGAGACCTATATATCCAATAGAACCATCACGCCCTTACTGTATTGATCTCACGATGGTCCTCCTCTACTTGCACATTCATCACTGCCTGGGGGAATATGCACCTCTACTCTGGAGGACGTCTATGTCATCTACCAATCTACCAGTAAGTATTTGCCCCCTGCGCGTGAGTCGCGCCTTTGGTGAGATGAGCGCGCAAAATATTGTAAGTGTGGAAGTCTTGATTCTAGTGTTTGAACACTTTGCGGGGCTTGATGTTTTGCAAGCCTCAAAAATGAAAGTCCTAGGAGAGGGAACCTCTAGGGGAGCAAACCCTAAAAGGGAGAGCCTTAGAGGAGCTCTCCTGGGATATTTTGAAAATTTTCGATCTAATCTTTCTTACCATCTCTTGAAATTTCTCTTTTCTTTAGAGTCAAGAAGTCCGTGAAGGCATGATAGCCTCTAAGGTCTGATAGCATCGAAGGCCTGATAGCCTCGAAGGCCTGATAGTCCCGAAGACCTGATAGCCTCGAAGGCCTGATAGCCACGAAGACCAAGCTTTAGGTATTCCTCTCTTCAATTCGACAGGTCATGGCCTTTAGATCATGAACTTTCGTAGTTTTTTCCATTTCCTGTATCAGAAAATTCATGTACATATATTTCATGCAAACTAACACTTGAATCTATACTTTTTATTTTTATTTTTTATTTTTTTTATAAATCAAAAGAAATAATCAAGTATAAGTGAAAGTTTAACAAATTTATTGATAATCAAATTGTTTTTAACGAAAAGCATAACGTTTTATATAATAAATCTTGCTTTTATCGAAGAAAGCATAACGTTCACCACTTTTAGAGATAAAGTGCAACTTTATTGCTTTTGTTGAATAAAGCATAACGTTCGCCACTTTTAAAGATAAAGTGTAACTTTTGGGGTTGAGGGCTTATACTCAGGTGCCTCAATCACCATTCACTTTTGATGATAAAGTGTAACACTCGGGTGCCTCATCACTTGGGTCGTCCAATTTCTTGGCAAGTGCAGTCTACGAGGACTTAAAATCGGGTGTCTCGTCACTTGGGTTATCCAATTTCTTGGCAAGTGCAGTCTACAAGGACTTGAAATTAGGTGCCTCGTCACTTGGGTCGTCCAATTTCTTGGCAAGTACAGTCTACAAGGACTTGAAATTAGGTGCCTCGTCACTTAGGTCGTCTAATTTCTTAGCAAGTGCAGTCTACGAGGACTTGACCACCATTTAGAGTGGACCACCATCTTGGGTGGATTTTTTTTTCCCGTCAATTCTTGTGCCTCCTCCCTTGGTCATCCAATTACTTGGCAAGGGATATTCTTGAGGACTTAAACCACCATTTTTGGTGGACCACCATCTTGGGTGGATTTTTAATTCATCTGTAGTTCAAAGTTTTTTCGATGGTAGAACCAGTATTTGGGTTCTTAACTTCCGGGGCTGCACCATGGGTGATAGCGTTGCACATTTTTTCTCCTAGTTCGATCTCCCCGGCCGCCAGCTTCTCATGGTATATCCTCCATAGACTATAACAGTCCATAGTGGAATGTCCTGCATATTGGTGGTATACACAGAAGTTTGGCCTTCTTTTCATCTCTTCCGTTACGACCAACCGGGGCCTTGAAGGCTTCACCACTCCGTGATCAACCCATTGTTCATACATGCCCCTGAATGCCTTCTCGCTGCATGTGATAGCCTCTGGAACTAGCATTCTGGTATACTTGCCACCATGCTTTTCTTTGCTTCGCTCAAATTTCTCATTCTTCTCTCTCTTGCCCCCTTGTGGTTTTGACTGAGAGTCCGCCAAAGCCACAGTTGTTGTCCTCTTGCTCTTCCATGTAACCATCGCATGGTTGTTGGGAAATGTCATGATTTCCCCCAAGTCTTGTGCAAAAGATGAGAGGGTCGCAAATGAATCACAAGCCTTGGTAATGAGGTGGGGCTTGAAGGTGTCTAAAGCACCATTGTTGCATATGCTAACCAAGTTCTTTTCTTCAATCGGCTCTGCTGCGCTTACGTGCTGGGGCCTGAACTGTCAGCGTGTCGACAACTCCTCATTCGGCTTCTGCTTGAACCGCATAAGCTCTACAATGGTTACCTATTTCTTCACATAGAAAAATTTCTTAAAAAATTGTAATTTTAGATCATCCCAATCATGGACTGATCCCTTCTCCAAGTTGTAGTACCAACTGAAGGCATTATCTGTCAAAGTCTTGTTGAATTCCCTTCATCAATAAATTGTGATTGTTCACTTCATCATATCCTAACCATGGAGACATCGACTCCACGAACCTGGCAATGTGTTCCTTGGCATTTCCTTTCTCCCCATTGTATTTTAGAAATTGCGGGGGATGCTCGATATACCCTGCCGGGTAAGGTTGTCTCCCTATATGTGTCGGGTAGGGTGGAGTAAAGTCTAACTCCGTAGGTAGGGATGTCTGCCTATGAAGTTGATTGATCACATCGATCATATCATCCTTTGTGACATATTGGCTTGTGGTGTGGACTCTCTGTGGTGTTGTGATGTATGGCGGCAATAGTCGTGTGTATGGTACGAAAATTGGTTGATGTACACTGGCATCAAGTAAATTATGTATCAGTTGTGCTTGTGGGTTGGTTCATTGGACAATGCTTGGGATGGTTGGTATCTGCACTTGTGAAAATACGGGGATAATGGTCGGAATGATGTTTGTCGAGGTCATTTGACTTCTTCAATCTGGTTGTGGCACGTCACCACTATTCTGAGGTTCCAAGTGGATGATTGGAACAGACTGATTCTCCGTCAATGGAGGTGCAGTCTGATTCTCCTTATTGCTGCTACCGTTGTTGTTGTCCTCCACTCCTGCATGTTCCCTGTGAATTATCTAGGAATATGGCCTTGAAAGCGGGAATCTGTATCAACTGTTAGTGGAAATTTTCCATTTCCTCTTGCTTCCTCTGCATCTCCAGCATCATAGCCATCATCATCCCTTGTTCTTCCTGTGCTTCCTTCAACGCCTTGAGCATCTCCAGTTGCACAGCATTTGCCTGCTCTCCACTTTCTTCCTCGTCTTGCTTTCCCGCGCCTGTCTGCCTAACATTCGTTAATTTTTTATCAGCCATGTATGGTGATGTTGAACTTCCTTCTGAGGCGTCTTCAAGAATGGGTTGATTGAGATCTAGATTCACGCCTTGGAAAGCTTGACTCACTTGCCTTGGAACTGGACCTGGTGAGGTAATGCTATTTGTTGGTGAAGCTCTTCCTGTTGTCCTCCCACTTCGAGTTGTGGGCATACCCTTCATGAATTTTACACCTCCCCAGCAGAGTCACCAAATAAATGTGGGCAAGGAAATTGTGCCTTGCCAGTTAGGGTTTCGTGTTGGCTGAGGAGGAGAGAAATCCATAAAGAGCGCGAAATTGATTGGTTGATTGAAAAGGGGAGAACGACAGGTGGACGATTACTCCAACGACGCGTGGCAGAACTCCTAGAATTCGGGAATCGTGTTAGGGTAGCAGGGATTCCAAGAGCCTTCTTGAGTCCTTCAAGTTGAGAGAATGTCCAAACCCCTTTAGTGCTTTTAGGTGGAATCTCCAAGCCTTTAAGTCACTAAAAGGGTCCCTTTGATCTTCTGAGAGTCTAAGTCTTGAGTCTGAAGAGAAGTCCAAACCCTTTAGTGCTTTTAGGTAAAAAATCCAAGCCTTTAAGTCACCAAAAAGAGTCCCCCTTCCCTTCATAGAATGGAAGGGGTATTTATAGAGTTTCCTGGAATTAAGTAGTCACATGTTAGGCACATGTTTTCAGAAAAATTCCAAAAATACCCTTTAGTCATTAGAATAATGCCCATATTGCCCTGTCCTTCTAGCCACCAATCCAATCCCTCAATCAATTCCCAAAATGAGCTGCCTCGACGAGCCTTCTGCCTCAGGACCCATGGAGGCTTCTCTCGGGTCTCGCCTATTTATGTTCGGCTTTTCTGTCTTAATTCCATTAGGTTATGCGAACCCTAATTTGCACATTTAATGAGGTCACAGAACCCTAATTATGAATTTAATTCAATTAGGTCATGTGAACCCTAATTTGCACTTGAGCCCACAGGTATATTCACCATGCCAAGTTGTTGACTCAAAGATTTTTGGGTAGTTAACACATTACGGTGCTATTGTAAAAGATGTCTCTTATGTGGGGTTGACAATAGCCCTCCTCAATTATAGTAACTACGTATAAGTCATTTCTTTTTATCACTATAATTCTTACACTACAACCTTCTTTTGTAGATCCATGTTTTTTTATATCCACATCGACTAATAGTTTTCCCTTTCCTTGCTTATAACACACATACTCCTTCTTACAAATCTCATTGCTTCCCACCTTTTTTCTCATTATACTTTCACACACTAAAACCAGCATGCATTGCATATGTATTGTAAAAAGTGTGAACATCGTCTAATGTTTGAAATTCTTGAACTAGCTTAGGTGTAATTAAACTCATCGGCTACTTGAGGATAGTAGACAAAGGTTTTATCATTATTCACATCCAAGCCCTCTGCACTCAAGTTATCCCCCTCCATTTCTATTTCTAAATTGTATATGTAGTCTAAATTCATTTATTCATGATCACCACAACTCCCTATTTCATCACCAGTACAAAGTACTAAATAGACAACACTTAACCCATAACGTTTTTTATAAAAACGTTGTGGTATTTTTTTTCATAATGTTTTTTTAAAAAAACGTTGTAGATACATATGAAAAAACATTATCTATTTATAAAGGCAATTTTTTGATTTTAAATAGATAATGTTTTTTTTTAAACGTTGTCTATCGAAAAAAAGCACGAAGCAAAATTTCAAGGTTAAATGAAAACTTAAAATAAAAACACCGAGCGCGGAGCATGGTTATGTCTTTCTCTGATCTTTTTCGCTCACAAAACCAAAATCCTAGTTATGGATCTCTCCTTCAATATCGCTAAAGTTTGACACATCTCAAGTCGTCGACATCTATATACGTCCAGGTAACCGGCGACTAAGCAAAGAAATCTCCATGGATTCAACACTACTCACTACTGGTAGACTGGTAGGTCCTGTGAAGAGAGGGTTTAACTCGAAAATCTCCATGGATTCAACATCTCCAGACTTCAGCATTGAATAAGAGAGGGATGCCGAAGGGTTCAAAAACCAAGGAGGATAGAGAAAGCAGCACAAAAGGAGTAGCAGTGAAGATGAGAGGCGGCGGCGCTGGTGATAAAAGGTTGTCGGTACCAATTTTTGCCGGTACCAATCTCCATGGCCTTCTCTCTCTTGCCGGTACCAATTTCTGTCGGTACCAATCTCCATGGCCTTCTCTTTCTTGCCGATACCAATTTCTACCGGTACCAATCTCCATGGCCTTCTCTCTCTTGCCGGTACCAATTTCTGTCCCTATATCTCTATATATGTGTATTTGTGTTTGTTCTGATACTCTATCTAGGGTTTAAAATTATGCTATTTGCATGAACGTGGTTTAATGTACTGTAGTTAGCCTTTAAAATTAATTTTAGAATTTTAAATTTTAATCTTGAATTTTTAGATTCAGCTGTTATGGTTGACAGAATTTATGCGTGGATTCTATAAATATGTTTCAAATGAATAAGGCCATAGCTAAGCATATTTGGCCATTGAATTCTGATAGTGGTAATACTTTTATTCTCTATTTTACTTATCTGTGAGTTATACTCTTTGTATCTGAACATTGAACATTTAAAAATCATTGGTGCGTGCATGACTATCTTATGTTTTCTGTTATTGAGTTCTATTCGAGATATATGTTTGAGCTGATATGTGACCTCTGCTGTTATTGATTGCCTGATGATTTCTCCCTCTTTATTCTTTGACAATCGTTGTCAAGATGGTAAGTAACTTCTTTTTGTTTTTTTTTCAACTTTCTGTGCATTTTCCTTGTTGCCTATTTTTTTTGGGGGTTGGTTGAACAAATATATTGTTCTGATGGCAATTTACCTGGTACCATACAAGTGAAGTTCACGGTGATGAGCTCAAGGATCATGGACTATAAATGAACATCCGTAATATATATCATTATTGCCCATGTTGATCATGGTATGGAAGCAACTAGCATGTTCTTTTCAACTTTTTATTAGTAGTCGTCTAAACTCATTATACCTGTGGTGATGGTGGTATAAGTAGGACCCCATGGATTGATGTTATGTATAACGTTTTTGAGAAATTTATAAGAAAGATATCTAACATTTTCTGTGGGAGGAAGCTTATGTGAGCTTCTAATTGAGTGGTGGTCTTTGTCTAGTCAAATTGAACCTGATTGTCAACAAATGTTATTAAAAAATTCTATAAACTATATTAAACCACTTCATTGTCTCTTATTAGTGTTTATATATATTAATTAAAGTGTTTATTACAATTTTTTGTAGATAACGGTCTCTTCATGTTTATATGTTTACATCTTCCAATAATTAACTTTGCTTTTCCCACACATATTTCTAGCTTACTACCGTGGAGCCATGAGTATTTTGCTGGTTTACGATGTTATTGATGAATCATCTTTTAACAGTAAGTTTTCCTTTTTCAACCTTCAGTTATCCAGGATTTAGATGGATTTGTATATAAATAATGTCAGCAAATAGACACCTAACACTAAAAGATTCATAAGTGCTTTTAAAAGATATCTTATTCAGTATTACAAACATATATGGTAAAAAATGTCTCATGGTGTTGAACAACAATTATAGTTTACAGTTTGTCTTGATTTCTAAGGATCTTGCATTTCTACCCCTCACGTATATGAGGAATCGGATTCGCGACATTGAAGCAAAGATGCTTCGGACAATGTCAACAAGGTACTGATTGGAAACAAGGCCGACATGGATGAAAGCAAAAGGGTATGCCGTTGATATAGCCGGTTTGCTCTTAGTTCGCTCCCACCAGTTCGCTGGAGAGAGTCGGGCTATATATATATATATATATATATATATATATATATATATGTATGTATATATGGTTTGGTTCCTATTCGGACTCTCGCATTTTCTTAAAATGCGATTTATTTATTTTTGTTTTTTTAAAACAACTAAAGAAAAAAAAAAGTTTAATATTTTATGGAATCGAATTTTACATATACAATGTTTTTGGTGTGATTTGGATACATATAACAAAACAGTGCATGCATGCATCGTATATACATATTTTGTTATATGTATCAAATCACACCCAAAACACTGTGTTATGGAAAAAATCCAGTTCCATAAAATATTAAAATAAAACTTAGTTGTTTAAAAAAAAAATGTGTCCATATTTTAATCAAGTCCGGACCTGATTCTCATTATATATATATATATATATATATATATATATATATACACACACACACACTACCTCCATGCCTTGAAATCCTGACGACTAATCCAAGGAAAAGTAAACCATAACCATTGCTAGGGTGAGGTCACTGCTGACCCATTTTATTCAATCATGCCATTTTGGGAAGAAATAGGTAATTATTATTTTATAATTAAAGTTATAAATCGAACTAAACGGTTTGGGCTCGATTGACTCAAAAAAATATGAGCAAATTCGAGTTCGTTAATAATAAGATCTAAATCTGAACACAAAAAATAATTCAAATAAAATATGAGTAAAGTTATACTAGATTCGTTTAATATTCAAACTACTCGAACTCTTAATTGTGATTCAATACATATTTGAGTAAATACTTGATAAATTCTCTTATAATATATACAAAGTTAAATAAATTTAGAATAATTAATTATTTTTATTTTATTTTATTTTTAATTGTGATTTTATATTTTTAAAGTGTAATAGTAAATATAATTTTGAATTTTTAAGTAAAATAAAAAGTTCAATTTATAATTATATAAATTATAAAAGTAGTTATTATGAAAAAGACTCAATTTGAATTCAAACTTAAGAATAGTTTGAATATAATTCGATCCGAGTCGGATCGAATTCGAATAATTAATATTCGAGTAGAATCTGAATAGAATTTTTTAAAAATGATTCAAATTTGAGTATAAATTTAATTTTTCGAGTCGAATATATTGAAGCAACTCTTGTTCGATTCAATTTAACTTTACACCCTTATTTTGCAACTACTTCCTTTATACAAATTCTCGAAGTTCTATCTCATACTTATTGGAAATGGAATTTGAAATATTAAATATTAGAGCATTTTGAGGCTCAATCAAATGAGGGACCCACATTCCAAAAATTTTGGGTCTTTGCACCAATGTGTTCTCCTTCATGAGAAGTATAACTTGGTATATTTATATGTTCAAATCCATTAAGAATTGAATGAGAAAATTGACTCCAAAGTCACCTACTTGAATGTTGTAAATTGTAAAAGTTCCACATAGGGCATTAGAAGGAAAAATGAAGAACATATATATGGGATGTTTGCTCAATGGGAAGGGCCCCAAGGGGCACCCCACTTTTGTGGGTGGGTGGTCATGATATATAACTTTTTTGGACAAAATCTGTTTAATAATTTATCAGATTTTGTTTTAAGGGTTATTATCAATACTACGTAGTTTTGACGCCCAACGGTAATAAACTGCCACTTCATTCTATAAATTAATCTATTTGGGCGCTAAAACAATATGTAATTTTTCCTCCCTCCCGCTTACTGCAAAGAATAGTTTTATTCCCCTGCTTCTGCAGCTTCATTCCGCTTCTATATAGCAAAATCCTGCCCGCTTAGTTCTTTTTTCCGCTTTTCTAAAAAGAAATTTTCGCTCCATTCTCTGCAAAGTTGGCAAAGTGTGCGGGTTCTGCTTTTGCATTGTTCTTCATTTCCTTCCAGTATCATTACTGTAAGTTGTATTTACATGCATCATTACTATAATTTCTAATTACATGCATCATTATTGAAAAGTTCGGTACATAACATAAAGTTGTGTTCGTAGTGTTCTTAATTTTGAAGTGCTTCTAATTAAGAACTGAAAATCCGTTTTATCTTGGGAAGCAATTATTCAATTAATCCTTTAGCACCAGTGAGGGAATAAATTTGCTTTAAGGAGACTTTGTGAATTCAAAGGACTCGGATTTATTTATTAATATTTTCTCTGTTATATTTATATAAAATCATGTTCTGTTTTTATCATAAATATATAGGACCAAAAAGTGATGGTTCCTAAACCTAAAAAGGTTAAGATAGGACCAAAAACAATTGACTGTGTTTTCATTGGTTATGCAAATAACAACAGTGTTTATCGCTTTCTTGTTCATAAATCTGAAATTAATGATATTCATGTTAATACATTTATTGAATCAAGAGATGCATCATTCTTTGAGAATATTTTTCCATATAATGAAAATGAAGATTCAAATTCAAACAAAAGACCTTTGGATGCTACTAGTAATAATCCTGAAAATATAGACAAAGAGTCTGTAGTGGATGAACCTAGACGTAGCAAAAGGGCAAGGACTTTAAAGTCCTTTGGTCCGAATTTTCTAACTTTTTTGTTAGAAAACGATCCTCAAACTTATAAGGAAGCAATATCCTCTCCAGATGCTTCTCATTGGAAAGAAGCAATAAATAGCAAAATTGAGTTCATTATGCAAAATCATACATGGGAGTTGGTGGACCTTCCACCTGGTTCAAAACCCTTAGGGTATAAATGGATCTTCAAAAAGAAGATGAAAGCTGATGGCTCAATTGATAAATATAAAGCAAGGCTTGTTGTTAAAGGCTATAGACAAAAAGAAGGAATGGATTATTTCGACACTTATTCACCTGTTACAAGAATTATATCTATTCGGATGCTAATAGCAATAGCATCGTTAAATATACTTGAAATACATCAAATGGATGTAAAACTGCATTCTTAAATGGTGAATTAGATGAAGAAATACATATGGAACAACCTGAAGGTTTCATAGCTCCTGGACAAGAGAGAAAAGTATGCAAACTAGTTAAATCCTTGTATGAATTAAAACAAGCACCAAAACAATGGCACGAGAAATTTATAATGTTATGTTATCAAATGGATTTAAAATCAATGAGTGTGACAAATGTGTTTATGTCAAAAGCACTCAAAAAAGAATATGTCATTGTTTATCTTTATGTGGATGATATGTTAATCATGGGTAGTAACAATGAAGTTATCAACTCTACCAAACGTATGTTGTCAAATAGATTTGACCTGAAAGACTTGGGGGTTGCTGATATAATATTAGGAATCAAGATTTCTAGAACATCTGATGGAATTATATTATCTCAAACTCATTACATTGAAAAAATACTTGAAAATTTTAACAAGTATAATATAATTCTAAATAAGACCCCAGTTGATATAAATCTTCATCTAGCTAAAAATGAAGGTGATAACATATCTCAACTAGAATATTCTCGTATAATAGGCAGTTTAATGTATGTCATGAATCAGTATTAGACCGTATATAGCTTATTCAGTAAGTAAGCTAAGTAGGTATACGAGTAATCCAGGTAAAGATCACTGGAAAGCAATTTTGAGAGTTTTAGGATATTTAAAACATACTTAAAAATATGGACTGCACTATACAAGATATCCATCAGTATTGGAAGGATATAGTGATGCTAATTGGATATCTGACAATAAAGACTCAAAATCCACAAGTGGATATGTCTTTACCCTTGGAGGTGCAGCAGTATCTTGGAAATTCTCAAAATAAACGTGTATTGCAAGGTCTACAATGGAATCATAATTCATTGCTTTAGACAAAGCTGAAGAAGAAGCTGAGTGGCTTCATAATTTTTTAGAGGATATTCCAAATTGGTCAAGACATGTGCCAGCTATATGTATACACTGTGATAGCCAATCAACAATTGGTAGAGCACAGAGTCATTTATATAATGGTAAGTCATGTCATATACGACGAAGACATAATACTGTTAGATAATTGCTCTCAAATGGAATTATCTCAATTGACTATGTAAAGTCAAAAGATAATATTGCGGATCCGCTTACAAAAGGTTTAACAAGAGAGAAAGTGGAAAAATCATCTAAGGGAATGGGTTTAAAGCCTACTGTTTAAATAAGAGTCGTCATAGTGGCAACCCAACCTAGCTGACTGGAGATCCCAAGATCTAGGTTCAATGGGAAAACTGAACTATGTAATACTCAGTAAAGCACTAAGGAGATATTTACTCCTAACCATTCCTATTATGAGACAGTGCACATTTGCCGCGAGAATCAGGATAAGTTACGCTTTTAATGATTTTTATATCTTGAAATATGTTCAAGTGGGGTATTGCAGGATACTCTTGATAGAAGTCACCTACGTGAGTAAGAAGGGGCCACTTCGTGAGAATTTTGAAGGTCAATTTCTAATATACTCACGGAACCAAGAGGTGTTTCAAGGCCAAAATGAACACAAACGTGAGAACCAACTATGTCTGAAGAGATATTTTGTGAATTCTATTGTCTTGGTTTACACGAAAAGCTGACAGTTCAAAGACATCAAGTCTACTGATTAGCCAAGTAAATTCGATAGATTTTACTAGGGCAAGTTCAAAGCCACTAGGCTACTTAACCTGATGAAATATCTTTTCTCATGTACTCGAACTATTGTCTGCATATTCATAACATATTTTACATATTGTAAAGCCAATTTTACATTCATGTGGGGGATTGTTGGAAATGAGATTTGAAATATCAAATATTAGAGCATTTTGAGGCTCAATTAAATGAGGGACCCACATTTCGAAAATGTTAGGTCTTTGCATCAATGTGTTCTCCTTCATGAGAAGTATAACTTGGTATATTTATATGTTCAAATCCATTAAGAATTGAATGAGAAAATTGACTCCAAAGTCACCTACTTGAATGTTGTAAATTGCAAAAGTCTTACATAGGGCATTAGAGGGAAAAATAAAGAACATATATAGGGGATGTTTGCTCAATGGGAAGGGCCCCAAGGGACACCCCACTTTTGTGGAAGGGAGAGGACCTAGCCAAGGCTTGGTTCAAACTCACATTGTGCTGCCGTCGCCGTCCGTCCGTCCGGCTTGGCCGGTAGGGCCTCAGTTCGGTTCGGGTTCGAGTTCAGGTCGGTGGGTGGTCATAATATATAACTTTTTTGGACAAAATCTGTTTAATAATTTATCAGATTTTGTTTTAAGGGTTATTATACATACTACGTAGTTTTGACGCCCAACGGTAATAAACTGCCACTTCATTCTATAAATTAATCTATTTGGGCGCTAAAACAGTATGTAATTTTTCCTCTCTCCCGCTTCTAAGCAAAGAATAGTTTTATTCTGCAGCTTCAGCTTTTTTCGTCCGTTCTATATAGCAAAATCCCGTTCCGTTCGTTCTTTTTTCCCGTTTTCTAAAAAGGAAATTTTCATTCCATTCTCTGTGCAAAGTTGGCAAAGTGTGCAAAAGTGTTCCTGCTTTTGCAATCGTTTCTCATTTCCTTTCAAAGATTACATCGTAAGTTGTATTTACATGCATCATTACTATAATTTCTAATTACATACATCATTATTGAAAAGTTCGGTTCATAACATAAAGTTGTGTTTGTAGTGTTCTTAATTTTGAAGTGCTTCTAATTAAGAACTAAAAATCCATTTTATCTTGGGAAGCAATTATTCAATTAATCATTTAGCACCAGTGAGAGAATAAATTTGCTTTAAGAAGACTTTGTGAATTCAAAGGACTCGAATTTATTTATTAATATTTTCTCTGTTATATTTATATAAAATCATGTTCTATTTTTATCATATATATATATATATATATATATATATATTAAATAATACTATATATTACAGATAACAATAATATGTAAGACTCACTATTCTATAAAACAAATTCTCGAAGTTCTATCTCATACTAGTGTAAGATTCGCTGTTAACGCAATTAACAATTCTTGCTCATATAAACATCCTCACATCTATTATAAGAATTTCATTTTCATATCATCACTATTAAATTCAAGAAATTTTTAATTTTAAAATTAAAAAAATATAATTCATATTTTAATAAATGAAAGTGTTTTTATAAAATAATCAAAATACTCCCTCAAATTCAAATAATTATGAGATTAATATTAATTTTGTAAAAGTCAATTTGAGATATTTTTAAATTTAAAACTAACATGACTTATTTTAATTTTAAAAACAAATTTTTATAACTAATAATAAATTTTTTTATATAATTTATAATTTTCATAATTGTATAAACATAAATTAAATAAATTTATATTACTTTTAAATTTAAGAATATTTAATATTAATTTTTTAAAAAAATCGATATTAATCCTATAATAGGAAACAGATGTAATATTATATTTTAAACTCAATATACTCGTAAAAAACCACAAAAAAACATAGCGGAGATGTTCGCTAGTCAGCCCTCCTCAACTTGTGACAATAATTAAGTGGTGTTAAATTATTAAACACAAACCGATGGAGATCAAATCATGTATCATATTTTGCACTTGACAGCTTTTGCCAGCCTCGTTTAGGTTTTCTATTTTATAGAACATTTAATTACAGATAATAAGCAATTACTTATATTACTCCAATTCATGGGCCACCTGATACAACTTACAAGTAGGGGCATAAAACAGAAACCACGTACGTGTCTAACAATTAAAATAACAGAAACCACGTACGTCTCAACCTAACATTTTTTTCCAGTTTGTTTTTTTGTTTTTTGGGATATCAATCTCTTCTCTCTTTCTCTCTCCATGTTTAGTTGAAAGCACGATATAGAGACTTCTTCTTGAACGTTCTGATTGAAATGAACATGTTGGCTGTATCCCATTACAAAAAGGAATGGACTGCTATTTTACTACTACTATTTTCTCTCTCCTCATCAATTATCTCCATAAAACGGCCATCTTACAGCTAATTTTATAGATTAAATATATGTACACACATATATATAGATTAAATATATATGTACACACACACATATATATATATATATATATGCAGATATAACGCCCCAAAATAAATGATACATCACCTATTTTAAATTCGCCAAATACGTATACAAAATATAAATACAATCTTAAATATACAATATGAAATTGGGTTTTAATACAAATATTGTCTTTAAATGTATTCAAACACAAAATAAGTCTTCAATACATTTATTAACACACTATTTCATAGAATAGTGAGGACTACTAATGCTATCATCCTGACCATCACTCCGCTTCCTCGACTAGTCCTCTCGCTACGCTCTCATTTTCTCAAGAGAACAATGAAAGCAAAAGGGTGAGCTCAACTAGCCCAAGAAAAATATTATGACTAAGATAATGCGTAATAAATTATCGTTAGCCTTCAACGTTGTTAAACCGATACAATATAACAAACATCAAGTTTAATCATAATGAAACAAGCAATCCATTAGAAGAGTCAAGTAGAGAATAAAATCTACTATCTTCTATGATTTAATTGGTTTTTCATCACTTTTATCGCTGAGACTCAGCTAAAAAAATAATTCACACCATCCCTGCACTACGACCAAGGATATTCATTAGTATCACAACCACAAATTATTCATGCACTACGGGCCAAAGATATTCGTGCTTTCATCAATGGTCATGATCATGCCAACAACTGTCCATCAATGCACTACGGGCCAATGAGGACTTTTACCACATCATTTGTAATATTACGGTCATAATTATACCGATTAATCCCTGGTCATAATCATACCAAGTCCATCTATGCACTACAGGCCACAAACGACTTTCAACATAATATAAACATGAGAATGACGACAATGATATAAGAATTTAATAAAATAAGTTCAAGAATTAATTTATCTAGGAACCAATAACGTCCAAATTGTCAACATGATACTGCTTTGTGGAGTAAAATTCAAGAATGCTCAGAAGAATATTTCCATGAAAAGATACTGGATGAAGCGCAAATATCAAAGATATTTCACTAATTTCATGGAGTATAAAAGCCAAAACGTTAACCAACTGAGTATAATAAAGAATGGAATAACAAAAGAAATCACTTAGGCATGCAATGTATCGCATGCATGTGTTATTCCAACAGATAATAAATAATCGGAATTCAGTCACGCGTAAACGCATTGCATGTGATATTCCAACAAAATAATAAATAACGAAACCAGTCATGCATAAACGCATGCATGTAATGTTCCAATGTGAATAATAAAGAATGGAATAATGTAAGAATTTCACCATGTATGCGGGACTTCAGATGCATGAAAAGTTATTCCAACATAATAATAAAGAATAGAATAACGAAGAATTTCACCAAGTATAGGGTAGTCCACAGACATACAAAGTTATTCCAATGAATAATAAAGAATGGAATAATAAAGAATTTCACCAAGTATAGGGTAATCCTGGTATACAAAGTTATTCCAATGTAATAATAAAGAATGGAATAACAGAAGTTCTCTTCATGAATACAAAAGAAATAATATCCCTTATCTTAGAAGAAACTAGATATTAAAAAAGTGAGGTAGCAGACTTATCTTCTTCTTTCTCTCTATAATTTCTCTCTCTAGAGTTTTAGTGAATTCATAAGAAATAATGAAGAAATGAGCTTCTATTTATAGGAGAATGGACTGAATAGTAACTAATTAATGAACTATCCAGTATTGATTTACTTTTTAAACTGACTATTCAGTATTGATTTACTATGAAATATTAATAAAATATTCTAATAAAATAAAATCTTTTAAATAAAATATAATATATTCTATTTATAATCTAATAAAACGAATAACTTTATAAAAGTATTATGTTTTATATAAAAGATTTTATGTGCAAAATACTATGCAGTAACTTATACAAAACACTATGCATAATAAAAATATTATATATTCTATTTATAGTCTAATAAAACAAATAACTTTATAAAAGTATTCTATTTTATATAAAAAGATTTTACTATGCAAAATACTATGTAGGCACTATTCAACACTATGCATAATAAAATATAATATATTATATTTATAGTCTAATAAAACAAATAACTTTATAAAAGTATTCTATTTTATATAAAAAGATTTTACTATGCAAAACACTATGCATAATAGAATATAATATATTCTATTTATAGTCTAATAACATAAATAACTTTATAAAAGTATTTTATTTTATATAAAAAGTTTTTCTATTTTATTACATTAATAATACTAATAAAACAAAATTTATATATATATATATATAATATATATATATAAACTTTCGTGACTTCATAAAAAGACACCTCAATATATTTAACAACATTTATCATCATTATTACAATTCACAATATTAATCGACTGTGTCGCTCCTGTGAGAGGGGCTTTCCAATAAGAATTTCTCCCTATTGGCGCCAAGCAATTAGGTGACCAAACCTCTCCTCGCGTAACTTCTAGACATCGTTAATATTGCAAATAATAATATTAATAACTTTGTTATCTCAATTATTGATTTAATAATATATAAAATATCGACAATAATTGAATCAAATAACGTGAGATACTATGCAACAATTCATCGTAGCAATAATTGAACAAAACCGAGTGACTTCTCACGTAAGCATCAATAATCAATACCGCTGCTACATGCAACCACGCCAGACATCGTACTTTCTAACACCGGGTGTTTCAACAATTTAACAGAAACTTTCGTCGTTATTTTCATAAAATATTTTTTCCGCTTTCTCAATTCGACAATAATTCCGTTGGGTCCGGTTGTACGAATATTCCTCGTTAAAACGAATATTCCCCACCAATCGAATATTATATAACAACTTCATGCACTTTATAAAATTTATAAATATTACCCACAACTATAATATTATATCAAATTCACACCATAATATTAAAAAAATATTTCAAAAATTTAAATTTTTATTCATAAAATTTGGGGTCTCACAATATATATATATATATATATATATATATATATATATATATATATGATATAGGATCGGATTCAGATACCCTTTATCTTATTATTTGCTCACCCCTTTAGCGATGGACTTGCTGATGGTTCTATTATACATTGTCGCTCATACTTTTACCGACGTTATATGTTGTCCGTCATTAAAAGTATAGATTTACTATTGTATGATCAAACCGTCACGTCCGCCATTAAAGGGGGTGAGCACGAATTGAGTAAGATAAGGGTATGCACTGATCTTGCTCTCTCTCTCTCTCTCTCTCTCTCTATATATATATATATATATATATATATATATATATATATATATATATATAGAATATGTATAAATGCAGAAGAGTGTGTTCTAATTGTCATAGATAGTTCTATCTCGATAATTACTCTAAAACGACAAAAATTTTATTAATAAAATAATAAAATGATAAAAGTGTCATTAGTAAAATTAATTAAATGATAAAACTAGTTTTTGTTATAAAACTTTAGCAAAGTATATAAAGATACTCTTATAATTGCTGCATAAATTTAGAGAGAATAAGTAAGAGAAAAAGAAGAGAGAAATTCTTCAGAGAGAATTCTTATTATTTCTTTCAGCATCCTTCCCTTTATATAGGAAGAGAAGAGGAGGAGTGGTTGAATGAAAGAAGGAAAAGGGGATAGCACGGGAGAAAGGAAGGAAAGAGGGGAAGAGTTCCCTCATTGTGAGGGAATCACATGGCTTATAACACTTCCCCTGATTTCCTACAATAGAAGATTATGTCTTATTAAAAACCTTGTTAAGAAAACCCAGTGGGAAAAACTTAACGAAGGGAAAAAGAGTACATATCTTTTACATAAATATCTTTTAATTGACTGCCTCGTTAAAACCTTGTCAGGAAAAACCCATTGGGATAAAAACCATGACTAAGGAAAAAGAGTACAGTCTTCCCCTCAAAAGGAATTCATTACTCCTTAATGAAATGTTGTCATAAGTCTTTCAGTCGACACATTCCGATCTCTTTCCGAAGTTTTGCAAACGTTGCATTTGATAACGACTTAGTGAATAAGTCGGCTAGATTATCACTTGATCGAATTTGATGCACATCTATATCACCCTTCTTTCGTAGCTCATGTGTGAAGAAGAATTTAGGTGAAATGTGTTTTGTTCTATCTCCCTTGATATACCCTCCTCTAAGTTGAACAATGCAATTGTAGGAATGTCTTTGATTGGTGGTAATCCACATAATTTTTGAATATGCTGAATAATTGATCTCAACCAAACACACTCTCTACTTTCTTCATGTATAGCGAGAATCTCTGAGTGATTTGAAGATGTAGCTTTCATGGTTAGCTTTGTGGATTTCCAGGATATAGTCGTATCATAATATGAAAATACATAACCTGTTTGTGATCTTCCAGTGTGTGGATCTGATAAATATCTTGCATCAGCATATCCAACCACATGACATTAAATCTCTTGGATAAAATAACCCAAGATCAATACTTCCACGGAGGTATCTCAAAATGTGTTTAATCTCATCCCAATGTCTCTTAGTCGGAGAAGAACTATATCTTGCTAACAAGTTGACAGCAAAATTAATATCAGGTCGTGTACAGTTTGCAAGATACATAAGAGCACCTATTGCACTCAGGTATAGAACTTCAGGTCCAAGAACTTCTTCTATTGCACTTAGGTATGGAACTTCAGGTCCAAGAACTTCTTCCATTGCATCTAGGCATGGAACTTCAGGTCCAAGAACTTCTTCCCCGCTTTCTAGAGGCCGAAATGGATCTTTATCAACTTCTAAAGATCGAACAACCATCGGGGTAGTCAAAGGATGAGCTTTATCAATATGAAAACGACTGAAAATCTTTTCAACATATGTGTATTGATTAACAAAAATTATAGATGCTAAATGCTCCACTTGTATTCCTAAATAGAATTTTGTCTTTTCAAGATCTTTCATTTCAAATTCATCTTTTAAATAAATAGCAGTTCTTGTGAGTTCTTCAGGAGTACCTACAAAATTCAAATCATCCACATATACAGCAATGATGGAAAATTCACTTTGTGATTTCTTAATAAAAACACATGGACATACATGATCATTTATATATCCATCTTTTATTAAATAATCACTAAGTCGATTATACCACATACGACCATACTGTTTCAACCCATACAATGAGCGTTGTAACTTGATTGAATATATGTGACTGGGCCTTTGTGATTCAGCCATTTTCAATCCTTCAGGGATTCTCATGTAAATCTCACTTTAAGTGGGCCATATAGATATGTTGTTACAACATCCATCAGACGTGTTTCCAAACCTTCCATGGTTGCCATACCTATCAAAAAACGAAAAGTGACTCCATCCATTACGTACTGGAGAGTCTGTATCCTGATAATCAATACCAGGTTTTTGTGAAAACCCTTAAGCTACAAGTCGGACTTTATATCTCACAATTTCATTTTTCTCATTTTGCTTTCGTACAAATACCCATTTGTTTCCAACTAGGATTACACCTAGCGTTGTTTGGACTACTGGTCCAAATACTTCTCTTTCAATAGAGATTTTGTTTCCAACCGGATTACACCTCACCGTGTTTGAATCACTTTGGTCCAAATACTTCTCTTTTCATAGAGATTGTAGCTCAGTTTGAATAAAGATCTTTCCATTTTGGCCAATCTTTTCTTTTCCGACATTCTTCCACGTTTTGTGGTTCAGGATCCATGTCAGGAATCAAAGTAATATCTGATGTTATAGAGAAAGCAAATATATCGTCAATCATGACTTTGCTTCGATCTCATATTTTCTCATCATGTACATAATTTATTGAGATCTCTTGGTGTTCATCTCTTATCCCTTCATCGAGATTTTAAACCTCTTCTGGGGTTATTCCCACTCTTGGAATATGTGCTACTTTTGGAGCGGTTTGTACCTCTTATGGGGCTTCCTTATTTGCTTTTGATTTTCGTGGTACAGTGTCTTTTGCACCAACTGGTCTTCCACGCTTCTAGTGTGGTTTAGATTCTTCTATTACCTTATTTGTCAATTCTTCAGGAATTAATTTTTCAATAGGTATTTCTATCTCTGCTGGGGTATTCACTGCAGGTGTATATGACTTTATCATTTTTCTAGCATCATTAAATGCATCTGGCATTTGATTTGCAATATTTTATAAACAAATAATTCTTTGAACTTCAATTTTACATTGTCCTGTACGAGGATCAAGTGAATTCAATTTTGATGCATTCGATGATATTTCAGAGGGTTTTTATTTAAAACTTTCCCTCCTTCTAATGGTGGAAATACAAATTGGCCAAAAATGACAATCTACATAACATGCAAGTAAAAACATCTCCAAAGAAAAGGCTCAAGATATCTCGATAATGAAGGAGAATCAAAACCAACATAAATACCTCTTCTTCATTGGGCTCCCATTTTAGTTCTTTGTGGAGGTGCAATTGAATATATATTGCACTTCCAAAACTCGAAAAGTGTGATATGTTGGGTATCTGTCCAAGAACTAACTCAGAGGAGAAAATTTATGAAGAGCCGTTGGTCTTACTCGAATGATGGTCGCAGATGAAGAATTGCATGACCCCAAACCGAGGTAGGTAAGTTAGCCTTAACATTAATGGTCGTGGCAATTAATTGCAGCCTTTTTATCAAAGATTCAGCTAAACCATTTTGTGTATGAATATGAGGATCAGAATGCTCAATGGAGATTCCAATAGTCATACAAAAATCATTAAAAGTCATTTATGAAAATTCAGCTGCGTTATCAAGTCGAATTGACTTAATTGGATTATCCGAGAACTGAGCCCGTAACTAGTTATTTGAGTAAGAAGTTTTGAGAAGGCAAAATTTCGAGAAGAGAGAAGACAAACACGAGACCATCTAGTTAAAGCATCTATCAAAACCAGGAAATATCGAAATGGGCCAGACAATGGGTGAATAGGCCCACAAATGTCTCCTTAAATTCTCTCTAAGAATTTTGGGGCTTCTTTATAAATTTTTACTGGTGATGGTCAAACAATTAATTTTTCTCGAGAACACGCAGCACAAGGAAATTTACTACTAGGAAAAACCTTCTTATTTTTTTGAGAGGATGACCAAAAGAATTTTCAATAATATGACACATCATAGAAGTACCTGGATAACCGAGTCTTTCATGCCAAAGCATAAAGGATTTGGGATCTAGGATTTTTGGAATCATAACAGTATGAGACTCAATTACTCTAATTTTCATAGTATTTAATCCAGAAAAAATTGAATGAAGTTTTTCTAGGATATTCTATTTTTTCAGAAATAGTAGAAGTGATGAGAAGATATTCATTAAAGATGGTCTGACACATATAAAAATATAAACAAGAAAAGTTACATTTCATATATAATTTTATTCATGAGAAACACATACCACATATAGAATGAAAACGAATAATATTATACATGCATGGTGTTTAATTAAAACAATAATTAAACGATATCCAAAAAGATACTTTCAGAAGGTTCAGTAATATCAATAACCTTTTCCTCATTGTTGGTCATTGGTGGAACATCAACAATATCCAATTGATGATTAACAAAGTTTGTTTCTACCTCCATTACTTTGTTCTTTTGAGACTCTGGAATAAATTAACCAGATGCCTCAAATGCATTTACGTGCACGCCGATCAATGCCCATTCATCCCACACCTAAAACAAACATCCGGTTTTGTTTCTTTATCTATCTTGCATTTTCTTTATTTTTACCCGACCTGCATACTCTTGCCACTTCGTGGCCCAATTGTCGCGGCTTCTAGAATTTATTGTTATGATGGCCTCGCTTATTCTTTTTCGCTCCAAGACTTCTTATTATATGACCATCTATTGTCACGCTTATTCTCACCGGAATGACGTGTTGTTAATATCCGGCAATGGGGTAGCACCCGCTGGTCGTATATGATGGTTTTTAACAATTCATTATTCTTTTCTCGCAACAACGAGGATAAACAATAAGTCACCAATTTTGTGAACTTACTCATCGATATTGTTGTGCGCAGTAATCATGTTGGTGGGATGAAAACTTAAGAGCATTTTTTCTAACATTTGGGTTTCAGAAACTGGATCTCCACATAAATCCAAAGTAAAGGTTATTCTATAAACATTGAAACTATATTCCGTAATTATCTTTTCTAACTCATTTGCACTAAGGTGCAATTATGCATCAAGTGTCCAAGCCAAATAGTTGTCCCTAGAAATTTCCAAAATAGAAAAATCTATTTTTTCAAGTTTGCCATCTATTCTGGGTTAAAACACAATTATTATTTATTAAAACAATAAATAATTGCATGTATGATATATATAAAAATAAACTAAATCACAACTTCAAGTGGTGATAAAGTGCAAATATAAATAATATAAATATTCTTATATATATGTTATTAGCATATTATCTTAGTAAAAAGAATATGCAATCGTTAATGTATATATACAATTATAAAAAAAATATATATATATATATACAAAACTGCAAACGGATCTTCACCCGCCATGCGGTAATCCACATCGACAGATCATTTCCACAATTTAATAAAGAATGAATATGAAAGGTCATTCACCATGCATACCAGAATTCACATGTATGCGAGGTTATTCCAATGTAATAATAAAGAATGGAACCACGCCAAATGCGTAATCCGCATGCATGTGATATTCCAACAAAATAACAAATAATGGAACCGTCCGGCAGAACGCATGCACAAGATATTCTCGGCGTAATAATAAATAATGGAACCAGTCCTGCAGAAGCAACGCATGCATGTGATATTCCGGCTGTAATAATAAAGAACTAAATAATAGAAGAATTTCACCATGTATGCAGATTTCACATAAACAAAGTTATTCCAACATAATAATAAAGAATGGAATAACAGAAGAATTTCACCAAGTATAGGGTAGTCCGCGTATACAGGTTATTCCAACAATTTAATAAGAAATGAATACAAAGGATTATTCACCAGGTATACGATATTTCACATATACAGGTTATTTCCATAATTTAATAAGCGGTAAAAGGGTTCCCACCAAGTCTTGTAAGATTAACAAGGATAGATGGTACCACTGTAAATAACAGAATTTAAAAAAATGGACAATAAAACATAAATATAACTTGACAGTTAATATAATAGGCGGCAAAGCCAGGCCAATTGTAAGAATAACATTATACTATTGGTATTATAGTCAAACCGGTAGTATAATAATAAATTACAAGAATTTAAAGGCAATTATAAGAATAAAATTATATTATTGGTGGCATAGCCAACCCTGTAATATAATAATAAATTGCAAGAATTTAATTTTACCGTCTCAGTTGGTTAGAGCCTCGTGCTGATAACGTGTTATAAAACTTTAGCAAAGTATATAAAGATACTCTTATAATTGCTGTATAAATTTAGAGAGAATAAGTAAGAGAAAAGGAAGACAAAAATTCATCAGAGAGAATTCTTATTATTTCTTTCAGCATCCTTCCCTTTATATAGGAAGAGAAGAGGAGGAGTGGTTGAATGAAAGAAGGAAAAGGGGATAGCACGGGAGAAAGGAAGGAAAGAGGGGAAGAGTTCCCTCATTGTGAGGGAATCACATGGCTTATAATAGTTTTGTTATAATACTTAAGACACAACAAAATACACAATTCTCACACGTATGAGTTTTTTTTTTTACTAAATACCTGTAATGACGATTTTTAACCATTTGAGTTTATCCTAATGGATATCATTCCCTATCATAATCTTAAGTCTAATATACGTCTGATGCCACATTTTTGGTATCATTTGTTGTCCTATTTTTATGTATTTCTTATCTATTTTACATCTATTTTATACATCCCCTTCCAATTTTGACTTTTTTGAATGAAATTGATTATTTTTAGAATTAATAACTCAGGTACTTATAAATATAATTTAAAAATTATGAAAATTGAATTTAATAGTAAATTGTATATACTTTCTTTTAGTTGTAATTTTTTCACCTATATTTTGAAAAAAATAATATAAAAATTAGTTTTAAAAATGATCTATTTAACTTAAGAAATAAAAATTGAGCATTTAATTTAGAATAGGAGTAAGGTGGTGTTTGATAAGGTCTTAATACCTCTTAATAGCTTTGCCTCTGATTCGGTCAGAGGCAAAACTTGTTTGGTAAAAAATTTATTGCCTCTTAATGCCTCTTAATAGGTAATGTTGGGCCATGATATTTTAGGCATTGGGCCAAAGGGATTGGGCCGAGTTACTTGGTTCATCTACCGGGTCATTACAGTTGGGTCCTCTTTGTTGGGTTGGGTCAGTGGACTGACCCAGCTGATATTTAAATATCTACATCTTTGACCGATGATGATGACAAAGATAATGGCTGACTGATATCTTACATCGCATTAAATGAGGATTGGACAGTCGGCCAGCGGTGGACAAAGGGGATGGGACTAACAGGTAAGCCAATGGCAGTATGTGGTATCAGGGGAGTTGGTTGCACACAAAACCGAGTCTTGTAGTATATCAGAGCAAGGAAGTCTTCTAAAGAAAGGTAACTGATAATTTTATCTCATACACAATACATTAGATATTTTATTCTCCATTGTTAACCCTTGTGAACATCGGTACTAACTCTCACGGCTGAGCTATCCCCCGATGGTCGAAGCCGTCAAGCTTTTGGTGTTGATCGTGTTTACTGTGCAGGATCATGGCGTCTTACATGATTGGGACGTCGGAAAAGATCTTGGCGTTAACATTCGCGCTAGAAGGAGGGTCGTGTTCTAGTGTCATTGAGTTTTCAATCACAATCTTTTTAGTTGTTCTACGTCGCGCACTATGGTGAAGAGTAGAACTATTACATCGGAGGGACAGCCGATGCCGAGGGAACAGTTTCCAAGCATGAATCAGGGGGTTCTCGTTCGAGAGCCCACAGCGAAGCTCGAAGATGGTTGATCTTTGCTGCTGACAAGGAACGTGATCATGGCCGAGGGCGAGTAGAAGGCATCCCACCTAGAACTCGACACCGAAGTGGTCAGGGTGATAAGGCTGCCAAGCTGGCGAAAAAGGCAGACGAAGCAGATAAAGCTTTGGGGGTTCTCTTGAAGTGGAGCGAGGATATAGCTGTGCGGAGCGAGGATATAGCTGTGCAGATGCTTCGAATGGCAGAGCTGAAGGACGAGGCGTCCAGTTCTGAGCAGATGCTTCGGATGACCTTGAGGGACGAGGCGTCCAAATATGTCCAGTTCGAAAGACGTAGTACGCCTAAAGATGGATAGCCATGAGTTGGAAAGCAGTCTATACACTTTGAAGACATGTCTCGAGGCCGCCCTTATGACTGACGAAGACTAAAGAACCATACTCCTGAGCATCCGAAGAGGGTACCTTACCCTGTCGGTTCTCGGGATTATGATCGCAGCAGACGAAGAAGTTGATCCAGAGACTATACACCTGAGAGTACAAATAAGGCATTCCACCTTGAGTGTTCTCGCTACAGCGAAAGGGCTCATCACCGAAGCAGAGCTAGAAGCCACACTCTTGAGAATCCGAGGAGGGCACACCACCCTACAGATACTCATCGTTGAAGAGGCCCGTTTAAAGCTGTAAGTTCAGATAGAAAGTAGTACCCGGTTTACTATGCAAGCCATGTCCTTAGGGATGCTGAAACCAGCTAAGGAGTCCGACAAAGCCATTGCAGTACTTCAGCAGAAGCAGAGTATGCTCTTCGGGAAGTTCATGAGAGCATCTGTGGTGATCATTTGGCTGCGAAGTCATTAGCCTACAAAGTACTTCGGCAGGCATATCATTGACCTATAATTTTTTAGAAAGCCACGGACACCAATTTGTGGGATCAAAGTTTGAAATATTCTTGAAAGAATTGGGAATTCAGCACAGAAAGACTTCGGTAGCTCACCTACAAAATTCATCAGAGTAAGGAGGACGAGGGGACTCGTTGACCATTCGATGGTAGCCTTTTTGGTAGGTGGTCCTTATGAATTTGTCAGGCCTTTCGTGGTAGGCAAACTTTATCGGAGTAAGGAGGACGGGGGGGACTCGCTGACCATTCGATGGTAGCCTTATCGGCAGGAGTGTCCTCATGGATTTGTTTTACCCCGTATGGTAGACAAATTCCAATGTCCTTATATATTTGTTCTACCCCGCATGGTAGAAAAATGTCCTTATAAATTTGTTCTACCCCACATGGTAGACAAATGTCCTTATGTATTTGTTCTACCCCGCATGGTAGACAAATGTCTTTATATATTTGTTCTACCCCGTATGGTAGACAAATGTCCTTATATATTTATTCTACCCCGCATGGTAGACAAATGTCCTTATATCTTTGTTTTACCCCGCATGGTAGACAAATGTCCTTATATACTTGTTTTACCCCGAGTGGTAAACAAGATCCCGATGGTGCAAGGAGGATCAGTCGAATTCACCTTATACATAATCCATCTCACATTTCGATAACGATAAGTATGCATTACTTTATTTTGTTTAAGTGTTGAGTTCGGGTTATATTATTATCATTCTTGACTGTTATATAATTTGCTTGATTATTGACTAACAGTTTAAGATAAGAGGCACTTGTAAATTTTCACGTTGATTGATGATGAATTACTGACAAAAAATGTTCACCCAGAAGTAATAAGGCATGAAGTTGATATTTCATTAATATTAACTGTTCACAAAAAGTTAAGATTTTTGCAGAAAGTTCTACAGATAAAGATAAAGGGGAGGTCATCTTCAGGCTTCTTCCTTGTCATCGCCGCCTTCTAAAGAATCTAGAAAAGATGGATCTACCTTGGCCGCAATAAGCTTTTCTTGCCTTTACTTCGATAGATTTTCATATCCTTTGGCATACATATGGACAATCTCATCATTCGGCTCGACGGATTTTCTGTATGCTACCTGGATTTCCTTGCGAAGGTCTTCGGTCAGTGGCGGACCCAAATTCCTAAGGGCCCGAGACTCTTTAAGCTCTTCTTCAAGATTTTGATGATGTGCCATGAGTTACGAAGGATCCGGACTCGACATCAAATCCCTGATATATCAAAGATGACCCGACTTCCAAATGGCGTTATCCCTTCGAGCGGTATTCTCTTCGGTATTCTCTTCGGCATTCTCTTTGGTATCCTCTTCGGCTTCTTTGTATTTGAGACGGAGGTACCCAAAGATAGCGTTTGCTTGCAGATGACCATTATTAGTCAATCAGTTCAAATTGATGGGCAACGATGTAAATGAGTAAATTCAGAGCTATCAAGTTCCTTTAGTCCGGTATTTCAGTCCTTCGTCCATCAGGTCCGTGATGGAGCTGTTGCCGAACTAATGATCATCAGTATCACGAACGTATGATATTAGAGGTCGACATGGGAGTTTCTCATTGGATTCTGGCAAGGAGTGAGGGATCTCCTCGATATGCGCTCTACTTGTTCTTTGGGCTCTTTGTCAGAAATCACGATTTCAACCGGGGTGTCCGAAGGAAGATCGACTTCTATGGGAGATATTTGTAGCTCTTCGGCGGTAGGAGGAGTTATTTGGATTTTCCTCTTTTTTGCATGACGGACTCATGTCCGTTTATCCAGGGACACATCAAGGAAGCACTCGTTGTAATTCTTAGGTATTTAAAGGCTATTCGGTTCGTACTTCTATGAAGGTTGGCGAAGATGGGCATGAGCCTCGGTAAGCTATATTTTGGGCCTTTATTGACCTTATTATAAATCCTTTTGCCCTGGATCGATGCCATTTATACTCTTTCCCGATGCCATTTATACTCTTTCATTAAACATCCTATGTAATAAAAGAATGGGGGGCAATGTTGGGCCATGATATTTTAGGCATTGGGCCAAAGGGATTGTGCCGAGTTACTTGGTTCATCTACCGGATCATTATAGTTGGGTCCTCTTTGTTGGTGGTCGTCACGGTTGACTCCAAATGATATTTAAATATCTACATCTTTGATTGAATTGATGATGACAAAGATAATGGTCGATCGATATCTTATATCGCATTAAATGAGGATTAGACAATTGACCAAAGAAATGACAAAAGGGATGGGACTAACAGGTAAGCCACTGGCAGTATGTGGTGTCAGGGGAGTTGGTTGCACACAAAACCGGGTCTTGTAGTATATCAGAGCAAGGAAGTCTTCTAAAGAAGGGTAACTGATAATTTTATCTCACACACAATACATTAGATATTTTATCCTCCATTGTTAACCCTTGTGAACACTGGTACTAACTCTCACGCCTGAGCTATCCCCCGACGGTCGAAGCCGTCAAGCTTTTGGTGTTGATCGTGTTTACTGTGCAGGATCATGGCGTCTTACGTGATTGGGACGTCGGAGAAGATCTTGGCGTTAACAGGTAAGATTCAAAAACAATTCTATACCATTCAGAGTCTCCTCTTACCGAATTCACATTTTTTCGGGACAAAAATAACCTCAGCTATATTACAAAATCCCACTTTTGTCTACAATACAATCTGAACCCTATTATCTCTCCCGTTTCATTCACTTTGATCCGCCGCTGTCTGCTGAACTTCTCCTTCGCTCAAATCCATCTTTGTTCTTGCTGAAACTACATGTGCGATTTCTTAGAATCTAAAATTTCCTGTTTTGTGATTTCTTTGACGCTGCTAGTGCGATTTCTTTGTTTCTGAGTTTTGTGATTTCGTTGATCTTTTTGTTGTGGCTGCTTGAGATTTTATTTTTAATGTGGTATATTTTGCTCTTCCCCATTAAAAAAATCTTTTTGTGTTGGTTTATTTCTGTTATTGGTTCTACTTCTTAATTTTTCTTGCCTTGGCTCTGTGATTCCAATACTCACTCGTTTTATTCCATTTTTCTTCTCTCTCTAACTTAAACTATATATACTCCAAATATAAGACCAAATCTTCTTGGGCTCTTTTTAATCACCAAATTTGGCAAAGAGGTAAAGCTTATTAGATTGAAGAAAGAATCAATCGACATTAAAAGAGGACAGCAGGGCTTTGCACCAAGAAATTTACATTAGAAAGCAATTAAATAGGGTAAATTAGCAATTACTTGAAGAAGTGACTAAATTTTTGTTTATTGTTATTAATTAGAAAAGGGCCATAATTGATATCTGCTTTTGGGTTACCTCGCATCTTGGTCGGGTAATGTGAATTGAAATCTGGTTAGCTCATATTTGAACTTCCATAAAATTAGAAGTTCTAAACCATGCCCACAAGCTAATTGCTAAAATGTTCAAATGAAGAACTTTTCCAAAAATCTTGATGAGCTATTACTGATGAGCTAAATGATATTGTGGGATTCTAAGATCATCTTCAAAATCGTCCCATGTGTCATAGTACTATAATGGATGGGACTTTTTAGTGCTTTAGTTTATATGATTACAAAAAGTTGAAGCAAAATTTTTAGCATGTTGCCACACGATCTATGACCTCATCCTATTATAAATTCTCCTATGTTTCTTTTCTCCGAACCAAATTTCAAAGATTGAAATGAAACATTTGGGAATATTTATTACTCCATTACTCGTTGTTTTAGTTTAACTCATTCATGTTAATAATAGTTTGTGGGTTGTGGCATGACATTATTAATGAGTTGCTTCAAAATTTTAAAATTATGGAATGTATGTTCATATAAGGAAACTCCATGTTTGTGTTCTTTTAAGGTAACTCCTTGTTCCCCCCCTTTCATGGCACTATATATTAGATATTAGTGAAGTGAATGATCACAAATGGAAATTTGGTGAGAAAAAAATCATGTGAAGTTGTGAACCATGTAGCAAAATTGACTAGTTAATAGTAAAATACAGCCTAATTATATCTTTTTTCCATAGACTAGCCAAGTGAGTTGATTATGATCCTCTTAGATCTTGATTATTGTGACTCGAAAGCCTTGCTGTGTTACTTGCAGGAGAACTCATGTCTCCCTACAGATAATTTCATTAGTGGTCTCTCTCCAAAGGTTAGATCTAAAATTAGAACTCATGTCTCCCTACAGATAATTTCATGCAGTTTTCTCTCTTATATGTTGTATGTTATATTTTATGACTCATGAGAATCTGCTGATTTAAAACAGCACAAATATGATCGAGATAACATGTTTGACAATGAAGCGGAGCAAAATGAAGGAAACGAAGATAAGAGACAAGATGAACCACAATGGGGTGATCAAGGCATAGAATTTATGGTTAATCTACGTGAACAAATTGCACTTCAACTCTTAACAACTGTTTGAAGTTAATTTAATTTGTATGGTTGAATTATTATGCTATGTTGATATTTTTGGGACATGATGTAAGACCCCGAATTTTATGAAATAAAAGTATTAAATTTTCCTATTTAGTAAATGGTTAAATTGATAAAAAAGTTAAAGTTAAGGGTGATATATATAAAATTTTCAAAATAAGCAAGTGGCTATAAAATACTAATTGTTGTCGGGGAATATTCGTTTGGTCATAGAATATTCTTGCTGTCGGGAATTATTCGTACGACGGAGCAGCCATTTGTGGGCCCCATAACATAATAACTGTCGGATTAAGAAAATGACAAGTTTGAGTTTTTATAAATAACGGCGTAGTTGTTACCGTTAACACTGTTGAAATACTTGGTGGTTAAAATACAGTAATACGCGTTGTTGCACAAGTAGCACTACAGGTATTACCGCATGATTTTGAATTATTGATTCTTACGTGAAGAAGGCACTACTCAATAATTGTTACAAAGAATTATTGTTCAATATTTTATTTTATTGATTCAATAATTGCTGCGTTGATATTTTATATTATTGTTGTTTCAATAATTGTCATCGCACGAAGATTTTCATTATCAGATCAATAATTCATATTATTTGAATAATATTATTATATAGCATTATTGGCAATGTCTAGAAAGTTCTGTCGAGAAGAGGTTTGGCCACCTAATTGCGCACCAGTAAGGAGAAATCCTTATTGGAAAGTCCTATCTTTTCTGGGAACTGCCTGGTTGTCATTGTTGCGATTCTGTAATATTATTTGTGAATAATTAATTATTGGTTTATATGATAAGGAAATATTTATTTGATTCGGATATAAATGATGGATTTATTTATGTGGTTATAAATGAAGGAATTAATGTTTAGGTGTTTTATCAGTATTTTTGTCGGAATGGAAGTATTAAAAATCAAATCAGTATTTTTACGATATATTGCGTGAGTTATAACTTTTAATCCGACCGTTGGATTGTTGTGATTTTTGGATATGTTATACATATATAAGTTGAGTATATGTCCACAAATTTTGAACTGTTAAAAATGAACGTATGATTTGTTATGAATTTTAAGAGGTGACTGGTTCAAAAATTGTTAAAGTTTCAGAATTTATCATTTTTGTGGAAAATTCTAGAATGCGTGGGCCCCACCTATGGTTGGTGAAGAAATATGCTGAAATTCTAATTCAAATGTGGTGGGTGGCAATAGTACCAGGTAAAGTCATCATGTAGCAGGTCAAGTCTGCTTCGGCGTGCTAACATTTTCCTATAAATAGAGGGCTAAGTTAGAATTGAAAATCACACCAGAAACATAAGCTTTCTCTCTTTTTTTCTCTATATTATCGAGCTTATTTTGTGAGTATTTTGATACTTTGAGAGTTTCTAATAAGTGCAAGTTTCCTTGATATATATCCAGATATTCCAAATCAAGTCTTTTTTTTTTGAGGTAAGGCATTTTAAGGGTTAATATGTTTTTCAGGTTTAGTACTTTTTTCTTGACCTTCAAAATTCTGGAAAAATTGAAATGATAATTTGATGAGTTTTCTTGATTGTGTCCAAAAATGGCAATTTTTGGATGTATAGATTAGGAGTTATGGATATTCTGAGAAAAGACTATTTTAAAAGTAAACCCTTATAACTCCTTGTGGTTAACTCCAAAATTGATGAAATTTTTATTGGGAGTACATCTATATAATATCAGTATACTCTGTAAATTTTGAAATTTTTTGATAAAAGTATAATTTATAATAAATATTTAAATATTCGGTAGTTTTGGCCATATGAAAAATAGTAAATGAATTTTAAAAATTCCGGGAAAAATATATGTTCAATATGGGACTATATTCTGCTAAATCCCATAAAAGAAAATTTGTTTGTACTGATTTGGTATTTTTCATGAAAATGGACTTGTTATGAGTAAATGAATTAAATATGTTATGTGAAGTAACAAAATTGAAAAATAGGATTTTATGTCTTGGGAATCCTATATAAGGTATATGAAGATTTTTTATGAGGGTTTTGGTTATTGGTGATGAAATTTTATGAGTTTGGAATTTTAGGATGATTAAATGCATTAATTAGTAAAGTGTATATAATTAAAATAAATTATTTATAAGTTTAAGAAAAGATTGAAATATTGTGGTAATATTAATAATATTAGATTATAAGATTATTAAGTGATTTATAACATTTGGATTAAGGTGTTATGAAATCATTGATTTATGAATCTTACTCTTGAGATTTAATCTATATGTTGATTATATTGTTTTTTATTATCATATATAACATTCTTATAACCCTAATGATGATATTTCTCTTTGACTTGAGTGTAAAGATGGATAGATTATTGGTATGATCGTGACTATGGGTTCTCTTTGGCCAGTAGTGCAAAGTTGAAATGTTGAATGGTATGATCATAACCATTGAATTTATAATTGAATATCTTTAGCTTAAAGTGCAAAGGTGAATTGATCAACATGATTATAATTATGGTATATATAAATTCTGAAATGATTGTATGTTTCTTTGAGTTATGAATATCTTTGGCCTGTAGTGCAAAGATGAAATGTTAATGAATATCTTTAGTCCGTAGTGCAAAGATGACTTGATGTTGAATATCTTTGGCATGTAATACAAAGATGAACTGTTGATGAATATCTTTGGCCCGTGGTGCAAATATGAATTTATTAGTATGATTATGAACAGGAATTGTGATTTGGTATAACCATGATCTTTGATGTTTCAGGTAAAGACATGTGATGAAAATTCTCTTCGTCCTAGATGAGAAGAGGAATTTAGAATTACAAATATGATTATGAGTTATTCACATAATTGTGGACAGAAACTGTTGACTGATGTTACAGGGTTAAAACATCGTTGGTGGACTTTTAACATGGAAGAGATAATAGACTTTATGGTCTATTTGACTCTTCTAATGGATTGCTCATTCCGCTGCAACTATGGTTGAAAAGTTTTATCATCTACCATATGTTCTAAATCTCTGATTTATTGCTGATGAAGGCTATTGATAATTTAATTATCTTTAGTCATAATATTCTTTACTGAGCTAGTTGTGCTCACCCTTTTGCTTCACAATTCCTTTCAGGTAATAAGAGTGTAGCTGGGTCGAGCGGGGATAATAGAGGAATAGAACGGTGGTCTATAGCTGTTGAGGTTCTCCCTAAATAGTATGGAAATAATTTTATTAAAAATTTTAGATAAGTGTGTCGTATTCTATACGTCATTTGATATTTAATTTTAGTGAACCAAATAGGGTGAGGTGAACCCAACTTTGGAAGGGTGTTTTGCCACTATCATACAAGATGTCTAATGACATACAACCTCGTGTTATCATAAGATGGGTTGTGCACATCCACTTCTTGAGTATATCTACGAAAGCACTACCTATATGATCTTGGAGTTTGGTTGAAACATAATGTTCAATCGTGAGATTTGTGGAGATAGTTATATGTCGAGAGAAGACTCACCATTGGAAGGAACATGATAGTAATCTTCTCGTTTTCTTTGGGGTCTATTGGATCAACCAAGGATAATTCTCTGGATATATGATATCTATCATAACTTAGATTCATGGCCTCCTATGTACGAAGGTTTCTCTTGAAAGACTTCCCAAAGATTTTAATTTCTAAAACAGCTTATCGACCAGACCTTTATGTAATGTATCAATGTGAGGTGTTGTCCATAGTTGGGACATGAGTCACATTAGTATTAAAACTCACAAATATATGTGTTGTTATATTTTGCACACACAATTGTAGTAATAAAGTTGTAAATTGTTTTACATGTACCATGTATTTGGCGATTCGAGAATAGGTTGGATGGATTGGACCTATTTTGGGGGCGTCACACATGATACTATGTTTGAAGTTAATTTAATTTGTACGTTTTCATTTTTATTTTATCATACTGTGGTCAAAATATTATAAATATGTATTTAAAATACTATTCAGACCTTCTGATTATCAAACAGGTTTTATTTAAACTGTTCAGAGGGTTAAAATAGTAAAATACTGTTATTCAGACATTTTGGAAAAATTAATTATCAAACAATATTTTTTCATTCAGACACAATTCTATTCAAATGCTTTATATTATTCAGACGTCTAAACTGTCCAGGTCTTAACACTCAGTTTTATCAAACACCACCTAAGTAATATATGAGGTGGATATAAGACGAGAAAGAAAATAAGACAAGTAATTTGAATTTCATAATCTTCCCATCCCGGATTTGAGATTATGGTATAATTATTAATTACTCCCTCCGTTCCTTAATATAAATCGTTTTAGAAAAATATTTTTGTTCCTAAATATAAGTCGTTTCAGAATTTCAAGTAAGCATTAATTACTTAGTTTCTCATATTACCCCAAGTAATAAATATAATTTTGGTTCTCTCATTATTTTTTGCCCAATAAATAACATTCTCTTTTTTCAATACAAAGATAATATAGACAATTAATAGTATATTTAATGCTTTACAATTATTTCCTTAATACTTGTGCACAACTCTAAAATGACCTATATTAAGAAACGGAGGGAGTACTAGTACCATTGATTAGACTTTAATTTATGCAAGAGAATGTGGATGTATTTATTCAAAGGACAAAAATGGAAAATCACCTAACCAACCACGCTTACGAGGAGGACAGACTGTGAGTAAGAGTGTAAATGAACCGAATCGTTTCGAGTATTGAATTGTTCAGATTTGGTTCACAAAATTTATCGAGTATAAAATAAAGTTTGATTGAGACTCATTTAGCTAACGAATCAAGCACAATCTCGAATCGAGCCCGAATCGTTTGAATTTTTCGAACGAATATGATCAGAGTATTAATAAAAATTTATAATTTGAGGATGTTTGAATAATTTATCAAATTTTAAAATTTGTTCATATTTGATTCATTTATATTTCGGGTCAAGTTCGAATTAAATTTTTAATCAAATGAGTACGAATCGAACCCGAACGGTTTGTTTATTTTAGGACTTTAACTAAAAAGGTGCGTAAGATTATGGGACAATTACAAAATTCTTAATTTATACACGATTTTCTCTCCATAATAGATATGCAGACAAAGACTTTTTACCATCTCCTTGAAAGTGACCGCATGACCGACCGCATACAAGTTTGAACAAGTCAACAACTACCAAATTTGGTTTTAAACTTAAATACTAAATGTTGAAAATATCTACTCATATTTACTAATCTAAAATCATATTTTTATTTCAAAAATTAATTAATATATTAAATCTATAATCCATTACAGCATATATATTTTCAATCTTTTTCCCTGTGTTTTATATCAGGTGATACACCTCAACACTAAATAGGGAAGATTAGTTAAGATTTCCAGTTACTCATATTTAAGAAAACCCTAATTTTGGTGGAGTTTCTTGCCCGAGTGTAATACTTTATCTGGCGTAATATTCCGCGTTAATAAAAAGTGATAGTCTTATATATTTGCAAGTATATCACACTAATTAAATTAACAAGTAGGGACATAGTCGACATTATTTATAGAGAAAAGTGTAGCTCAATCAATTCAGAAGCAAAAATAATACTATAATTAATAAAATTATATAAAATAAAAACCAGTACAAATAGTACATGCATGCGTGTATAAGTGTATGTAGTCTAAAATTATGAACAATTGCGCGCAAATTCAATTTTAGCAATTTTATAATTCTAATCCTCTACAAAAATTAATATGCTAAATGAAGAGTTAATAATCCAGCAAAATTACTAAAATATCCATCAAAAAGACGTTGCCTTTTCTTGTCATACATTGATTAGGTATTCTATCTATTCCATGAATTTGGAAGCTTCTTAGAAAGGAGAAAGAAATAGCTTAACATCCACTGATCCTCCACTATTATGCTGTTTATATATTTATGACCTTACACTATTATACTAATCCATTCATAAATATCTTTTATATATATATATATATATATATATATTCATGCATATGCCTATATATAATATACTTGTAGGAATCTTAATAGTTGTCTCTCAGAAACCTCTACTTTTTCTCTCTACTTTTCGTAATATATAATCTCTCTTCAGTCTCCCAATTCACCCCTCAAACTCCATACACACTTTCTCTCTCTGGAAAAAACTCTCTCTCTCTCTAAACATGGTATCTTCTATGTTCAAACTTCTCTTGCTAACGGCTCTTTTGGCCACCTCATGCATAGCACAAGCCCCCGGAGGTGCACCAAAAGTCTCCCCCACCGCCACACCTACGCCGGCACCCGCCCTTGCGCCACCAACTCCGTCTCCGTCTCCGTCTCCTACACCGGTCCCAGCGCCGGCTCCGGCTCCGGCTCCGGCTCCGACTACTACCACTCCATCACCATCACCATCACCATCACCATCACCATCACTATCCCCATCAGCTGTATTGCCTCCATCTCCTTCACCCAGTGCGGGTTCTCCGTCTTCGGACTCTCCTTCCGGTGGTCCTGCTCCTAATTCTCCGGCAGACGATGTTCCGAGCGGTAGCTTCGCGGACGGTTGGGTAAACCGGGCTGTCATTGCTGGATCTGCTATTACTGGCACGTGTCTGGCTATGGCTTTGATGTAGAGCCACGTCTTCGTCCAGGTGAAGGGTCAGTGGCTTTTGGATCTGAACTTGTATGAACGGATGAGATTCATTTTCAATAATTTTCTTTATTTATTTATTTTCTATTTATTTTTGTTGCGTTTGATCATTTCATTTCATTTGACTATATGAGGTAGGGGTTGAGGTGGATTTGTATGTGAATGATTATTTGGTTGAGATATACATGGATTACTTCCTGTGTTGACACGTGGGTTATTTGTATATGAGTCCTGTGTACATGAATTAAGTAAATGAATAAATCTTTTCTCATTCTTTGATAGTTTAAGTTATGTGCATGTTGAATACTCCTTCCGTTTTTTTAATATAAGTAGTTTTAGAGTTGTACACAAGTATTAAGAAAATAATTTTAAAATATTAAATATATTATTAATTGTCTATATTATCCTTGTATTAGAAAAAGAGAATATTATTTATTGAATAAAAAATAATGACAAAACTAAAATTATATTTATTATTTGGGATAATATTGAAAATTAAACAATTAATACTTATTTGAAATTCTCAAAGGACTTATATTTAAAAATAAAAATATTTTTTTTAAAACGACTTATATTAAGCAATAGAGAGAGTATTACAATTTGAATTTGAATTTATCATTTTCACAAATAAGTACCATTTGCAAATATAATGAATTTTTTGTATCTGTTCATGCTTGTTAATTCGGAGTTTGAATTTATCATTTGTACAACTAAATCCTTTTTGTACATTTCTTCTTTTTGATTGACTGATCATGTACATTGATTATAAAAAATGTTGCCTAATAAAAAAATTATAAAAATTATATATTTTTTATAATCAATATAATAAAAAATTATAAAATTTATTACGATGAAGTTGATACTAATTTTATCATAATCGGATTCTTTTTTTAAGTTACTGGATTCGTCATTTTTTTTATTATTTTTGGATATTAATAAAAAAAATTCGATCAAAAAAATAAGATAGTAAAAAGGATAAAATTGCCATTATTACATGTAAATTAAAATGACAATTCACAACCGTAGTATATGATTAAAAAATCCCATTTGGTAAATGACTTACAACTCACACTCTTAAGGCCATGTGAATGCTTGAAAGAAAAGAAAGAGAATGTAGGAAATACATTTTATAGTAATAAGCACATGTATTGCTCTTAAACTTTAATAACAAGTAAAATGCTAAAACTATTTTAACAACTTCGACGAATAACTGAAACTTTTACGTATTTAATTAACACTATATATAATGCCACAACAGTAAATATAATTAAAATAAATATAAGTGTTATTATATATATATATATATATATATATATATATATATATATATATATATATAGCATGTATTTGTTATAGATTCTTATAAGACATACACCATCTATATTATTAAAAACAAGAAGGAACGATCAAGATCAAAATTAAAAACTGAAAATCGATGTCAGCTTCTAATAGTAGCGGGCGGTAAAAAAAACACTTAGCGCCCGTTACTATTAGTAGCGAACCTTAATCAGAATAAAGATTTGACTTATTAACAAGGGTTTATAATTTATTAGCTAAAATTTAGAATTTATTAACTAGGGTTTATAAATCAAGGTTTAGGATTTATTAAAATTGAGAAAGTACATGATGTGGATACATAATTGTAAACCTTAAACTCTAGTTAATAAAAATTCTGATAAGCGTTTGATATTATTAGTAGCGGACGCTAAGTATTTTTTTACCTTCCACTACTAAAAGTTAATTTTTAATTCTGATCATTTTTTTTTATTTTTAATGATATAAATAGTATATATCTATGAATCATATATATATATATATATATATATACACCGTGACAACATAAATCCTATGTTGACATTATCAATAACCTTGATTAACCTCATTATGGATTGTAATTGTAAATCTGGGTTGGTATCTAGAAATTATTTTCCCTATGATTTATTAGTTCAAGTGGAGGGTCATAGAGTAACTTTGGCACATGGACACCGACAAACGGAGCCTCTGCTGACACCTAAAACTTTGTTTATTTATATACGAGGATATATAAAAATTGCTATTGACACCTTTATCGCCTAGTGGCATCATATACAACTATTATTACAACTTTTAGAAGATATATCACTATAATGCACAACCAAGTAAAAGTTGATTTATGAATGCCACTTTAAAAAGTGGTGACTTAATTATCTAAGAAGAAGAATAAAACGTTTACAACCCGACAAACTCGCAATTTCAATTTAATTTATTATTATTACATTTTGGGATGATAGAAACTAATTACTGGTCATTGACTAGTCAATTACTTTCCTCAAGATAAATAAAGTAAAATAAATAGTTTATAATTTGGAACGATAGAAACTAATTATTGTTAATTAAAAAGTCAATGCTTTCTGATGACAACATGCCTAGCTTGGATTCTAATAGAGATTATGGATCAAATTCGATGCAAGTTTTGGTTGGACCCGTAACGAGTGCTGAACTAAACGTTTCAAGTAAGGTCTTATGCGTTTGGTGCAAGTAATGTAGATCGAGAATAACATGACAACGTGTACCAAGATGGTTGAGAGTGATCTTAAGACTGTTAACTTGGTCCAAGGATATGTTCTAGGTCAAGTCGAAGTCAGCATACCAGGCAAAGAGATTAAAGGAAACTGTTAAGTGAAAAACAAGGACCTACGCCCGTGTGGCTCCTCTCTTCAATTAATTCGCCCAAATACTTTCTAAATCATACTCGCTAATTTCTCTCTGTCCCATTTTGCCCCGGCGAGCTCAACCTGATTTTGTTGGCACGTTTTTCAAGGCAAACGCGTTTTGACAGATTTTTGTCATGGATTTGTTTCTTAAACTCAATAATTTCAGTATTTTGCCAGATTTCTATTGTAACTAGTATAGTTTAGATTAGATTTTGATTCCAAATCAATTGTTGATTAAAAGGATTCTAGAGTTTTAAACTAATATAAATGGGTTTTATGATTGTAATTTAACATCAATTATTCAGTATTCAAATTTATATCATTCTTGTGAGTTTATTCTCTACTGTTGGTTCTTTAAAGAATTCCTAAGTTATTTTTCTTAGTTTTTCTTTGAGATTCAATTGGATTTATCATACAACAATATATAGTTGTGTGTGACGTCTTCTACCATATCAATCGTTGATTGTACCGATGTTCATGTTTCGATATAAACACGGGGTTTATGTGTTGTTGGTGTTCCATTCAACACAGACTTCATTGTTTGATCGATTGTACCAAGGTTCTCGTCTCTTATAAGTGTTGGGTTGAGGTGTCGAGAGAGTTTCACCCTTACAATTTTACTAGAAATAATCCGGGCGACAACCATCTCACGCAAGCGTGCCGTGGAGTCCATTATTTGGTATCAAAGCTATGCCTTTCTAGCGAGTTATCTATCTTTAAATTTTCCTATTTGAATTGATTGAGTTAAAAAAAGTTGAAAATTTTAAGAATTTTAATTTTGATTGCGTGCTATCGTTGAGATTCATACCTTCTATAAATTGTTTCATGATAAGTTATTTTGAATTGATTAGTAAAACCGAGAATTTTGCTAGGTGAATTCGAAAAGAACCTATTAGAGAAAATATTTAGAGGTAAAAGGCTCAATAGTGAGATTAGTTGAGGGTAAAAGCCTAAATTGAGTTCATACATGAGTGAAACATTAATTCAAGTGAAACACGTAAGGGAGTCATGAGGAAATTATTTTCTACTAACCTTTGTTTTACAGAAAAATCATGTCTAGCTCAAAAGATAATTAATGGAACTTTTGAAGAACAACATTCCCCAACGTTTGATATGAAGTTTATGTTGGAAGCCATGAATAAAGAATGAAGCAAAAAGTAGGAGATGATGAATGAACTTCTTGATTAGTTAAGTGAGACCCAAGGAAAATCATCTCAAATTTTTCATGGGGCACATAGAAGGGAAGGACACAACAAAGAGTATTTAGAACGGAGGAAACTTAGTTTGGAGGGGGATTCAGTGAAGAGGAAGATCATGAATCTGATTTCTTACATCTAAGGCAAAGATGTGATAGAGAAAGAGGAGGTCAGAATAGAGAAGACAATAACTTGGATATCATTAAAAATGAAAATTCTAACTTGTCAAGGTAGGAGTGATCTTGAGGCTTATATAGAATTGGAAAAGAAGATGAAGTGGTGGGTATTTGATTGTCATAACTACTCAGATCTTACGAAAGTCAAATTAGCCGCTACAGAATTTTCAGACTATGCAGTTACTTGGTGGGATCAATTAATGACCAGCTGGAGAAGGTGTGGTGAATGTCCAATTGAAACATGGATGGAGATGAAGCAGTTATGAAAAAGAGATTTGCACCAAGCCACTACCACCAGACTTGTTTCGAAGATTACAGAATTTAAAGCACTGAGGTAGGAATGTAGAGGATTACTTCAAGGAGATGGAGATGTTACAGTTCAGAGCTAATATAAATGAGGATAGTGAGGTAATAACGACTCGATTTTTAGCATGGATAAATTGGGGTATACCTGATTTAGTGGAACAATAACATTATGTGGACTTAGGGGATATGGTACACATGGCTATCAAAATTGAGAAGCAGCTTAAGAGGAGAGGTGGCCATTGATTAAACTCCAATGTGGGTTTATTTGGTAAACCTAATGTTGTGAAGTGAGAAAAGAAGCCAGTTGTGAATAAGCCAAAAGTGGAGCATAAATCGAATATAACTAATCGGGGAAAGCAAGGTAAAACTGACCCTTCTTCTTTTAGTCAAAATCAAGATATCGTATCTTTAAATGTCAAGACAGAGGACATATTTCTAGTCAATGTTTAAATCAGACAACTATGTTGTTGCTTGATAATAGAGAAGTGGAGACCGAGGGTGAAGAAAGTACACCGATTCTATGCCACCATTAGAAGAGGTTGATGAGAGGGAGGTTGCTATGCATGGCGAGGTATTGGTTACGAGAAGAGCGATTACTGCACAGGTGAAAGAGGAAAGTTTTGAGCAACGAGAAAATTTATTCCATACAAGATGCCTTATTTAAGGGAAAATTTGATGTGTTGTAATTAATTGCGGGAGTTGCACTAACATGGCTAGTACGAACATGGTAGAGAAATTAGGATTGTCAACAACCAAACATCCTCTGTGACACCCCCAAAATAGGTATACATCACCTATTCTGAGTCGCCAAATACATGGTACAGAATACAAATACAATCTTAAATATACAACAAGAGCTGTGAGTTTTAATACAAATATTGTCTTCTAGACAATATCCACTCTTAGAATAAGTCCTCATTACAATTATTATCACACTATTTCATAGAATAGTTAGGACTACTAATGCTATCATCTGAACTGTCACTCCGTTCCCCGACTAGTCCCTGCTACGTTCTCATTTCCTGAAGAGAACAATGAAAGCAAAAGGGTGAACTCAACTAGCCCAGTAAGAAATATTATGACTAAGATAATGCAGAAAAAAATTATCGTTAGCCTTCAACAAAGGTGTTAAACCGATAAAATATAACAAACATCAAGTTTAATCATAGTAGAACAAGCAATCCATTAAAAGAGTCAAGTAGAGAATAAAATCTACTATCTTTTATGATTTAAAAGGTTTTTCATCACTTTTATCGCTGAGACTCAGCTTAATAAATAATCCACATCATCCCTGCACTACGACCAAGGATATTCATTAGTATCACGACCATAAATTATCCATGCACTACGGGCCAAGGATATTCGTGTATTCATCAATGGTCATGATCATGCCAACAACTGTCCATCAATGCACTACGGGCCAATGAGGACTTTTACCGCATCATTTGTAACATTACGGTCATGACTATATCGAATAATCCCTGGTCATAATCATACCAAGTCCATCTATGCACTACATGCCACATATGACTTTCAACATAATATAAACATGAGGATGATGACAATGATATAAAAATTCAATAAAACAAGTTCAAGAATTAATTTATCCAGGAACCAATAACGCCCAAATTGTCAACATGATATCGCTTTGGGGGTAAAACTCAAGAATGCTCAGAAGAATATTTCCATGAAAAGATACTGGATGAAGCGCAAATATCAAGGATATTCCACTAATTTCATGGAGTATAAAAGCCAAAACTTTACCCAAATGAGTATAATAGAATATATGAAACTGCAAATGGATTTTCGCCCGCCATACGGTAATCCACGAAAACAGATCATTTACACAAGTTAATAAGGATTAATGAATACAAAGGATCATTCACCATGCATGCGGTAATCCACATAGACAGGTTATTCCAACAGAGTAATAAAGAATGGAACTAGGTCATGCGTAATCCGCACAGACAGGATATTCCAACAGAATAATAAATAATGGAACCAGGTCATGCGTAATCCGCACAGACAGGATGTTCCAACATAATAATAAAGAATGGAACCAGTTACATGAATTCACATGCATGTGATGTTCCAAATGAATAATAAAGAATGGAATAACAACAGAATTCACCGAGCATACGATAGATCGCGCATGATAAAGTTATTCCAATGTAATAATAAAGAATGGAATAATGTAAGAATTTCACCATGTATGCAGTATTTGCTAGACAAAAGTTATTCCAACATAACAATAAAGAATGGAATAACAGCTCTTACGAGTATTGAAAGAAAATAATTCTCTTCATGAATACGAAAGAAATAATATCCCTTACTGTAAAAGAAGAGTATTCTTACTGGTAGGGCGAGGATATTCTTTAAGAAAACTTGCACTACGCTCAAAGCTTCTTAAAACTCTAAAGAAATACACCCAAGATTATAGAAGAGAATTCTCTGAATTTCTGGTGTGATTTCAATTCTAACTAAGCATCCTATTTATAGGAAAATAGAAAGGATACTATGCAATAAAATATAATATATTGTATATATATATATATATATATATATATATTGTGACGCCCCCAAAATAGGTATACATCATACATTCTGAGTTGTCAAATACATGGTACAGAAATAACTACAACTTTATTATTACAACATATAAACTATGAGTTTAAATACAGATATTGCCATCTAGACAATATCCACACGCAAATAAATCTCCATCATAATTATTGATACATTATTTTACAAAAATGGTGAGGACTACTAAACAACTCTCTCTAGAACCTTCATTCCATACCCCGACTAGTACTCGCTACATTCTTGCCTCTTGAGAAGAAAAATGGAACAAAAAGGAAAAAGGTGAGCTCAACTAGCCCAGTAAAGAATATTATGACTAAGATAATATATAACAAATTATCGTTAGTCTTCAATAGGGAAAAATCTGAGAGAATACATTAAACAACAAGTTTTATATCAATATTCGCAGCGGAAAATAATAATTCATAGAAGAGTTACGTAGAGGATGAAATCTACTAATATCTATGAATTTAACAGTCCATCATCATTATTTTATCCCTATAACATCAATCAATATTCATCTTGAATCAAATATTCATCCTTGCACTACAGGCCAAAGATATTCATCAGTTGGTCATGTTCATCTCAACACCTGTTCATCTTTGCACTACGGGCCAAAGATATTCGTTAGTTGGTCATCTTCATTTAAACACCTGTTCATCTTTGCACTACGGGCCAAGATATTCATTATAAAATCATTCATCTTTGCACTACAGGCCAAAGATATTCAGTTATATCATCATTTAGGACTGAGGATAATGAAAAATATTTTAAAGAAAACGAATCCAGTGAAACAAAAGAACAAATATTAAGGATCGTACCTTAAACAATCCAAGTTCAAAAATACTTCATAAATAACTAGAGTGGAGTAAAATTCAAGAATGATCAAAACATAGATCTAATCAAAGATAGGAATCATAACAGACGATCTTGCACACATAAAAGAAAATTTATTTTTTCTGTGAATAGTGTCGTATTCGTGAATAGTGCCGTATACGTGAATAGTGCCGTATACGTGAATAGTAACTCCGACACCAAAATATAGAAATTTCACAAAAAACATCATTATGTTTCGTGAATAGTACTCATGAATAGTACTCGTGAATAGTAACACATGAATAGTAACTCGTGAATAGTAACTCATGAATAGTAACCCCGACATGAAAAAGTTCCAAATTTGCTAAAAAGTTTCAATCAATATTTTGGCATAATGATATTGAAGAAATAATATCATTTTTAAAAAAAAAAATATCCCTTACCTCACAAAGACAATACTTCTAGTTGAAACACCGGATATAGGCTATGACTTGAACTTGCACCGTATAACAACACTCAAAGTATACTCACAAGAATACGCTCAATATATTGAGAGAGAAATATAGAGAAAACTTCAGTTTTTGGTGTGATTTTCAATTCTAACCTAAGCACCCTATTTATAGAAAATTGCTTAAAACACTAAAGCAGAAAATTGAATATAATATTAATATAATTATACAAATTTTCCTTAGCCCACCTTTTGGTCAAAAACACCAGCCACACATATTAATGATGTCCAAAAAAATACAAAAAATGTTTTTCTAACAAAAATAATTTAAACTCCAAAATCAATTCACACCCTGAGATATACCAAAACTTCAATAATTCACAATAAATAGCTCTTTTATCGAAAAATTCAATCTCGCGTCTTTTTATAGAAAATTCAATTCTCTACAACTTTGCGGAAGAAAGTTTTTCCAAATTCCAAACAAAAATTGGCCCAAATCCACAAGCCAAAGCGATTTTACAGCTATAATCAAATTTCGGTTAATAATTGTGTCCACCAACACACAAAACATGTGTTAAATATTTAATGCCACAAAATACTCTTCCTCCTCATATACTCATATATCCCACATTCATTGTAAAATAATATATTTAAAAGAATTATTTTATCGTAAAAGATAAAATATTAATTTTCAACAATTGTCACATTAAAATTTTCCTCCATCTATATCCTCATAAAATCAATATTTTCCTCATCATATATATCAATAATTAATTATTCATAAATAATATTACAGAATCATATTATTGACAACTAGGCAGTTCCCAGGAAAGAGGGGGCTTTTCAATAAAGATTTCTCCTTACTGGCGCATAATTAGGTGACCAAACCTCTCCTTAGACAGAACTTTTTTGACATTGTCAATAATGTTATCTAATAATATTATTCAGATAATATGAATTATTGCTCCGATAATAAAAAATACTGTGTAGTGACAATTATTGAAATAACAGTAATATAAAAAAATCAACGCAGCAATTATTGAATCAATAATATAAAATATTTGAATAAATGAATTACGTAACAATTATTGAGTAGTGCCTTCTTACGTAAGAATCAATAATTGGTGCAATACCGTGCTCTTCGCGGCAACAACGCGTATTCTTCGTGTTTTAACCAATCGGGTATTCCAACAAGATTGACCAGAATAACAACTTATTCTTGTCATTTTCTTCCTCCAATCGCTTTCACATGGGGCCCACACATGGTCGCATCGTCGTTTAATATTCCCCGACGGTCTTTAATATTCCACGACCAAACGAATATTCCCCGAACAACAATGAATATTTTATAACTACTTGCTTATTTGAAATATTTATGCATTTTACCCATAACTAACCACATTAATCAAATCAACCCTTACTATTTCAAAATGATAATTAGAGAAATTAAATCTTTATTTATAAAAAGTTGGGGTCTTACAACCTCCCTCCTTATGAAATTTAGTCCTCGAAATTGACGTACGCATACTGGTGTTTCAAAAAGATGAGGATACCTTGCTTTCATTTCCGCTTCCAACTCCCAAGTCATTTCTTCATAGCATGGTTTCTCCACAAAACCTTAACTTGTGGTATAACCTTCGTAAGTAGGGACATGCTCATTCCTATCCAAAATCTTGACAGTACCTCTTCATACGTTAAGTCTTCTATTATCTTGTCCGGTTCTAACTCAATAATGTGGTTCGGTCATCCACATATTTACGTAACATCGATACGTGAAAAACGTTATGAACACGCGTCATACTTGGCGGTAAAACGAGTCTATAGGCCACAGTTCCTACTCGATCAAGGATTTCAAATAAACCAATAAATCGAAGGTTTGAACTTTCCTCACATCGCCAATTCTCGCTTTTGGAATAACAACTTCTTGCACCTCCTTCTTCATATTCATCAGCTCCGGTGTGTAGCCTGAGCGATTTTAACTTTATCGATTAAAGTCGGTTCTACTTGTATATCATCACGTGAGTCCCTAGAGTCTTTAACTCTATATCTATCATTTGTAAGTTATATGAAATGAGTCTTTGACAATATCGCATTTGTACTCGTATACGATCTTTTACTCAACACGTCGCCTACCACGTTAAACTTTTCCGAGATGGTATGGTCGAAATACGTGCGAAATGAGTCTCCTATTGAGTTCTTGAAGCTCTTCCCACATTCCTTGCTCCATTCGATTTTGTATCTCTACGAGTCAATTTGCCTTAATGGAGTAGCGATTCGAAAAATCTTTCCACAAAATCTTCGATAATAACCAAATTAAGCATAGAAAGCTACGTATTTCGATTCTCGACTTAGGTTTTCTCTCAATCGTGACTCATATCCCAATCTTGGATAACACGTCACAATGACACCTATCGCTTTACTACCGCATACGAATATGGCGTCCCCCACGAGAGTCCGCTTCATTGTATTTTTTACAAAGGAAGTCACCGGATAAAGGCTCGGGTACCAAATTCTATAGTTGAATTTTTAACTCCTGAAGTTCAATAGGAGCCATGAGATTTTTAGAAATGGGTTTTGTAGCAGGTTCAAAGTCGATACAAAATTCAATATCACACTTTGGGAGTAAGCCAAGAAATTCTTCAGGAAATATGTGACACCCCCAAAATAGGTCCATTCCATCCAACCCATTCTGAGTTGCCAAATACATGGTATAGAAATAACTACAACTTTATTAATACATTTGTCGTGCAAAATACGACAACATATAAACTGTGAGTTTAAATACAAATATTGTCTTCTAGACAATATCCACACACAAATAAATCCTCATTATTGATACAGTATTTTACAGAATAGTGAGGACTACTAAAAACAAACTATCTAGAACCATCACTCCCACACCCACTAGTTCATGCTATAATCTCGCTTCCTGAGAAGAAAAATGGAACAAAAGGAAAGGGTGAGCTCAACTAGCCCAGTAAAGAATGTTATGACTAAGATAATATAGAATAAATTATCGTTAGTCTTCAACAGGAAAAAATCTGATAGAATACAATAGACAACAAGTTTCAGATCAATATTCGCAGCGGAAATAATAATTCATAGAAGAGTTACGTAGAGAATGAAATCTACTATAATCTATGAATTTAACAGTCCATCATCAATATTTTATCCCTGTAACATCAATCAATATTCATCTCAAATCAAATATTCATCTTTTCACTACAGGCCAAAGATATTCATCAGTCGGTCATGTTCATCTCAACACCTGTTCATCTTTGCAATAAAGGCCAAAGATATTCATCAGTCGGTAATGTTCATCTCAACACCTGTTCATCTTTTCACTACGGGCCAAAGATATTCATAAGAAAATCAACCTTCTTTACAGGCCAAAGATATTCAGTAACATCATCATTTAGGACTGAGGATGATGAAAATAATTTTAAAGAAAACGAATCCAGTGAAACAAAAGAACAAGTATTATGGATTCGTACTTTAAACAATCCGAGTTCAAAAATACTTCATAAATAATCATACTGAAGTAAAATTCAAGAATGATCAAAACATGGATACAATCAAAGCTAGTATCCATAATAGATATTTTGGACGAAAAGAAAAAATTTAATTTTTCTGTGAATAGTGTCGATATCGTGAATAGTCTCAGATACGTGAATAGTCTTAATATCGTGAATAAGAACTCAAACACCAAAAGATAGAAATTTCACAAAAAACATCATCATGCTTCGTGAATAGTACTTTCGTGAATAGTAACTCATGAATAGTAACTCATTAATAGTAACTCTCAGAGCATGAAAAAGTTCCAAATTTGACAAAAGTTCCAACCAATATTTCTAAGATAATGATATTGAAGAAATAATATCATTTACTGAAGAAAATAACATCCCTTACTTGAAAGACAAGATTTCTAGTTGAAACACACCTTGATATAGGTTATGACTTGAACTTGCACCGTATATCAACACTCAAAGTATACTCACAAGAATACGCTCAAAATATCGAGAGAGAAATAGAGAGAAAACTTGGGTTTACGGTGTGATTTTCAATTCTAACCTAAGCTCCCTATTTATAGGAAAATGCTTAGAACACCAAAGTAGAAAATTGAATATAATAATATTATTTATAAACAAAACTCCTTAACCCACCTTTGAAATCAAATTTCAGCCATAGCACATGTTAAATGAGGTTCACAAACTCACCAAAAACGTTTTTCTCAAAATAATTAATTAAAACTCCCAAAAATCAATTATTTCAGAACTCCGAAACTTCAATAATTCATAATAAATAGTCCTTTTATCAGAAAATATGAATCTCGTGCATTTTTATAGGAAATTCAATTCTCTACAACTTTGCAGAAGAAAATTTTTCCAAATTCCCAACATAAATTGACCGAAATTCACAAACGGGTGATTTTACAGGCTATAATCAAATTTCAGTCAAGAAATGGGTCCACCAACACACAAAACATGTGTTAAACATTTAATCCAACAAAAATACTCTTCCTCCTCATTTATTCATATATCCCACATTCATTGTAAAAATATCACCATTAATATATTATTAAAATAATATATTTAAATAAATTATTTTATCAGAAAAAAGATAAAATATTAATTTTCAACAATTGTCACATTAAAAATTTTCTCCATCTATATCCTCATAAAATCAATATCTTTCTCATCATATAAATTAATAATTAATTATTCACAAATAATATTACAGAATCACATTATTGACAACCGTGCGCCTTCTAGAAAGAGGGGGCTTTCCAATAAGGATCTCTCCTTCTTGGCGCCGCATAATTTAGATGACCAAACCTCTCCTTAGATGTAACTTTCTAGACATTGCCAATAATGTTATCTAATAATATTATTCAGATAATATGAATTATTGCTTCGATAATAGAAAATACTGTGCAGTGACAATTATTAAAACAACAGTAATATAAAATATCAACACAACAATTATTAAATCAATAAAATAAAATACTGAACAATAATTACTATAACAATTATTGAGTAGTGCCTTCTTACGTAAGAATCAATAATTGGTGCAATCTTTACATGTCTTCTTCAGCAACAACGCCAGACATCGTCTTGTTTTTAACCACTTGGTATTCCAATAGTATTAATTCAGTAACAACTACGCCATTATTTATAAACAACTTATACTTGTCGCTTTCTTCATCCAATCTCTTTCCAGTTATGGGGCCCACACAAGGTTGTTACCGTCGTAATTTAATATTCCCCGACGCATTTAATATTCCACGACCAAACGAATATTTCCAACAACAATGAATATTTTATAACCACTTACTTATTTTGAAATATTTACATTTTTACCCATAACTAACCACATTAATCAAATTAACCCTTACTATATCAAAATAATAAATAGAAGAAATTTTAATTTCATTAATAAAAATTTGGGGTCTTACAACCTCCCCTCCTTATGAAATTTCGTCCTCGAAATTGACATACGTACCTGGTGTTTCGAAAAGGTGAAGATACCTCGCTTTCATTTTCGTTTCTAACTCCCAGGTCATTTCTTCAATAGCATGGTTCCTCCACAAAACTTTAACTTGTGGTATAACCTTTGTGCGTAGGACATGCTCCTTTCTATCCAAGATCTTGACAATTACCTCCTCGTACGTTAAGTCTTCGGCTATCTCGTCCGGTTCTAACTCAATAACGTGGTTCGGGTCGTCCACATATTTACGTAACATCGATACGTGAAAAACGTTACGAACACGCGACATGCTTAGCGGTAAAACGAGTTTATAGGCCACAGTTCCTATTCGATCGAGGATTTCAAATCGACCAATAGATCGAAGGTTTGAGCTTTCCTCACATCATTGATTCTTGCTTTTGGAATAACAACTTCTTGTACCTCCTTCTTCAAATTCATCAGCTCCGGTGTGTAGCTTGAGCGATTTTAACTTTATCGATTAAAGTCGATCATCACGTGGGTACCTAGAGTCTTTAACTCTATTTCTATCATTTGTAAGTTATACAAAATGGGTCTTAAACAATATCGCACTCGTACTCGCATATGATCTTCTACTCAACACGCCGCCTACCACGCTTAAGCTTTTCGTGATGGTATGGTCGTAACATGTGCGAAATGAGTCTCCTCTTGAGTTCTTCAAGCTCTTCCCACATTTCTTGCTCCATTTGAATTTTGTATCTCTACTAGTTAGCTGAGTTAATGGAGTAGCGATTCGAGAAAATCTTTCCACGAATCTCCGATAATAACCAACTAAGCCTAGAAAGATACGTATTTTGATTACTAACTTAGGTTGCTCTCAACTGTGACTCATATCCCAATCTTGGATAGCACGTCACAATGGAACCTATCAGTTTACTACCGTACGAATATGGCGTCCCCTACAGAGAGTCTGGCTTCGGTGCATCCCATAAAGGAAATCACCAGATAGAGGTAAGGGTACCAACTTCTATAGTTAAATTTTCAGCTCCTGAAGTTCAATAGGAGTCATTCAATATGAGATTTTAGAAATGGGTTTTGTACTGTGTTCAAAGTCGATACAAAATTTAATATCACGCTCGGGGAGTAAGCCAAGAAATTCTTCAGGAAATTAACAAACAACAGAAATATCATTCAAATCTGACGTATTTTTGTTTACGTCCATAACATGGTCTAAGAAAACTTGACATCCGTTTTTCAATAAACGAATGACTTTATGGCTTGATATGAAAGTGTTTGACTTCAATGGATTGGTTGCTTGAATTCGAATAACAGGTTTCTTAGGAATATGAAAACTAACATCCTTACGAAAGCAATCAATTTTAGCATGATGAGTGGTTGACCAATCAATCCCTAAGGTCATATCAAATGCAAGAATTTTTAAAGAAATAAGGTTAACATGTAATGTGATGGTGCCAACTTGGATCAAACAAGATTTATAAATAGCGGATGTAACGAAAGTTTCTCCTAACGGAGTTTCAACAAATAAGTCAAAGTCTAATTTTCTCCAGAGTCAAGTTCAAACGTTGAACGCAAGCAAGAGAGATAAAAGAATGGGTAGAACCGGTATCTAATAAGGTATAAACTTCGTAAGAATTATAATTAACTAACCCATGCTAACTTCATTCGGGTTCCTTGCATTCTGACCGGTCATGACAAACGCTCTTCTAGGAACCGTTGACTTTGTCTTTTCTGTATCCGCTTTTAGTGCCATCGTTCCAGCTGGACTTGCTTTCGCTACAGGACAAAATCAAGCTATGTGATCTTCTTTTCCACAACTAAAACATACCTTGGAAGGCTATGAACAGTTTGGACTTATATGTCCCTCCTCTCCACATTTGTAACATCTAACTGGCGGTCGTTCTCCTCCCCTAGAATTTGTTGCTGGTGCTGATGTTGCCGCCGACGTCTTCCCGTCATCGTTTAATCTTCTCTTCTTGAAATTTCCACTTGAATTATTTCTTCTATTATCTTGGCTATGATTACCACCCTAAGTGGTTACCATTTCTTGCTGATAATTTCTTTCACGATGGTTATCATTGTCCCGATGGCCGTTGCCACCAGTATGATTTTTATCGTGTTGTTGGTCGCCCGGTTGAACATACTCATTATCTCGCTCTAATAATTGAGCCTCTTCTCTCAACATCCTAATATAGAGAAAATTTATGAGAAATGAGGTATTGACCAATTTCGAGTTTCAAACCTCTCAAAAACATTCGTGTCATACGTTCCTCATTCTCTACCAAATGAGGTGCAAACCTGGATAACTCCGCAAACTTCGCCTCGTACTGGGACACCGTCATGTCGTTCTGTTCTAGTCTAATAAACTCTACCTCCTTCATATGATGAATACTTTCATAAAAGTACTTGTCATTGAATAGTTTCTGAAACGTTTCCCAAAACATGGTGAGTGCAGCTGGATGGGTACGCTTCACAGATTCCCACCAGTAATCTGCCTCATTACGGAACATAAAAGTGGCGAATGGAACCTTCTGTTCCTCCGTGCAACCCAAGACATCGAATATCTTAGTAATCTGCTTGACCCATGTTTTCGCCATGATCGGATCCAGCTTTCCCTTAAATTATGGTGGTCCCAACTCTTTGAACTGCTTGGCCGTGACAAATCGTACGTTGTTATCATTTCCACCTGTATTTTGTGCACGAGTCTCCCTCGACTGATTTTGCATGAACTGCAAAAAACATCTAAACATCCCGTCGTTCATCATCTGCTCAGTGGCGTTGTTCACAGGAGGAACATTGCCAGCCTGTTGCACGTTCTCCTCGTTGGTGAGTACAAGCGTCTCCACAGTCTCATTTACTCCTCTGTTAACATTCTCAGTCGACATTCTCAAATACTGCCATAAAACAAGGGTTAATTAAACAAATTAACATACCACATAATATCCCTATACTCTGACCAACTAACAAATAAGCTTAGGTAGGACACACTAGCGAAGGATTTACTCGTCTCTCCCCTCCTAGTTCTATTCCCCGATCTCCGCCAGAGATCATATCCCTAAGCTCTGATACCAACTGTGACTTTGGACACCAAATTGTGTCAGCACCTCAACAGGTACTATCGACTTGCCACCATGAATCAAGCGTCCCTACGGAGAGTCGGCTTCGGTGCATCCCTCATCAACAGAAGTCACCAGATAGAGGCTCGGGGCTCTTTACTTATAGCTCTGATACCAACTGTGACGCCCCCAAAATAGGTCCATTCGATCCAACCCATTCTGAGTCGCCAAATACATGGTACAGAAATAACTACAACTTTATTAATACATTTGTCGTGCAAAATACGACAACACATAAACTGTGAGTTTAAATACAAATATTGTCTTCTAGACAATATCCACACTCAAATAAATCCTCATTATTGATACAAGATTTTTACGTAATAATGAGGACTACTAAAACAGCTATCTAGAACCATCACTCCACACCCCGACTAGTTCCTGCTATAATCTCGCTTCCTGAGAAGAAAAATGGAACAAAAGGAAAGGGTGAGCTCAACTAGCCCAGTAAAGAATGTTATGACTAAGATAATATAGAACAAATTATCATTAGTCTTCAACAGGGAAAAATCTGATAGAATACAATAGACAACAAGTTTCAGATCAATATTCGCAGCGGAAATAATAATTCATAGAAGAGTTACGTAGAGAATGAAATCTACTATAATCTATGAATTTAACAGTCCATCATCAATATTTTATCCCTGTAACATCAATCAATATTCATCTCAAATCAAATATTCATCTTTGCACTACAGGCCAAAGATATTCATCAGTCGGTCATGTTCATTCAAACACTGCTCATCTTTGCACTAAAGGCCAAAGATATTCATCGATCGATCATGTTCATCTTAACACCTGTTCATCTTTGCACTACGGGCCAAAGATATTCATAAGAAAATCAACCTTCTTTATAGGCCAAAGATATTCAGTAACATCATCATTTAGGACTGAGGATGATGAAAATAATTTTAAAGAAAACAAATCCAGTGAAACAAAAGAACAAGTATTATGGATTCGTACTTTAAACAATCCGAGTTCAAAAATACTTCATAAATAATCATACTGAAGTAAAATTCAAGAATGATCAAAACATGGATACAATCAAAGCTAGTATCCATAATAGATATTTTGGACGAAAAGGAAAATTTTAATTTTTCTGTGAATAGTGTCGTATTCGTGAATAGTGCCGTATACGTGAATAGTATCTCCGACACCAAAAGATAGAAATTTCACAAAAAACATCATCATGATTCGTGAATAGTACTCGTGAATAGTAACTCGTGAATAGTAACTCATGAATAGTAACTCATGAATAGTAACTCTGACATGAAAAAGTTCCAAATTTGACAAAAAGTTCCAACCAATATTTCGGCATAATGATATTGAAAAAATAATATCATTTACAAAGAAAATAACATCCCTTACCTCGAAAGACAGTACTTCTAGTTGAAACACCGGATATAGGTTATGACTTGAACTTGCACCGTATATCAACACTCAAAGTATACTCACAAGAATACGCTCAAAATATCGAGAGAGAAATAGAGAAAACTTCAGTTTAAATGTGATTTTCAATTCTAACCTAAGCTCCCTATTTATAGAAAATGCTTAGAACACCAAAGTAGAAAATTGAATATAATAATATTATTTATAAACAAAATTCCTTAGCCCACCTTTGAAATCTGATTTCAGCCATAGCACATGTTAAATGAGGTTCACAAACTCACCAAAAACGTTTTTCTCAAAATAATTAATTAAAACTCCCAAAAATTAATTATTTCAGAACTCCGAAGCTTCAATAATTCATAATAAATAGTCCTTTTATCAGAAAATTTGAATCTCGCGAGTTTTTATAGGAAATTCAATTCTCTACAACTTTGCAGAAGAAAGTTTTTCTAAATTCCTAACATAAATTGACCGAAATTCACAAACGGGTGATTTTATAGGCTATAATCAAATTTCAGTCAAGAAATGGGTCCACCAACACACAAAACATGTGTTAAACATTTAATCCAACAAAAATACTCTTCCTCCTCATTTATTCATATATCCCACATTTATTGTAAAAATATCACCATTAATATATTATTAAAATAATATATTTAAATAAATTATTTTATCAGAAAGAGATAAAATATTAATTTTCAACAATTGTCACATTAAAAATTTTCTCCATCTATATATCCTCATAAAATCAATATCTTCTCATCATATAAATCAATAATTAATTATTCACAAATAATATTACGAAATCACATTATCGACAACCGTGTGCAGCTTCCCGAGAAAGGGGGGCTTCCAATAAGGATCTCTCCTTATTAGCGCAATTAGATGACCAAACCTCTCCTTGATGTAAATTTCTAGACATTGCCAATAATTTTATCTAATAATATTATTCAGATAATATGAATTATTGTCTCGATAATAGAAAATACATGCAAAGACAATTATTAAAACAACAAAGAATATAAAATATCAACACAACAATTATTAAATCAATAAAATAAAATACTTGAGCAAAGAATTATCAGTAACAATTATTGAGTATTGCCTTCTTAAGTAAGAATCAATAATTGGTGCAATACTGTAATGCTTAATGTGCAACAACGCGACATCGTGTTTTTAACCAATTTGGGTATTCCAACAAAGATAATTGGAATAACTACGCCAGTTATTTATAAACAACTTATACTTGTCGCTTTCTTCATCCAATCGCTTTAGTTATGGGGCCCACATTAGGTTCTTGTTATCGCATTTAATATTCCCCAACAGCATTTAATATTCCACGACCAAACGAATATTTCCCAAACAACAATGAATATTTTATAACCACTTGCTTATTTTGAAATATTTATGATTTTACCCATAACTAACCACATTAATCAAATTAACCCTTACTATATCAAAATAATAAATAGAAGAAATTTTAATTTCATTAATAAAAATTTGGGGTCTTACAAAATACGTCAGGAAATTAACCAACAACAGAAATATCACTCAAATCTGACGTATTTTTGTTCAAGTCCATGACATGGCTAAGAAAGCTTGACATCCGTTTTTTCAATAAACGAATGACTTTATGGCTTGATATGAAAAAGTTTGACTTCAATGGTTTGGTTGCTTGAATTCGAATAACAGGTTGCTTAGGAATATGAAAACTAACAACCTTACGAAAGCAATCAATTTGGCATGATGAGTAGTTAACCAATCAATCCCTAAAATCACATCAAAAGCAAGTATCTTTAAAGAGATAAGATCAACAGGTAATGTGATGATGCCAACTTGGATCAAACAAGATTTCTAAACAGTGGATGAAATGAAAGTTTCTCCTAACGGAGTCTCCACAGATAGGTCAAAGTCAAATTTCTCTAGAGTCAAGTTTAAACGTTGAACGCAAGCAAGAGAGATAAAAGAATGGGTAGAACCGGTATCTAGTAAGGTATAAACTTCGCAAGAATTTATAATTAACTAACCCGTGCTAACTTCGTTCGGGTTCCTCGCATTTTGACCGGTCACGACAAACGCTCTTTCAGGAACCGTTGACTTTGACTTTTCTGGGACAGTCTTTTGAGTTACCATCCTCGCTGGACTTTGTTTCGCTACAGCACAATCTCGAGTGATATGTCCTTCCTTTCCACAGTTATAACATACCTTAAACTGCTGGTGGGATAATTTGGTGATGTGTCCTCTTTTTCCACATTTATAGCATACGACACCGGTAGTCGCTTCTCTCCCTTAAAACCAGCTTGTTCTTTGGTTCGACGCCTTTGCAATGTCATTGTTGAATCTCCTCTTTTAAAATCTCCCCAGACTCGCTTCTTCTATTTTCATGGCCATGATTACCACCAGAGTGGTTACCATTTTTGTTCGTCTTTTTCTTTCTCCGCTGGCTATCGTTGTTTTGTTGACTGCTATCCCCGGTATGATCCTGGTTGTGGTCCCTCGATTGACCGTACTCGTTATCTTGCTCTAATAATTGAGCCTTGTTTACAACATCTAAATATAAAGAAAATTTATGAGAGATAAGATATTTCCGAATCTCGGGTTTTAAACCTCTCAGAAACATCCTCGTCATTCGTTCCTATTTCTCTACCAAATTAGGTGCAAACCTGGATAACTCTGCGAACTTCGCCTCGTATTGGAACACCGTCATGTTGTTTTGTTCTAGTCTAATAAACTCTACCTCTTTCATATGGCGAATACTTTCAGGAAAGTATTTTTCATTGAAAAGTTTTTGAAACGTTTCCCAAGACATGCGGAGTGCGGCAGGCTGGGTCCGTTTCACAGACTCCCACCAGTAGTCTGCCTCGCCACATAACATAAAGGTGGCGAATAGAACCTTCTGTTCCTCCGTGCATCCCAAGACATCGAATATCTTGGTAATTTGCTTGACCCATGTTTACTCCATGATCGGATCTGGCTTTCCCTTAAATTCTGGGGGTCCCAACTCTTTGAAACTGCTTGGCTGTGACAACCCGTTAATTGCTATCATTTCCTCCTGTATTTTGAATACGATTCTCCCTTGTCTGATTTTGCATGAACTGCAAAAAGCTTCTAAACATCCCCTCATTCATCATCTGCTCAGTGGTGTTGTTCACAGGAGGAACATTGCCACTGTTGCACGCGTTCTCCTCGTTGGTGAGTACCCCGTCTCCACTGGTCTCATTTCCAATCGCTAATATTCTCGACGACATTCTCAAATCTTGTTATAAAACAAGGGTTAATTAAGGAAATCAATATATCATATAATATCCCTATATATTGACCAACTAACAAATAAGCTTAGGTATGACATACTAGCGAAGGATTACTCGTCCTCTCTCCCTCCTAGTACTTATTCCCCATCTCCGCCAGAGACCATATCCCTAAGCTCGATACCAACCTGTGACGCCCCAAAATAGGTATACATCACCCATTCCGAGTTGTCAAATACATGGTACGTAAATAACTACAACTTTATTATTACAACATATAAACCATGAGTTTAAATGCGAGATATTGCCATCTAGACAATATCCACACGCAAATAAATCCCCATCATAATTATTGATACATTATTTTACAAAAATGGTGAGGACTACTAAACAACTCTCTCTAGAACCTTCATTCCATACCCCGAAGTAGTACTGCTTACATTCTCGCCTCCCGAGAAGAAAAAATGGAACAAAAAGGAAAAGGGTGAGCTCAACTAGCCCAAAGAAAGAATATTATGACTAAGATAATATATAACAAATTATCATTAGTCTTCAACAGGGAAAAATCTGAGAGAATACATTAAACAACAAGTTTTATATCAATATTCGCAGCGGAAAATAATTCATAGAAGAGTTACGTAGAGGATGAAATCTACTAATATCTATGAATTTAACAGTCCATCATCATTATTTTATCCCTGTAACATCAATCAATATTCATCTTGAATCAAATATTCATCCTTGCACTACAGGCCAAAGATATTCATCAGTTGGTCATGTTCATCTCAACACCTGTTCATCTTTGTACTACGGGCCAAAGATATTCGTCAGTTGGTCATGTTCATTTAAACACCTATTCATCTTTGCACTACGAGCCAAGATATTCATTATAAAATCATTCATCATTGCACTACAGGCCAAAGATATTCAGTTATATCATCATTTAGGACTGAGGATGATGAAAAATATTTTAAAGAAAACGAATCCAATGAAACAAAAGAACAAATATTAAGGATTCGTACCTTAAACCATCCAAGTTCAAAAATACTTCATAAATAACCAGAGTGGAGTAAAATTCAAGAATGATCAAAACATAGATCTAATCAAAGATAGGAATCATAACAGACGATCTTGGACACAGAAAAGAAAATTTAATTTTTCTGTGAATAGTGTCGTATTCGTGAATAGTGCCGTATACGTGAATAGTGTCGTATACGTGAATAGTAACTCCGACACCAAAAGATAAAAATTTCACAAAAAAACATCATTATATTTCGTGAATAGTACTCGTGAATAGTAACTCATGAATAGTAACTCGTGAATAGTAACTCGTGAATAGTAACTCGTGAATAGTAACCCCGACATGAAAAACTTTCAAATTTGATAAAAAGTTTCAATCAATATTTTGGCATAATGATATTGAAGAAATAATATCATTTTTTTAAAAAATAATATCCCTTACCTCACAAAGACAGTACTTCTAGTTGAAACACCGGATATAGGCTATGACTTGAACTTGCAGACCAGATAAAGAACACTCAAAGTATACTCACAAGAATACGCTCAATATATCGAGAGAGAAATAGAGAGAAAACTTAAGTTTCGTGTGATTTTCAATTCTAACCCAAGCACCCTATTTATAGAAATTGCTTAGAACACCAAAGCGTAAAATTGAATATAATATTAATATAATTATACAAATTTTCCTTAGCCCACCTTTTGGTCAAAAACACCACCCACACATGTTAATGATGTCCAAAAAAAATACAAAAACGTTTTTCTAACAAAAATAATTTAAACTCCAAAATCAACTCACAATTCGATATATACAAAACTTCAATAATTCACAATAACTATTTCTTTTATCGTAAAATTCAATCTTGCAAACTTTTTATAGGAAATTAAATTCTCTACAACTTTGCAGAAGAAAGTTTTTCCAAATTCCAAATGTAAATTGACCAAATCCACAAATCCAAGCGATTTTACAAAGCTATAATCAAATTTCTAATAATAATTGTGTCCACCAACACACAAAACATGTGTTAAACATTTAATGCCACAAAATACTCTTCCTCCTCATATACTCATATATCCCACATTCATTGTAAAAATAATATATTTAAAAGAATTATTTTATCGTAAAAGATAAAATATTAATTTTCAACAATTGTCACATTAAAATTTTCCTCCATCTATATCCTCATAAAATCAATATTTTCTTCATCATATATATCAATAATTAATTATTCATAAATAATATTACGTAATCACATTATTGACAACCAGCAGCCTCCTGAGAAAGAGGGGCTTTCCAATAAAGATTTCTCCTTATCATGCCAATGATTACGTAACCAAACCTCTCCTGTAGATGTAACTTTTTAGACATTGCCAATAATGTTATCTAATAATATTATTCGAGATAATATTAATTATTGTCTCGATAATAAAAAATACATCGTGGTCGTGATAATTATTGAAATAACAAAGAATATAAAAAAATCAACGCAAAGAATTATTGAATCAATAAAATAAAATATCGAATAAGAATTATCTGTAACAATTATTGAGTAGTGCCTTCTTACATAAGAATCAATAATTGGTGCATCATCGTAAAGCTCTCAGGCAACAACGCCAGACATCGTGTGTTTTAACCACCGGTATTCCAACAAAGATTGACTTCAGAATAACAACTTATTCATGCGCTTTTCTTCCTCCAATCGCTTTCAGTTATGGGGCCTACATAATGGTGGCGCTTGTAGCCGCATTTAATATTCTCGACAAGCATTTAATATTCCACGACCAAACGAATATTCCTCCGACAACAATGAATATTTTATAACTACTTGCTTATTTGAAATATTTATGCGTTTACCCATAACTAACCACATTAATCAAATCAACCCTTAATATTTCAAAATGATAATTAGAGAAATTAAATCTTTATTTATAAAAAGTCTTTCTTATATATATATATATATATATATATATATATATATATATTATTTAAAATCTAATAAAACAAATAACTTTATAAAAGTATTCTCATTTTATATAAAAAGATTTTACTATACAAAAAATACTACTGCAGTACCTATGCATAATAAAATATAATATATTCTATTTATAGTCTAATAAAATAAATAACTTTATAAAAGTATTCTGCTTTTTATATAAAAAGATTTTACTATGCAAAACACTATGCATAATAGAATATAATATATTCTATTTATAGTCCGATAAAACAAATAACTTTATAAAAGTATTCTGCTTTATATAAAAAGCTTTTCTATTTTATTACATTAATAATACTAATAAAACAAAATTTATATATATATATATATATATATATATATATATATATATATATAAACTTCAAAGACTTCATAAAAAGACACCTCAATATATTTAACAACATTTATCATCATTATTATAATTCAATATTAATAATCGAAAGGTCATTCCCAAGAAAGAGGGGCTTTCCAATAAGGATTTCTCTGTTATCAGCGCAATTAGGTGACCAAACTCTCCTTAGCGTAACTTCTAGACATCTTTAATATTGCAAATAATAATATTAATAATCGTCATCTCAATTATTGATTTAATAATATATAAAATATCGACAATAATTGAATCAAATAATGTGAGATACTATGCAACAATTATCAAGCAATAATTGAACAAAACCGAGTGACTTCTCACGTAAACATCAATAATCAATACTGTAGTGCGCTACTATGCAACCACGCCAGATTCCTCGCATTTTTAACACCGGTGTTTCAACAGCTTAATCTAAACTTTCGCCGTTATTTTTATAAAATATTTTTGTCGCTTTTCAATTCGACAATAATTCCGTTAGGTGTCCACCAATGATTGTGTTGCCGTCATTTAATATTCCTTGTTAAAACGAATATTCTCCCACCAATCGAATATTATATAATAACTTGCGTACTTTGCAAAATTTATAAATATTACCCACAACTATAACATTATATCAAATTCATTCCATAATATTTAAAAATGATATTTATAGAAAAATCATCTTTATAAAAAAAAGTTGGGATCTTACAACCTCCCCTTCTTATGAAATTTCTCCCTCGAAATTAGGGTACATACCTGGTATGTCGAAGAGGTAAGGATACCTTGATTTCATTTTAGATTCTAACTCCTAGGTCATTTCTTCAACATCGTGGTTTCTCCACAAAACTTTGACTTGAGGTATAACCTTGGAGCGTAGAATATGTTCATTCTTATCCAAGATTTGAACAGGAACCTCTTCATACGTTAAATCTTCCGCTATTTTGTCCAGTTCTAACTCAATAATGTGGTTCGGGTCTTCCACATATTTACGTAACATGGATATATAAAAAACGTTATGATCACGAGACATACTTGGCGGTAAAACGAGTCTATACGCCACAGTTCCTACTCGATCGAGGATTAAAAATGGGCCAATGAATCGAGGATTGAGCTTTCCTCTCTTTCCAAATCTCGTAACTCCTTTCCATGGAGCAACACGTAACAACACATGATCTCCAATATCGAATTCCACATTCTTTCGATGAAGATCAGCATAACTCTTTTGTCGATCTTGTGAGGTTTTTATACGTTGCCAGATCATTTGTATCTTTTCCATAGTCATACGTACTAACTCTGGTCCCAACAACGTTGCTTCACCCACCTCATCCCAGCATACTGGAGAACGACACTTTCTTCCATACAACGCTTCGAATGGAGCCATGCCAATACTTGCTTGATAACTGTTATTACAGGAAAACTCCACCAATGGTAAGAACTTGTCCTAACTTCCCTTGAAGTCAAGGACACAGAGTCTTAATAAATATTCAAGAGTTTGAATAGTCCTCTCTAATTGTCCGTCCGTCTGAGGATGATATGCCGAACTAAATCGTAAATCCGTGCCCATAGCTTTTTGTAAACTTACCCAAAATCGTGAAGTGAATCTTGGGTCTCGATCAGAAACTGTGGATACTGGCATACCATGCACTCTTACAACCTCGTTTATGTACATACGAGCAAGACGTTCAAGTGTATAAGTTTCTCGTATAAGTAAGAAATGAGTAGACTTGGTCAATCTATCAATAATGACCCAAATTGCATCTATGCCTTGAGAAACCTTGGGAAGATCGGTAACAAAATCCATGGTAATGTGCTCCCACTTCCATTCTGGAATTTCAAGTGGTTGTAATGGACCTTTTGGTACTTGATGCTCTGCCTTGACTCGTTGACAAGTTAAACACTTTGAGATAAACAGTGATATCTCTCTCTTCATATTGCCCCACCAAAATGTATGTTGAAGATCATGATACATTTTGGTACTCCCAGGATGGATTGCTAATGGTGTGTTGTGCGCCTCCATCATGATTTTATACTTTAACTCAGGATCGTTAGGAACACAAAGTCTGGAGTTGACTCGAAGTATTCCTTCTTCATCGATTCTTGCTTCCGGCATAGCACCTTCTTGTACTTTCTTCCTCATACGCATCAGCTCCAGCTCTGTACGTAGCTTAAGCAGCTTTAACTTTATCGAGTAAAGTCGGTTCTACTCGTATATTCGCCATCATCATGTGGGTCCTTAGAGTCTTTATCTCTATCTCCATCCTTTGCAAGTCATAAAAAATGGTCTTTGCGTTGACAATATCGCACTCGTACCCGCATATGATCTTCTACTCAATGCGTCAGCTACCACGTTCGCTTTTCCAGGATGGTATTGGATGGTATGATCATAATCTTTCAACATTTCAAGCTAACGTCTCTGTCGCATGTTGAGTTCCTTTTGAGTGAAGAAATATTTGAGGCTTTTATGATCCGTAAAGATCTCTACTTTCTCCCCATACAAGTAATGCCTCCAAATCTTTAGTGCAAAAACGACTGCTGCCAACTCTAGATCATGAGTAGGATAATTCCTCTCATATTCTTTGAGTTGTCGTGAGGCATAGTGTGAGACCCCAAATTTTATGAATAAAGATTTAAATTTCTCGAAATATTTTTTTAATATTATGGTGTGGATTTGATATAATGTTATAGTTGTGGGTAATATTTATAAATTTTGTAAAGTATGCAAGTTTTTATATAATATTCGATTGGTCGGGGAATATTCTTTTTATCGGGAAATATCCGTACTACGGCATAATCATTGGTGGACCCCACAACGGAAGTATTGTCGTAGTAAGAAAACGACAGAATTATCTTTTATTAAAAATAACGGCGGAAGTGTTACCGTTAAAACTGTTGAACTACTTTGTACTAAAAGTACAAAGAATACGCGTGGTTGCATAGTAGCACACGGATTGATTATTGATGCTTACATGAGAAGTCACCATTATACTCAATTATTGCTATAGTAATTCTTTGATCATATCTCTCATATTATTGATTCGATTATTGTCACAGTATCATCTGCATAATATGATATATTATTAAATCAATAATTGAGACAACAAAGTTATTCATATTATTAAATTGCAATATTTACAATGTCTAGAAGTTCTGTCAATGAGAGGTTTGGTCATCTAATTGTGCGCCAATAAGAAGAAATCCTTATCGGAAAGCCCCCTCTTTCTTGGGAACGACCTGGTTAAATATCGTGAGTTAAAATATTAATGATGAATAAGTTCGTGTTGATTAAAGATGAATTTGATAGTTCCATTGTGTTAGGATTATTAGTGTTAGTGGAAATCGACATCTATTCCGATGATAATTGATGTCTGGGGATTATATTGATAAATCGGGTAATTAATCGGATAAATGAGCAATTAATTGCTACTCATTCACATGCTTATATAACTATATGTTCACATGTGTGTACTATTGAATCACATTCTTGTACTATTAGGGGAGTTGGTGCAAGATTGATAATACTTGCATGACTAAGTTAAAAATGGAGGTATAGATGGAGGTACTATATTGTAATTCATATTTTCACATGATTATAACTATTGATTCACATGATTGAACTATTGATTCACATTATTTACTATTAGGGGAGGTGGTGCAAGTTTGATAATACTTGCAGGACTAAATTAAAAATGAAAGAAAAGTTAGAGGTATTGTACTGTAATATTTTGAACCCCAAAACGTGCAATTATCGAAACTATATTTTCCTATAAATAGAAGCTCATTCTTCCTTCATTTCTCACCAATTCACTAAAGCTATAGAGCAATTATTATAGAGAGAAATTATAGAGAGAAAGAAGAAGAGAAGTCTGCTACCTCACTATTCCAGTATCTAGTTTTCTTTTGAGGTAAAGGGTATTATTTTTTTCATATTCATGAAGAGATCTATTGTTATTCCATTCCTTATTATTCTGTTGGAATAACTTGTCTATGCGAAGTACCGCATACATGGTGAAATTCTTCTGTTATTCCATTCTTTATTATTCTGTTGGAATATTCTGTTTGTATGTATTACGCTCGACCGGTTCCATTATTTATTATTCATTGAATAACACATGCTCTGCATATCACATGCATGGTGATTTCGTTGTTATTTCATTCTTTATTATTCTTTGGAATATCCTGCTTGGTGCAGATTACGCCTCGACACGGGTTCCATTATTTATTATTCTGTTGGAATAACTCGTCGCATGCGGTATCGATACATGGTGATTTCTGTTGTTACTCCATTCTTTATTATTCTTAGAATATCACTCGCGGTGCGTATTCGCTTTGACCGGTTCCATTATTTATTATTCTGTTGTAATAACTCATATCATGCGATTATCTATCGCATGCATGGTGAATTCTTACATTATTTTATTCTTTAATATTCTATTGGAATAACCTGGCTATATGGATTACCACATGCATGGTGAATGATCCTTCGTATTCATTCCTGATTAAATTGTGAAAATGATCTCATTTACGTGGATTACTGCATGGCCAGAGTTAAAATCCATTTGCGCTTTAAGTAATTTTTCTGGACATTCAAAAATTCTCGAAAAATTTGGGAGGATATTATGATAAGTTTTCTAACATCTCAAAGTGGAACCACTGAAAGAGGAGTTGTAGATTTTTGTATGGACTATTTTTTTTACAAAGCATTAAAAAGTGAAAAAAAGAGAGTAAAAGCTACTGCCCACAATTTTGTAAGGGCTTTTTCGGCCACTTAAATTGTGAGAAAAATTCCGTCCTTTTGGGGCATCAAAATATATGGTATAAAGTACCTCCTGTCCAAAAATGAGCTCATTCTGACTTAAAATGAGCAAGTTATGACTATTTCAATATTTAAGTTTTTCTGACGAAAAATGCTATAACCGGAGTTCTATAACTCCGATGACCATGAAATTTAAACTGGAAACTCACGTTAACATGTGTAAGATCTTGCCAAGATTTGGGAATTTCTGGAGTTAAACTTGAAGTAGCTAATTTCTTAAGGAATTAATTAGAAATTGATTTTTGAAAAATACTTAAGGGAGTTGAAAAATTATAAAAAAAATACTTTTTGTGTATGAAATATATGTATATATGTTTGGACAAAGGATAGAAAAATAATAAGTTGATTTGGTAATTTTTCATGAAAATGGTTTAGTTACAAACATATGAGTTAAAGATGTTATGTGAAGTTAAAGAATTGGTAAATAGGATTTTAGGGCTTGAAAATCCTATATAAGGTATATGCATATTTTTGATGAGTGATTTGATCATTGGTGATGAAATCTAATGAGTATGATATTTTTGAATGATTAAATGCATTATTTGGTAAAGTGTAAACAATTAAATTAAATTGTTTATAAATTTAAGAAGTGATTAAAATATTGTTATAATATTAACAATATTAGATTATGAGTTTATTAAGTGATGGATAATATTTGGATAAATTTAAAGTCTTTAATATTTATCCTTGTTTTCGTTTGATTAATGCTTATATTATTGTCATCATCCTCATGCTTATATTGTGATGAAAGTCATCTTTGGGTTACGTGCAGAGATGGACTTGGTATGATTATGACCAAGGATTATTCGGTATAATCATGACCGTAATGTAACGAATGATGTGGTAAAAGTCCTCATTGGCCTGTGGTTCATTGGTGGACAGTTGTTGGTATGATTATGACCAGGGATTATTCGGTATAATCATGACCATTGATGATTACATGAATATCCTTGGTCGTGGTGCAGGGATGATTCGATTTTATATATTAAGCTGAGTCTTAGCGATAAAGTTGATGAAAAACTTTTTAAATCATAGAAGATAGTAGATTTTATGCTCTACTTGACTCTTCTAATGGATTTCTTATTTCGCTGCAGTTGTTGATCTAAAACTTGTTGTCTATTATATTCTATCAGTTGTTATACTGTTGAAGGCTAAGGATAATTTATTCTGCATTATCTTAGTCATAATATTTCTTACTGTGCTAGTTGAGCTCACCCTTTCTTTCACTATTCTCTTCAGGAAATGAGAATATAGTTGGGACGAGTCGGGGAACGGAGTGATGATCCAGATGATAGCATTAGTAGTCTTCACTATTCTATTTAATAGTGTGACAATAAATATAATGAGGACTCCATTGAGTGTGGATATTGTCTAGATGACAATATTCTTATTAAGACTCTTAGATTATGTTTTGTCATATTTTACACGACTGTTGTATAATTAAGTTGTATTTGAATTTTGTACCATGTATTTGGCGACTCAAGATGGGTGATGTATACCTATTTTGGGGGCGTCACACATAGGCTATGACTTTCCCATGTTGCATGAGAACACATCCTAACCCTTTGCCCGAAGCATCAATGTAGATGACAAATCCCTCCGAGCCAGATGGTATTGTTAGAACAGGTCCTGAAATGAGTCCTCTCTTAAGTTCTTGAAAACTCTTCTCGCATTCCTCACTTCAACCGAATTTTTTATCTTTTCGAGTCAGCTGAGTTAATGGAGTAGCAATTCGAGAAAACCCTTCTACGAATCTCCGATAATAACCAGCTAAGCCAAGAAAACTACGTACTTCGGTCACTGGTTTAGGTTGTTCCCAGCTTTGAATAGCTTCAATCTTTGCCGGGTCAACAGATATTCTATGACTTGATACCACATGCCCAAGGAATGCTACTTCCTCAAGCCAGAACTCGCATTTCTTCAACTTGGCATAAAGCTTGTTTTCACGAAGCTTTTGGAGTATCAACCTCAAATGTTGCTCATGTTCTTCACGATTTTTGGAATATATGAGGATGCCATCAAAAAGACGACTACAAAGTGATCCAAATATTCCTTGAATACTCGGTTCATAATATCCATGAAGGCAGTAGGAGCATTAGTCAATCCAAAAGACATGACTAGGAATTCATAATGCCCGTACCAAGTTCTGAAAGCCGTCTTTGGAATGTCATCGGTTCTAATCTTCAATTGGTGATATCCTAATGAAGATTAATCTTTGAAAAGAATTTGGTGCTTTACAATCGGTCAAACAGTCATCAATACGTGGCAATGGGTACCTATTTTTTGACAAAGGATATGATTCAACTCCCCGATAATCAATACAAAGTCGTATACTCCCATCTTTCTTCTTCATGAATAGAACAGAGCACCCAGGAGAAGTACTAGGACGAATGAAACCGATGTCTAACAATTCCAGATGGTTGGGTCTTTAACTCTTGAAGTTCAATAGAGCCATTCGACATGGGGCTTTGGAAATAGGTTTTGTACCGTGTTCAAGGTCGATACAAAAATCAATTTCACGCCCGGTGGTAGGCCGAAGTTCTTTAGGGAATACGTCGGAAAATTCATTAACAATAGAAATATCATTCAAAATCGGCGTATTTTTGTTTAGATCCGTGACATGAGCTAAGAAAGCTTGACATCCATTTTTCAATAAACGAATAGCTTTATGGCTTGAGATGACAGTGATTGATTTTAATGGTTTGGTTGCTTGAATTCGCATAATAGGTTGGTTAGGAATATGAAAGCTAACAACCTTATGAAAATAATCAATTTTTGCATGATGAGTAGTTAACCAATCAATCCCTAGAATTACGTCAAATGCAAGTATTTTCAATGAAATAAGATCGACAAGTAATGTGAGGGTACCGATTTGAACCAAGCAAGACTTATAAACTGTGGATGTAATGAAGGTTTCTCCCAATGGAGTTTCAACAGATAAGTCAAAGTCTAATTTCTCCGGAGTCAAATTTAAACGTTGAGTGCAAGTAGGAGAAATAAAAGAATGGGTAGAACCGGTATCAAATAAGGTATATACTTCGCTAGAGTTTATGATAAGCTTACCCGTGATGACCTCGTTCGGGTTCCTTACTTTCTGAGAGTCACGTCAAACGCCTCTCCTTGAACTACCGGTTTTGTCTTATCTGGGACTGACCTTTGATGCCTCCATCCTAGTCGGACTTGTCTTGATTAACACGAAAAAAATCCAAGCAGGTGACCTTCTCTTCCACAATTATAACATGCTTTGGATGGCATCGCGCAGTTTGGACTGATGTGTCCCTCCCCTCTACATTTGAAGCATATGATAGGTGGTCGTTCTCCTTCCTTAACGACGGGTGCTGATGTTGACGTCTTTCCATCATTGTTGAATCTCCTCTTCTTGAAATGTCCACTCTTATTGTTTTGACCATGATTACCACCGAAGTGGTTACCATTTCTGGCATGTTGATTCACTCCACGCTTGTTATCCCCGCTTCGATGACTGCTATCACTGCTATTATCATTTTTCCGGCTGCTCTCTTTTGGTTGGGTTGACTCATTATCGCGCTCCAATAACTGAGCCCTATTAACAACATCTGAATACAAGTAAAGTTTATGAGAAATGAGGTATTAACGTATCTCGGGTTTCAAACCTCTTAGAAATATCCGTGTCATTCTCTCCTGATTATCAACCAAATGGGACACAAACCGGGACAGCTCGATAAACTTAGTTTCGTACTGCGACACGGTCATGTTATTTTGTTCTAGTTTAATGAACTCTACCTCTTTCATGTGACGAATACTTTCGGGAAAGTACTTGTCGTTGAACAGTTCTTGGAACTTCTCCCATGACATCTTCAGTGCGGCAGGTTGAGTACGCTTTACAAATTCCCACCAAGAATCACCTCCTGCCAGTAACATGAAGGTGGCAAAGGAACCTTTTTTCCTGAGCATCCCAAGACATCAAATATCTTGTTGATCCGCTTTATCCACGTCTCCGCCTTTTAAGTGGTTTTGGCTCTCCAAAAACTCTGGTGGTCCCGAGCTCCTCGAATCGCTTAGCGAAGGACCGTCCCGAGAGTTGCCAGTGTTTTCACCTGCATTTCGGACATGAGTCTCTCTTGCCTGATGTTGCATGAATTGCAGAAAGCCTCTGAACATTCCATCGTTCATTATTTGGTCAGTGTTGTTGTTTGCATGAGGATTGTCACTTTTCTGATGCACATTGTCCTGATTATTGATTTGTGGAGACTCAACGGTCTCCTGTGCTCCATTGCTAATCTCAACATTCTCAGATGCCATTTTCAAATAATGCCACAAAACAAGGGTTAATTAACATAAGGCATATTATCCCTATACTCTGACCGACCAATTAAATACCAAATAAACTTAGGTAGGTCATACTAGCGAGGGAATTCCCCGTCTCTCCCCTCCTAGTTCTTGTCTCACATCTCAGCCAGGGATCATATCCCTAAGCTTTGATATTAAACCGTGACGCCTCAAAATAGGTATACATCACCTATTCTCGAGTCAAAAATACATGGTATGTAATACAAATATAATCTTAAATATACAACAAGAGTCATGTGAGTTTTAATACAAATATTGTCTTCAGACAATATCCACTCTTAGAATAAGTCCTCATTACAATTATTATCACACTATTTCATAAAATAGTGAGGACTACTAATGCTATCATCCGGACCATCACTCCGCTTCTCGACTAGTCCCATTACGCTCTCATTTCACAAGAGAACAATGAAAGTAAAAGGGTGAGCTCAACTAGCCCAAGAAGAAATATTATGACTAAGATAATGCGAAAAAATTATCGTTAGCCTTCAACGAATAAAACCCGATAAAATATAACAATAATCAAGTTTAATCAGAATGAACAAGCAATCCATTAAAAGAGTCAAGTAGAGAATAAAATCAACTATCTTTTATGATTTAAAAAGGTTTTCATCACTTTTATCATTGAGACTCGACAATAAATAAATAATCCACATCATCCTCACAGACTACGACCAAGGATATTCATTAATATCACGACCATAAATTATCCATGCACTACGGGCCAAGGATATTCATGTATTCATCAATGGTCATGATCATGCCAACAACTATCCATCAATGCACTACGGGCCAATGAGAACTTTTATCACATCATTTGTAACATTACTAATTATGATTATATCGAATAATCCTCGGTCATAATCATACCAAGTCCATCTATGCACCACAAAACCACATATGACTTTCAACATAATATAAACATGAGGATGATGACAATGATATAAAAAAATTCAATAAAACAAGTTCAAGAATTAATTTATCCAGAACCAATAACGTCCCAAATTATCGAAGATGATCTTTTGCTTTGTAAAACTCAAGAATGCTCGGAAGATATTTCCATGAAAAGATCTTTGGATGAAGCGCAAATATCAAGGATATTCCACTAATTTCATGGAGTATAAAAAGCCAAAACTCTAACCAACCGAGTATAATAGAATATATGAAATCGCAAATGAATTTTCGTCGCCATGCGGTAATCCACGTGATGCATCATTTCCACAAGTTAATAAGGATTAATGAATACAAAGGATCATTCACCATGCATGCGCCAGAATCCACATAGGCGGTTATTCCAACGAGTAATAAAGAATGGAACCAGTCATACGTAATCCGCATGCATGTGATATTCCAACGTAATAATAAAGAATGGAACCAATTCATGCGTAATTCGCACGCATGGATGTTCCAATGTAATAATAAAGAATGGAATAACAACAGAATTCACTGGGCATGCGATAGATCGCGATGTAGAAAAGTTATTCCAACAAAATAATAAAGAATGGAATAACAGAAGAATTTCACCATGTATGCGGTACTTCGCATAGACAGGTTATTCTAACATAACAATAAAGAATGGAATAACAGCTCTTACGAGTATTGAAAGAAAATGATTCTCTTCATGAATACGAAAGAAATAATATCCCTTACCATAAAAGAAGAGTATTCCGACTGGTAGGGCGAGGATATTCTTTAAGAAAACTTGCACTACGCTCAAAGCTTCTTAAAACTCCAAAGAATTACGCTCAAGATTATAGAAGAGAATTCTCTAAATTTCTAGTGTGATTTCAATTCTAACTAAGCATCCTATTTATAGGAAAATGGAAAGGATACTATGCAATAAAATATAATATATTCTATATATATATATATATATTTATATATTTTATTTAAAATCTAATAAAACAAATAACTTTATAAAAGTATTCTGTTTTATATAAAAAGATTTTACTATGCAAAACACTATGCAACACTATGCATAATAAAATATAATATATTCTATTTATAGTCTAATAAAACAAATAACTTTATAAAAGTATTCTATTTTATATAAAAAGATTTTACTATGCAAAACACTATGCATAATAATATATAATATATTCTATTTATAGTCTAATAAAATAAATAACTTTATAAAAGTATTTTGTTTTATATAAAAAGCTTTTCTATTTTATTACATTAATAATACTAATAAAACAAAATTTATATATATATATATATATATATATATATATATATATATATATATATAAACTTCGTGATTTCATAAAAAGACACCTCAATATATTTAACAACATTTATCATCATTATTATAATTCACAATATTAATCGACCAGGTCGTTCTTAGGAAAGAGGGGGCTTTCCAATAAGGATTTCTCCCTATTGGCGCGCAATTAGGTGACCAAACCTCTCATTGGAAGAACTTCTAGACATCGTTAATATTGTAAATAATAATATTAATACTTCTAGACAAGTTTTATATCAATATTCGCAGCGGAAAATAATTCATAGAAGAGTTACGTAGAGGATGAAATCTACTAATATCTATGAATTTAACAGTCCATCATCATTATTTTATCCCTGTAACATCAATCAATATTCATCTTGAATCAAATATTCATCCTTGCACTACAGGCCAAAGATATATTCATCAGTTGGTCATGTTCATCTCAACACCTGTTCATCTTTGTACTACGGGCCAAAGATATTCGTCAGTTGGTCATGTTCATTTAAACACCTATTCATCTTTGCACTACGAGCCAAGATATTCATTATAAAATCATTCATCATTGCACTACAGGCCAAAGATATTCAGTTATATCATCATTTAGGACTGAGGATGATGAAAAATATTTTAAAGAAAACGAATCCAATGAAACAAAAGAACAAATATTAAGGATTCGTACCTTAAACCATCCAAGTTCAAAAATACTTCATAAATAACCAGGTGGAGTAAAATTCAAGAATGATCAAAACATAGATCTAATCAAAGATATAGAATCATAATAACGATCTTGGACACGTAAAAGAAAATTTAATTTTTCATGAATAAGTCGATTCGTGAATAAATAGTCAGATATCGTGAATAAAGTGTCGTATCGTGAATAGTAACTCTTAACACCAAAAGATAGAAATTTCACAAAAAACATCATTATATTTAAGTGAATAGTACTCGTGAATAAGAACTCATGAATAGTAACTCGTGAATAAGAACTCGTGAATAAGTAACTCGTGAATAAGTAACTCCCGATACATGAAAAACTTTCAAATTTGATAAAAAGTTTCAATCAATATTTTGGCATAATGATATTGAAGAAATAATATCATTTTTTTAAAAATAATATCCCTTACCTCACAAAGACAAGTGATTTCTAGTTGAAACACCTGATATAAAGCTATGACTTGAACTTGCAGATCAGATATAGCAACACTCAAAGTATACTCACAAGAATACGCTCAATATATCGAGAGAAAATAGAGAAAACTTAAGTTTACGTGTGATTTTCAATTCTAACCCAAGCACCCTATTTATAGAAATTGCTTAGAACACCAAAGCGAAAAAATTGAATATAATATTAATATAATTATACAAATTTTCCTTAGCCCACCTTTTGGTCAAAAACACCAGCCACACATGTTAATGATGTCCAAAAAAAAATACAAAAAACGTTTTTCTAACAAAAATAATTTAAACTCCAAAAATCAACTCACACCCGATATACCGAAACTTCAATAATTCACAATAACTATTTCTTTTATCAGAAAATTCGAATCTTGCAACTTTTTATAGGAAATTAAATTCTCTACAACTTTGCAGAAGAAAGTTTTTCCAAATTCCAAATGAAATTGACCAAAAATCCACAAACCAAGCGATTTTACAAGCTATAATCAAATTTCTATCAATAATTGTGTCCACCAACACACAAAACATGTATTAAACATTTAATGCCACAAAATACTCTTCCTCCTCATATACTCATATATCCCACATTCATTGTAAAATAATATATTTAAAAGAATTATTTTATCGGAAAAAGATAAAATATTAATTTTCAACAATTGTCACATTAAAATTTTCCTCCATCTATATCCTCATAAAATCAATATTTTCTTCATCATATATATCAATAATTAATTATTCATAAATAATATTACGTAATCACATTATTGACAACCTGTGCGCCTGTGAAAGAGGGGCTTTCCATAAAGATTTCTCCTTATTAGTAGCAAGTAATTACGTGACCAAACCTCTCCTTAGGCGAACTTTTTAGACATTGCCAATAATGTTATCTAATAATATTATTCAGATAATATTAATTATTGTCTCGATAATAAAAAATATCGTGTCGTGATAATTATTGAAATAATGATGTAATATAAAAAAATCAACGCAATTATTATCAATCAATAAAATAAAATAATCTAATAAGCGAATTACATAAATAATTATCGAGTAAGGCCTTCTTACATAAGAATCAATAATTGGTGCAATCTCATACTCTAAATGCAACAACGCGTATTACTGTGTTTTAACCACCGGGTATTCCAACAGTATTGACGGTAACAACAACTTATTCATGTCGTTTTCTTCCTCCAATCGCTTTCCGTTATGGGGCCCACACATGGTCATCATACTGTCGTATTTAATATTCCCCGACAAGCATTTAATATTCCACGACCAAACGAATATTCCTCCGACAACAATGAATATTTTATAACTACTTGCTTATTTGAAATATTTGCGCATTTTACCCATAACTAACCACATTAATCAAATCAACCCTTAATATTTCAAAATGATAATTAGAGAAATTAAATCTTTATTTATAAAAAGTTGGGGTCTTACATATATATATATATATATATATATATATATATATATATATATATTATTTAAAATCTAATAAAACAAATAACTTTATAAAAGTATTCTACTTTTATATAAAAAGATTTTACTATGCAAAATACTATGCAGTACACTATGCATAATAAAATATAATATATTCTATTTATAGTCTAATAAAATAAATAACTTTATAAAAGTATTCTGCTTTTATATAAAAGATTTTACTATGCAAAACACTATGCATAATAGAATATAATATATTCTATTTATAGTCACGATAAAACAAATAACTTTATAAAAGTATTTCTTTTTATATAAAAAGCTTTTCTATTTTATTACATTAATAATACTAATAAAACAAAATTTATATATATATATATATATATATATATATATATATATATATATATAAAAACTTCAAAGTGACTTCATAAAAAGACACCTCAATATATTTAACAACATTTATCATCATTATTATAATTCACAATATTAATCGAAAGCAGTCATTCCCCAGAAAGAGGGGCTTTTTCAATAAGGATTTCTCCCTATCAAAAGCAATTAGGTGACCAAACCTCTCCTTAGCGTAACTTCTAGACATCTTTAATATTGCAAATAATAATATTAATAATCGTCATCTCAATTATTGATTTAATAATATATAAAATATCGACAATAATTGAATCAAATAATGTGAGATACTATGCAACAATTATCAAGCAATAATTGAACAAAACCGAGTGACTTCTCACGTAAACATCAATAATCAATACCGTAGCTACTATGCAACCAATGCCAGATTCTCGCATTTTTAACACCGTTTTTCAATTAATCTGTTAAACTTTCGCCGTTATTTTTATAAAATATTTTTGTCGCTTTCTCAATTCGACAATAATTCCGTTAATAGTGTCCACTAATGATTGTGTTGCGTCGTCATTAATATTCCTTGTTAAAACGAATATTCTCCTACCAATCGAATATTATATAATAACTCACAGTACTTTGCAAAATTTATAAATATTACCCACAACTATAACATTATATCAAATTCATTCCATAATATTTAAAAATGATATTTATAGAAAAATCATCTTTATAAAAAAAGTTGGGGTCTTACATTCTCAACCGTATAGATTGCTATGACTTAATGATAATGGAGATGTGAGGGTGACAAAGCAGGTGTTGGTTCCGTTTACCATTAGAAAATATATATATATATATATATGAGGTTTTGTGTGATGCGGTTCCGATGCAGGTGGGTCATTTACTAATTGGGAGACCGTGACAATTTGATAGACGTGTGAAGCACGTTGGCTTTACAAATGAATTAATATTCTTTTGTACACAATAAAAATAAGGTTACTTTATGTCCTATAGCACCACAACAGGTGCATGATGATCAAATTCACTTCCAGAAAGATCATGTACAAAGAAGAGAGTGAAGAAAAGAAAATTCAAGAAGAAAACAATAAGAGAAAAAAGAAAGATGAGAGAAAAACAAACATTTTTTTTTAAAAAAAATGATGTAAAGAGAGTTTAATTTCTAAGCAACCGATGATTATACTTCGATATAAAGAGACACTTTTGAATATTAACGCTAACAATGATTCTTTGCCTAGTGTTGTTTCATCTATTTTACAAGATTATGCAGATGTGTTTCCCAAGGAGCTTTCACAAGGTTTACCATCGATTTGGGAAATTAGACATCATATTGACTTCGAACCCGGTGCTACCATTCCAAACCGACCAGCTTATCAGAGCAATCCCGAGGAAACGGATGAGTTACGAAAGCAAGTTGTTGAGTTGATGGAGAAAGGGTTTGTAAGGGAAAACATTAGTCCATGTGCAGTTCCGGTCATATTGGTTCCTAAGAAGGATGGAAAATGGCGTATGTGCATCGATTGTCGAGCGATAAATAACATTAGGGTAAAATATAGACATCACATTCCTCGTTTAGATGACATGTTAGATGAATTGCATTTTTCATGTATATTTTCTAAAATTGATTTAAAAAGTGGTTACCATCAAATAAGAATGCAAGAAGACGATGAATGGAAAATAAAATTTAAGATTAAATGATGAGTGAGTTTTATACTCATAATTGAGTGCGTCTGAGCTTAATCTTTTGGTTGATTTTAAGTGTTTGTGTCTATTCATGCAAGTTTTATGTTGTTTTGTAGAATTGGGACAAAAGTTACTTGGATCGACGTTAAAATGGCTAGATTCGCGTTTTGGCTTGCCATTCTGAACGCATCAATCCTTCAGAGCCAATTTGAGTATTTCTTCGGACCTTTTTCGAAAAACTCAAAGAATGAAAGTTGTAGATCTACGTCTCCTCTTTCCGGAACATCTTAAATCATCGAAATCTAAGTTCGGACAAAGAAGTTATGGCTATTTTCTCAAAGGACGTCGGAGTAGAAAATTTCCAAAAATGTTCCAGCCTTGTATGCCCCATTTAAGCCTATGTCGTCATCGAGGCACCTTTGGGGAAGCGAGTGTTGCGTCTTAGTTGCGTTGCAATATTTGAGGCACCTTTGTGGAAGAGTTTGGTCAAGCTTGGACGCGTTTTGGGGTGAATTTTGACACCTTTTTGACTCCAAATTGGATTGGGTTTGCTCTTAAGCTAAAAATTGGACTTGTAACCTATAAATACATGATGTAAGGCATAAAATAAAGTAAGATTACATAGATTAAATTAGATAAAACACTCCATTATATTAGAATATAAATCCTAGTTTTTAATTAGCCATTAGAGATTGAAGCAAATTGAAGAACACTGAAGATCAAGAGCAAGAGCAAGAGCAAGAGGGAGCATCATTTCTTTGACAACAGATTCTATTCTTCTTTCTCTTATCATACTTTTATCTTTTAATGTCTATTCAATTTGTGGATTCTTGGTTTTAATTCATTAATTATGAACTAACTCTTTTATTAAGATTTCAATTGAACCTTTTATGTCTATAAATTAGTTATTCAATGTATTCCAATTATTTGTGTCAAATTGAATTGTTTATCTTGTCTTGAGCCTATTGATTAATTATCTGATCAGTAATTACCTTGTTACTCTAGAAGGAATTGAAAGAGGAATTCTAGGGTTAGAACTTGGCATGATAACATGTGACTTAGTTATTTGCATGGCGGATAATTAGATTCGTGAATTGAATGGAAATATATGTTCACCGCATGTAACACATAAAGAATTGGAATTGAAAGAGTTTAATTCAATTATTTTGCATAGAAATATAGCAAGATTAATCTGGATTAAATAGAAGTCAATTGATCACTTGGAAAAGGACTTTTGACATTTGAGAATTCCTGTTAACAATTCAGTAGGCATAATAATTGGGATAATTGGATAATTGATTTATAGTTCATAATTGGGGATATTGAAGTCTTAATATTTATTTATCTGAATTCATTCGTTGAGTCTTAATCTTTATTTATTTGAATTAATTGTCTTAATCACAATTTGTGATTGTTTAAATTAAATTGATTTGGTTAAGAGTTAGTAATTGGTAATTTTTATTAAATAATTTCTCGTGGGAACAATACTTTTCTTATCACTTTATTACTTGTTGACCGTGTATACTTGTACGTATTCATTGATTGCGAAATCGACCAACAAGTTTTTGGCGTCGTTGCAGAGGAATTAATTTAATAATTATTTACCAATATTAATTTCAATCAAATTAGTCTTAATTTAAACATTTTTGTTTTTATTTTTAATTCTCTTCCTATATTTCTCTCTTTTTAGGTATCATGGATGACTTTGCGTATCAATGGCCATACACGAACATGACTCAACTAAGGGAAACATGGATTGATGGACTTAATACATTTTCTGTAGAGCCAATACAAATTGAGGCAAATTCGAAGACGTTGGAGGTTATCGCAGCCCAACAGAGTCGAAGGATGGCAAAAATAACTCAGTCAAGGGGAGCAAAGATTGACAGACTCGCGATACTTTCGGCATTGTCAGCACAGATTGAGACACTTTCGAGGAGGTTACACGTTTTTGAAGCACAACGTCATCAAAGTGTGGCAGTTACTTGTGATTATTGTGCTGGAAATCATATGAGTCATCAATGCACCATCAGTTTCGAGCCGGTACAGTATGGTGGTGATTACCCCAATAATTATGTTTATCCCAACAATTATCATCAGGATTGGGAGTATCACCCGGATTTTTCATGGAGTAACAATCAAGCTCAAGCACCTAGACAACAAAACACATCCGGATTTCAAAATCAGACTCAACAACAACCAGAGAAGAAATCAAGTTGGGAGGAAGCCTTGGAAAAATTCATTAGGGCTACTGACAAAAAGAATGAGGAACAAGACAAGCTATTGAATCAAGTAAATATGAATGTGAAAAGCCAAGGTGTGTCAATAAAGAATCTGGAAAATCAATTGGGGCAGATAGCACATGCATTGAACAAACGTCCAATGGAACACTCCCTAGTGATACAGAGATAAATCCGAGAAGAGATGAGCATTGCAAGGCTGTGATTTTACGCAGTGGAAAGGATTTGCAAAAGACTCTCAAGGACACTGAAAAAAGGGACAACACAACAAAGGAAAAAGAGGAAATTGTGGAAATCGAAAAACGTCAAGATGAGCCACAAGATGTTGATAAAGAGGAAACAACTGGGAACCAAGAAAAGGAGATCAACGAAGATTTAACTGTACGATTTAACTAAGATGAGCCGATTTCATTAGTATCCAATGTGCCTCCTCCACCAAAGTTCAAGAATTCGGGCAGTTTTGCAAAACCATGCCCAATCGGCGCATCATGTCAATCGACAAAGCTCTTTGTGACATAAGAGCTAGTACAACAGTGGAGTCATGGTGGGATGAAAAGGAGAAGATATAGGAAGATCCCATTATGTTTATTAAGCTTCAATGCCCCACTCGATCATAGACATAATGGACAAAACACCTAGTTGTTGGACGCTCTAATAGGAACCTATCTACAAAGCATGCTAGATGACTTTAATTCAAGGGCTTTTTGCTAATGGGAACCTCCCAAAAGAGACATTACTATCGATGGATGGAGGATTCCTCAATTTTCAAAGGGAATTGGATAGAGAATTGAAGAAGTCAGGCTGAGACTATAAAACAAGCGCTTATTGGGAGCAAACCCAAGTTTAATTTTTATTTTTAGTTTTTATTAGGTTTTATATTAGTAGTTTTGAATTTGCACTTATTTAGAATTTAATAAAATTATTTCTATTATGGTTTACAGGTTATTCAAGTCAAATTCAAGTGTGGTGCCCAATTTGTTCCATGTGCTTAGCCTATTCTCCAAACTTAGTGGACAAGGAGGAAGATTGCTATATTTTCAGGGAAGTCCTCTGCTTTACTTTTTTATATTTCAGCCATTGAGGACAATGTCTAGTTTAAGTTTGGGGGCATTTTAGTGTCGTATTGCATATAGGTAGTTATCTGCATAGTAGTTCATTTTTTTGTGTTAGCATTGTGTTTTTTAGGTTCAGCATATAATACATGGTAGTTATTTGCATATTCATATACGTGTTGTTGCATTAGTATGTGTTCATGTAGTATAATTGCATTTTTTTTTGCATGAATCTGTGCGATAGGTTAGTGTGGTCTTAGCTCGACCTATGATAAGATTGGTTTTGCATGTTAACTTGAACAATGTTGATAATTGATGATGAGTTCTAATTTTAATCATTATGATAATCTGAGCCTGTCTTAAACTTATGTAACCGGTTAGCAATTAAAGTTTAACTGTTTTAATTCACTTGGTTAAAGGGTTTCATAATTTGTTTCTGAGGGAAAATCTTGGTTAAAATTTAAGGAAATTAGTGAACTGGCGGTAAAGGTTGGAATGACGTAAAAGCTTGAGTTTGGAAGAATCTATGGGATATATATATTACAAAAAGAAAAAAAAGAAAAAAAGAAATGATGAAAAGAAAAAAAAGAATAAAAGATCCAGAAAAAGAAAAAAAAGAATAAACACCGTGGCATGCTTGTCTAGTTTTGTGGCCTTTGTTACTTGAGTAAGTAAGCCCGAGGGGATTGTCTTTACACCTAAGCCCTAAGGTCTTAATGGCTTGGGAGTCGTTGGTCAAAAGCTCGTTAAGGTAAGACCGAAAAGCCTAAGGGAATAAGACATCGCACAAACCATGAAAAATAAATAAATAAATAAAACACGAGAAAGAGAAAAAATGCCCTCGTGGTTGAATAAAAGTATAAATAAATCTTGTATTTACCCTAAGACTTGGTAATTGCTTAGTTTTAACCGAGTTGTCATGTTCACAAAAGTAATTGAATTGGAACTGAAATTTTCCTTCTAAGAAGTTTGTTCTGTGATTATCTTGAACTGTGGTTGGTTAGACTGGTTAACAATCACACACACACAACATGGGTGATGACTAGTTTGGATTGACTAATTGGTCAGAGTTATGGATTTTGACTTAATTGGATATATTGTTTGAGTACCAATGTTATCTTTGAGGCCTGTTGCTATATATCATACTGATTTATTACTGGGTTCCTATGTATATTAGGAAGTAGATCATGCATATGCATTCATGTAGTTGAGTTCGGTTGTTTATTTTTAGTTCTTTTGTATTTTTGCTTGAGGACAAGCAAATGTTTAAGTGTGGGGGTAATTGATGAGTGAGTTTTATACTTATAATTAAGTGTGTCTGAGCTTAATCTTTTGGTTGATTTTAAGTGTTTGTTTCTATTCATGTATATTTTATGTTACTTTTATCTTTTAATGTCTATTCAGTTGTGGATTCTTGGTTTTAATTCATTAATTATGAACTAACTCTTTTATTAAGATTTCAATTGAACCTTTTATGTCTATAAATTAGTTATTCAATGTATTCCAATTATTTGTGTCAAATTGAATTGTTTATCTTGTCTTGAGCCTATTGATTAATTATCCGATCAAGAATTACCTTGTTACTCTGAAGGAATCGAAAGAGGAATTCTAGGGTTAGAATCGGGCATGATAACACGTGGCTTAGTTATTTGCATGGCGGATAATTAGGTTCGTGAATTGAATGGAAATATTTGTTCACCGCATGTAACACATAAAGAATTGGAATTGAAGGAGTTTAATTCAATTGTTTTGCATAGAAATATATCAAGATTAATCTGGATTAAATAGAAGTCAAATGATCACTTAGAAAAGGACTTTTGACATTTGAGAATTCCTGTTAACAATTCAGTAGGCATAATAATTGGGATAATTGGATAATTGATATATAGTTCATAATTGGGGATATTGAAGTCTTAATCTTTATTTATCTGAATTCATTCGTTGAGTCTTAATCTTTATTTATTTGAGTCTAATTAATCTTTATTTATTTGAATTAATTGTCTTAATCACAATTTGCGATTGTTTAAATAAAATTGATTTGGTTAAGAGTTAGTAATTGGTAATTTTTATTAAATAATTCCTCGTGGGAACGATACTTTTCTTATCACTTTATTACTTGTTGACCGTGTATACTTGCACGTATTCATTGATTGCGAAATCAACTTGCGAAATCAACCAACACTAAATATGGTTTGTATGAGTGGTTAGTGTTACCTTTCGGTTTAACTAATGGACCCAACACTTTTATGCGTCTATTGAATCATGTTTTGTGCCCATTCTTAGGGAAATTTATTGTTATTTATTTTGATGATATCTTGATTTAAAGCAAAAACTTGGAAGAACATGCACTATATTTAAAATTTGTTTTAGATGTACTTATAAAGGAAAAGTTGTTTGCTAACATGGAAAAGTGCACGTTTTGTTCGGATCAAGTTGTTTTTCTTGGCTTTGTTGTGAGTTCACATGGAGTCCAAGTTGATGAGGAGAAAATAAGTGCAATCCGAGATTGGCTGAGTCCGAAAAATGTGAGCCAAGTAAGAAGTTTTCATGGACTCACAAGTTTTTACCAATGCTTTGTTCGTAATTTCAGCACCATTAACTGAGGTCATCAAGAAAAGTGTAGGATTTAAGTGGGGGAATGAATAGGAAAAAACATTTAATTTGATTAAGAATAAATTTATTAATGATCCTTTACTTATTTTGCTTAACTTTTTTAAAACTTTTGAGATTGAGTGTGATGCTTCAAGATTAAGAATTGGAGCTGTTTTGATGTAAGAAGGAAAATAAGTGGCGTATTTCAGTGAAAATTTGAGTGGAGCAGCCTTGAACTATCCTACCTACAATAAAGAGATGTATGCATTGGTTAGAGATTTAGAGACGTGGCAACATTACCTGTGGCACAAGAAATTTGTGATTCATATCGATCACGAATCATTGAAATACTTGAAGGGCTAGCATAAGTTAAACAAAAGACATGCACGATGGGTGGAATTTATCGAGACATTCCCATATGTCATTTGATACAAGCATGGTAAGGAAAATATTGTTACAGATGCTTCTTCGCGAAGGTACGTGTTGTTAAATACTTTTGTTACGAAATTGCTGGGTTTTGAGCGAATTAAAGAATTATATGTTAATGATCATGATTTTGGTGAAAAGTTTAAGACTTGTGAAAAGAATACTATGGGTAAATAATTTAAACTTGAAGAATTATTGTTTCATAAAAATAAGCTATGTATACCTGCATGTTCCTTACGTGAGTTATTGGTTAGGGAATCACATGTGGGTGATTTGATGAGACATTTTGGTATTAACAAAACATTATCTGTTTTGAAAGAACATTTTTATTGGTCTCATATGAAATGAGACGTCGAGCGAATTTGTGATAGATGCATTACCTATAGACAGTGTTCTAAAAAGTGGCCTAGGCGGCCCTCCTAGGCGCTAGGCCCCCCTGGCGCCTCGCATAGGCCCAAGGCGGAAAAAAATCCCTCCATAAAATTAGGTGGGATAGGAAGGAAGGTGGGCTAGGCGGGGCAGGCCGGCCTAGGCGAACAAGGTGGGGCCTAGGCGACAAGGAGGGACCTTGGTAGAGAGTTTTTTTTTAATAATTACCCAAACCAGATCTTGATATATTTATTTTTCTAATGGAGATGAGGACTATTAGTTTATATTTTTGATTATTTATTTGTGTTTGAACTTTGAACAATTCCATGTTTGTGTATGAACTTTGACAATATCAATATGGATATGTGTTTGAACTTTAAGCAAAGGTCTTTATTATCTTTATTATAGATTCTTTTGATTTATATTATTATTTTATTTGGATAACGTAAGATAAAATATTAAATTTTACTTAAAATAAAAAATCTCTCCTACGCCCCCTAGGCGCTAGGCCCCATTCGGCAGCCTGCCTCCCGCCTAGAGCCTTTTAGAACATTGCCTGTAGACAAGCTAAATCTTGTGTTCAACCCCATTGACTTTATACACCATTGTCTATTCATGAAGAACCTTGGATTGATTTATCAATGGGTTTTGTGTTAGGTTTGCCTAGGTCTAAGCATCATAATAATTCTATATTTGTGATTGTGGATAAATTTTCAAAGATGACACATTTTATTCCAGATGATGCATCCCATGAAGCTATCTTATTCTTTAGAGAAATTGTACGTTTGCATGATATGCCTAGAATGATTATTTCTGATCGACATGCTAAGTTCTTTAAGCTATTTTTGGAAGACTTTGTTGTGTAAATTGGGAACTAAATTGTTATTTTCTACTACTTTTATCCATAAACTGATGGTCAAATTGAAGTAGTAAATAGAACTTTGTTTGCTTTGTTAAGGGCTATCATTAAGAAGAATATCAGTCATTGGGAATAATGTTTACCGCATGTTGAGTTTGCTTATAATCATTCAGTTCATTCTGCTTTTAATTTTTCTCAATTTGAAATTATTTATGGTTTTAATCCTTTAACTCTATTGGATTTGTCGCCATGACCTGTTTTTGAATATACTAACATGGATGGAAAGAAAAAGTCTGAATTTGTTAAGCAGATACATGAAAAAGCAAGGCTCAACATTGTAAGGAGGACATAACAATATGTTAAGCAGGCCAATAAGGGTCGTCGTCAAGTCATACTTAAACCAAGAGATTAGGTATGGTTGCATATGTAGAAAGAGTGTTTTCCAGCTCAAATACGTTCGAAATTGCGTTCGAGGGGAGATGGTCCATTTCAAGTTCTAGAGCGAATTAATGACAATGCCTACAAACTGGATTTAATGGGTGAGTATAAATGTTAGTGCAAAATTCAATGTTTCTAACCTGAGTTCGTTTGATGTAGGCGATGATTTGAGGGCAAATCCTTTTCAAGAGGAGAGGAGTCATGAGGACATGCCTAGTTTGTGAAACACCCACAAATTCGGGTACCTTTAACCTCGGACATGGTACGTTATGATACATCATTTTTATAACTATTGCAGAAGATATAAACATAAATTGTTTATACAATAAACTTTTACAACATAATCCCCAAGGTCTATAACCTTAACTAAATACATACCTTCAATATCTTAAAAGATTTACAATGTCATTTGCATCAGATAATTTAATAGTTCTAACTGCATAATAATTTAATCTTGGAATTTGCCTCTGTCTTTATTCGAGCATTCGTCTTAATCTGAAAATGTTATCATGATATAGCAAGGGTGAGCAACTATTTTGCCCAACAAGTTTAAGTACAATGAAGACATATCATGATTGAAAAGGAATAAGCTATCAAATTTTTAACAATATAATGATTGTGAAAGAGCATGAATCAATTTTAATGATTGAATGACTGAATCAATAATGTTGGATGGTCAACAATGACCATGAACAATTTTAACTGAACCTTATGGTAATAAAGGTGATCAACCTTCCATACGTGATGAACATATGCAACTTGCACTAAGTGCAGATCAATAATCAAAGATGTGGTATAGTCAACAATAATTATCCACGAACATGCTTTAAAATAAGAACTCAAGTTTGAGTTAAAACACTTGTCTTGCCCGTCGATTACTGCTACGCAATCTATTATAATCTCTTTATTGAAAAGATCTATCATTGTTAAGATTGATCTTCCAATTAGCATAATATACTTTATCTCATAACATTACTATTTTAATAACATATTATCTAACATTTAGCCATATAATAAATATTAGATCTTATATTAAGTCCTTATTAATATTATCATGCCTTGATAATATTACTATCATCTTAAACTCATTTCATATCATTAATCTTAATAATATTTTATTCACTTCTTAGTATTATTAATCAATTAATAATACTTTAATCATATAATAATATTTTAATCGTTTATAAATATTATTAACCCTTTAATAATATTATTAATTATTTAATAATATTTTAACCATTTACAAATATTATTAACTTTTTAATAATATTTTAATCACAATTTAATATTATTAATCATTTAAAAATATTTTAATCAAACATTTATTAATAACATGTTAATCTAATAGTATTAATTATTTAATAATATTTTAATAATTTATTAAACTTATAAATAATTTATTTTAATTGTTTACCATTTACTAATTACTTTATTTAACAACCCTAAAATGCCATAAATATAAAATCTCATCAAAAATGACCAAAATAGCCTCCACAAATCTGATTACATCATCTTTAGGGTCTTTTGTCAAAAATATTACATTTTTACCCTTTATAACATCACTTAACTTATTTTATCCATTTATTCATAATGTAATCATTCACATGAAAAATACAAAAACAGTTCCAAAAAATCTACTTTTCTGGACAACATCAGTTATTATTACCCTTATGAACATATAATTTTTCTAGAATTTTTCAGTTTCATTTATTATGCTTAAAATGGCCAAAACAGTCGGATCTTGCAACAATTTTCATGAACTGATTTTTTGTCCAAACATTTCAAAACTTTCAGGGGATATTCTGGTTATGTATATGTACTTCCTATAAAAATTTAATAATTTTTGGAGTTACACATTAAGAGTTATTCCCTTTTACTTTTTAAGTAGTCTTTTCTCGTAAAATCCATAACTTTCATTCTACACATCCAAAAATCACCATCTTTTTTACTGAAAACATTTAACTCATCATATTATCATCTCAAATGTTTCCAAAATTTTTAAATTTTAGAAAAAGATGAAAATACCCCTAGCATACACTGACCCAAAACAGTTTTATTTCTTTTTCTAAAAACGAGACTGTTTTGGCTAAAACAGCCACTACGGCTTGTAAACTCAACATTTTTGAGTGTTACCACTTGGGTTTACTAGATAACTTATACATCTAGCACCCCTATTTGATGGATCATAAAAAGAAGATGTAAATTTCAAATGATGGATTTTCAAAGGAAGAAAAAGTTAGGGTTTTCTAAACTAGAAAAATTATTATTTTTTCTTTTGATTTCCAAACAAATCAACACCCAATATGGGTAGATCTAAACATAAAACACTCATCAACAAGTAGATCCAAGGTTTTAAAGTTCAAGAAACATAGCTTCTTTATTTTGTTAAACAAGCATAATAATCAAATCAAGCTTAAGTTTAGGGTTTTTAATATATTTTTCTTATGCCTTGTTCTTCTTCTTCTACCAAAATAAGATCAAGCTTAGATGGTATGGAAGAATTTCATCCCTCCTTCCTCCATGTGGACTGTCGAGCCCCCTCTTCTTTTCTTCTCTCTTTCTATTTTCTTTTTCTTTATTTCTTTCTCTCTCTTAACTTTGGTGGAGAAATGAGAAAAAGTAACTTTTAATTTGCAAAATAAGTATTTTAAAGTTAGTAGATATGTATAGATATAATATATGTATATCTATAAAAATCTCCTAACTTATCTTGTTTTCTCTCTCTCATTACTTCTTCATTTACTTGTAACTTTGGAAAAATAAGGTGGTCAAATTAATTGGTGATACCTAAGGGAGTTAGTAAGAGTTGGTAGAAATAATAATATCACATGTGCTCTTATCCTCTCTTAAGATAAATGAAGTTCGGAAAAATGAGTAAAATTCTCCCAAATGAACTAAGGCTTCAAATTTGTAGGAATTCAAGACCAAGGGCAAAATGGTCTTTAACCATTACTAGGGAAGGGAAAGATGGTCTTTAAGTCATTACAAGAAAATTTCTTAGAAATTTCGTCATAGGACATATTGGTCATAATCAATTTTTTAAAGGACAAAATTATCATCTAACTATAATTAAGAAATTTCCTCCAAGGACGCCATGTTTATTACCAAATTTTTCTTGGGGTAAAATAGTCATTTCTCCATTACTAGGAAACTTCCTAGCAATTTTCTTCCTAGGGCACAAAAGTCATTAACAATTTTCTTTTGGACAAAATAGTCATTTTCCCACTTCTAACCATCATCACCAATTATCACACCCTAGTGGGCCCCACCATCCTTGACTTCTCCCAATCTAATATTTTTGGGTTCTATTAAATTACCATTTAAGGCATAATTTTTCACAAGCTTTTATAATTAAGCTTTTCATTCATACTTGTATGATTAATTTTAATTAATCATTCATCTTATTTGGCTAAAAATATAATTAGCTCATTCTTAAGAATATATGTATCTATATATACATATACACAATCTCTTTAATCTTATAATATCTTCATTTGAAATTAATTTCCTTAAAAAAATTCCACATACATAATCTCTTTCTTACTTTTCAAAATTTCTATCATTCTCATTTGATTTCTTTACATTACTTAAAAATTCAAATCAAATTCAAATTCAAATTAGCACCTTCTGAACATGCCCCGACCAATTCCTTTTTGTCCCACTTCACCCCGGCGAGCTCCCCAGGCCAACGAATTCGCCCCGGCGAGCTCAACTTGATTTTGTTGGTGTGTTTTTTGAGGCAGACACATTTTGACAGATTTTAGTCGCGGATTTGTTTCCTATACTCAATAATTTCAATATTTTATCAGATTTCTATTGTAACTATTAAACTTTAGATTAGATATTGATTCCAAATCAATTGTTGATTCCTTTTTAAGGATTCTAGTGTTTTAAACTACTATAAATGGATTTTTGATTCAATTATTCAGTATTCAGATTTATATCATTCTTATGAGACTATTCTCTACTTTTGGTTTTTTGAAGAATTCCTAAGTTATTTTTCCTAGTTTTTCTTTGAGATTCAATTTGACTTTATCATACAACAATATATAGTTGTGTGCGACGTCTTCTACCGCATTAATCGTCAATTGTACTGAGGTTCCTGTTTCGAAATAAATATGAGATTTAAGTGTCGTTAATTGGTGTTCCATTCAACGCAAACTTTATTGATTGATTGATTGTACTAAAGTTCTCGTCTCTTATAGACGTTGAGTTGAGGTGTCGAGAGAGTTCCACGTTTACAACTTTGCTAGAAACGATCCGGACGACAATCATCTCACGCAAACGTATCGTGGAGTCTATTACTTTCCGCAAGATAAAGAAAAAAAATAAGAAAATTACTTTCCTTTTTATAATGGGAAAGATAGAAACTAATTATTGGTCATTGACCAGTCCATCTTTCCTCAAGATAAAAAATTAAAAAAATACTTTATTTGATCCAAAATTATAAATATAACTTAAATTTTAAATTCAAATAACAGTATATAACACCCTTGCCATAACGTTTGATCTCAAAAGTCAAATTATACCTCAAATTTTAGAATAAAGCGAGTAAAACTTAACATAATAACACCATTGCCATACCGTTTCAATTGCTTTAGAAAATGGAAGGAGTCGTTCGGCTTTTGTGGTTTTGTATCTTGAAAATGAGAGGAAGGAGTGGTATATATATATGAATGGGAGAAAATGCATGAAAAGAGCGGAATCATTTTTATATACCCTATGACTTGCATACACTCCATATGCTAAGCTTAAAAATAAATTTGCATACATACAAATATCAATTATTTGCATATCCTTATGTTTATCATCACACCCAAAAACTTGGGGAAAAAAAGTCTCATTTTGATTGTATAAATAACTCGATACCCTTTTGTTGGGGCGTGATATTTCCTATTTTTGGGCCGGGTACATTGGGCCTACTCACATGAAGAATCCATTGGGCCTTTATTTTTTCCGTTAAAGTCACTGGGCCCAATCACCATATTATATCCGTTTTAATCTCTAAAGTCGGGTCAGTCCAGTGGATCGACCCATTAGATATTTTAATATCTGTTACTTTAACTTGTGATGATGAAAAAGCATGACGGTTGACCAAGGCTCCTGCCATGCATTAATGTGGATGGGATCATAGCCGGCCGGCGGTAGAAAACAGTGGCCAAAAGCAGTAGATAAACCTTATATAGTCGGCAGAGCCCATCGGATCGTAGGGGTGTCGTAGTCTTGGGTGGCACAGTAATCCAAGCAAAGATAGTATAACCTAGCAAGGAAGCCATCGTATAGAGGTACGTTCTCACATATATTAATTATTCATATTCTCCCATACACACACAACTGAGAATTATTATCTCTCTCAATACACTAGATCATACATTCCTCCATTGTTAACTTTGTGAACACGTACTAATTCTCACTTTGAGCTATCCCAATCGAACGAACCGGCCGCTGCTTTGTGTTATTGTGTTTATCGTCTGCGGGGATCGGGGACGTCTTACGTGATTGGGACGTGGAGAAAGATCATGGCGTTAACATTGGCGCTAGAAGGAGGGTTTTGAGTTCTAGTGTCATTAAAATTTTCAATCACAATCGTTTAACCTACTTTGGAAGATGATGAGGAGTAGGGATGGTACACCGTATGGGGCGGTGAAGGATATGGTCATAAATCCATTGCTTCGTGTTTCGGTGAAGGATCGTCTGGGTCCTTCCAAGAGTGCTCACGAGAGCACGACTTCTAAGCATAATTCAGGGGATCTCCGTCCGAAGATTCCTGGCGGGGCCAGACGAAGATTGGTTTTCGATGCGAATGAGGAGCGAGATCATGGTCGAGGACAGGTGGAAGCCTCACCAACCAAGATTTATCATAGAAGTAGCCAGGAGGTTAGAGCTGCCAAGTTGGCAAAGATGGCGGACAAAGCAGATAGAGCCATGGCGGTCCTGTTAAAACAAAGAGAAGATATAGTCGAACAGATGCTTCGGGTGGCGGAATTGCAGGACGAAGCATCTAGCCATGATCAATACGAAAGACGAAGTGGGCATAAGGAGGAGACTCGACGAAAGGGTAAGGAGCCGAAGCGTTCCACGCGTGTTTCTAGGGATCATTCTCGAAGTAGGAGGAGATCGAGAAGCAGAACTCCCATGGCCTCGAAGAAGGCGATAATGGCCGTTACCTCTCAGCATCGAGATGATTATCAACAAAGGAGCAGGTCGAAGGAGGTCGTACCCGAAGTCCGGGTAATGGACTATCAACGTGATCATTCTCACCACAAGGAAAAAGTTATGTACCGAAGCAGATCAAGAAGTCCCTCTAGGGCAGTAGGATCGGCAGGAGGAGGTCGATCCTCTCAGAGACATAATGTTGTTCATGAGAAAGAGGTTTCCCCACAGCCTGAAGGCGTTGATTTTCTAGTAAAGGAGCTTAAAGAGCTCGAAAAGAAATCGGCCGAGGTCCAAAGAGAAGAAGGACGCTCCGGGAAAGAAAGCATCCCCTTTTTCCTCAGATATTCTCAAGGAAAAGGCGGATATCACTAAAAAATTGCCTCGCATGGAAAGTTACGATGGAACCGGGGACCCTTATGACCATAGCCAGGCGTTCGACCGGCTAATGGACTATTATAACTTCACTAACGCTGCCAAGTGCCACACCTTTGTTACGACACTAAGAAAAGATGCGAGATAGTGGTTGGGAACTTTGCCTTCAGATTCCATATCCTCGTGGACCGAACTTTGTGATAAGTTCCATGCCCGTTTCGGGAGCAACCGAAGAAGAGGAAAGCCTACGGGTTCTTTGGCACAGATCCGTGAAGCTTACCAAATGAATCTTTGGGCCAGTATGTAAAGAGGTTCAGAGAAGCAGTCGGTCAGGTGTCCAACCTTAATGATCTCCAGGCTGTAGGTTTGTTCCAGAATGGATTGGATCTGGTAAAGTCCGAAAAGTTGGTGAAGAAGTTGATGTTCAATCATCCGAAGAGCTTGGCCAAGCCTTTGACAAAGCGTATACTACATCGTTGTGGAAGAAGCTATGAATCACTGAAACATCCTCTTTGGTCGGGGAAAAGAGTCGGTGGCTCCTAAGCCCAAGTTGAACAGAGAGAAGCGGGGGTATAATGATCTGGACGAGGGCGCTTCAAAAAGTACAACAATTCTGGCGGCAAGGAAAGTCATCATCCCTCCGTTCCTACCCGAAGGTGAATAAGATCTACACCAAACTAAACACTGATAGATCGATAATTTTGGATCAGATCAGAAACCAACCTTTCTTTGAGCCACCCCGTGATAATTACCGAACTGGGCAGGGTAACTCTCGTAAGTATTGTGGCTATCATCAAGCAACCGCCACGACACTAAACGAAAGTGTTGCAATTTGAAAGACTTTGTGGAGAGGAAGATTAAAGACGGCTTGTTGTGCGCAGATGTGGTAATAGTAATAATCGTAGAGAAACGTTAACCGTCTTTGTTCGGGACGGTTCAAGGGGGCTACAAGATCGCCGCCAAGGCATGTTATCGATGTGATAACCGGTGGGTCCGCGGGGAAATTGATAGGGAAGAAGAGAAGGGCTTACCTGAATTCGGTCATGACTATGACAGATGCTCACCTGAAAGCAGATAGACCATTCCCCGGGACTGTCATATCATTCACCGACGCTGACTCTCCTTCTGAGCCCATCGAGCCGCATGAGGGGGCCTTGGTGATCACAGCACAAGTGGGCACGGTGGACATGAAGCGCATGATGATAGATAATGGATCTTCAGTGGATATCCTGTATGCCCATGCCTATCAAAGGATGCACCTTGATGGGAAGAAAATGGAGGTCGGGCAGGAAGCTCCTTTATACGGCTTCAGCAATGATCCTGTCAAAGTTGCAGGCACTATTGAACTCCCTTGTTGTCTTCTAAGACAACACCCCAAAGAGTCGAAATAGTGTGTAAATTCTATGTTGTGCACGTTGATTCAGCCTACAACGCTATACTGGGAAGACCTACTTTAACTCGCTTCTCCAAGTCGCGTGACCTCCATCCTCATTTCAAAATCAAGTTCCCCACGGCTCATGGAGTAGGAGAGGTGGAGGGGACTTGGATCTAGCCCGACGATGCTACCTAATGAATCTTGTTATTTCCTCCGGAGTGGGGGTCAAAAAAAAGCAAAAGCGGCGATGACAATTGAGATCGAGCCTTTTACCGAAAGTAGTTACGAACAGATGGTGATTCTGCGGAGGAACTAAGAGGTCGAATTGATCCTTGAAAGCCGGACAAGACCGCAGTGAAGATCGGTTCAGTCTAAACAGAACCTCTTCTGACAAATCTCATAGAACTCTTACGTCTTATGCATGCGGATATTTTTGCATGGGGAACCGAGGACATGCACGAGTTAGTCGGAAGATAAATGAGCATACCTTTGAATGTAGATCCTCAAGAAGCTTTGCCTCGGCAGAAAAGACGGATCTTTGCTTTGAACGACGTAAAATTATTGATCGTGAAGTAAAGAAAGTCATTGGTCACCGACTTTATATATATGAGATTGATTATCCCGAATGGATGGCTAATGTGGTGTTGGTGCGAAGCGAGAATAGAAAATGGCGGGTTTGCATCGACTACACCGACCTCAATAAAGCTTGTCCAAGGATTTTATCCTCTACCTCATATTGATCGACTTTTATCGATGCCACTTGGGGTATGCATTACTAAGCTTTATGGATGCTTTTTCAAAGTTATCACCAAATATCCATGTGTAAAAGAGGACATCCCAAAGACCGCATTTATTACACACCGTTCGGTGTACGCCTACAAGAAGATGACTTTTGGCCTTATAAATGCTGGAGCCACTTACCAGAGAATGATGAAATTCATCTTCGATAGGCAGCTGGGAAGGAACATGGAAGTATACGTTGATGACATGATCGTGAAAAGCATGCACGTTCAGAGTCATTTGGACGATCTAGAGGAATGCTTTCGATCGTCTCGCCATCGCTAACTAAGGCTTAATCCGGCCAAGTGCACTTTCGGCCTCGGTGCAGGGAAGTTTCTGGGTTATCTTGTTAGTCAAAGGGGTATCGAGGCCAATCCAGAGAAGATTCAGGCCATTCTTGACATGAAGACTCCTCAGTCATTCAAAGAAGTCCAACGTCTAACAGGCAGGATTGCAGCATTAAGGAGGTTCGTCGCCAAATCTGCAGAGAGGTGCCTTCCTTTCTTTGATACATTGAAAGGCCCAAGAATGCGAAGACGTTCCAATGGACTTCAGTGTGAAGACGCCTTCCGAGCATAAAGGCGTATCTTTCTTGGCTCCTTTATTGGTGAAACCCATTCCAAAGCAGAGACCTTATATCCAGATTCCGGCGGCAAGTTCGTTAAGCGGTTGGGCGCAAAGGTGGTTCGGAGATCGATGGAAGACAACATCCGGTCTATTATGTCAGTCACGTCCTGCGAGATGCTGAAACCAGGTATCCAAATGTTGAGAAATTTGCCTTCGCCTTGATAATTGCTAGTAGGAAGCTTCGGCAGTATTTTCAAGGTCGGCTCCTGGTTGTCTACACGGATCAGCCATTGAAGAAGGTGATGGGCAAGCCAGAAGTTTCAGGAAGGTTAGCGGCGTGGACAATGGAGTTGTCACAGTTTTTCATCGAATACCATCCACGAACCGCTATCAAAGGCCAAGCTTTGGCCGATTTCATAAGAGAATGTTCGCTCACCGAAGCGATGCTTAAGTTACCGGAAGTCAATCGTCCGATCGAGCGATTCTTGCAGCTTCTTCAACAGAGCGAAATGTTTGGACTCTATATGCAGATGGTTCCTCTACCCTAATCATTAGTGGTAAGGCAGAATTATCTTGACAAGTCCTGGACGGGTTCAAAATTCAACAGCCATCGATTTGGATTTAAAGCGACAAACAACGGCTTTAGTATGAAGCGGTCTTGGCGGGTGTTCGATTGGCAAAAGAGTCTAGAGGTCCTAACCTTATCATCTACAAAGACTGACTCTCGGTTGGTTGTCAAACACCTATCAGGGGACTATGAAGCTCGTGGAAATCGGATGATCAAGTATTTGGCGGAGTTAAAGGACCGACTTCAGTATTTCGCTTCGTACGAATTTCAGGGCATAGACCGTAATGACAATTCTATCGCCGATGCATTGTTGAAATTGGCTACTACGGATGCAGATGTTTTTAACGGATCCGTTTACTTGGAAGTTCTACAACAACCGAGTGTTCAGCATGAAGCATTGTTGTGTATCGAGCGATCTAACTGCTGGATGACCCCCTACATCGAGTATTTGGCAGATGGCGTCCTTCCTTCAGATCAGATGTTAGCAAAGAAGATCAAATACAAGAGCGACAACTTTGTTCTTATTGATGGGGATCTTTATCGATTGGCCTTTTCTTCACCATTACTGAAGTGCCTGGTCCCATCCGAGGCGGAATATGCTCTTCGGAAGTTCACGAGGGCATTTATGGTGATCATATGGTCGCTAAATCTTTGGCTTACAAAGTACTTGACAAGGATACTATTGGCCTACAATTTTCAAGGAAGCTACAGAGTAGTGTCAAAAAATGTGAAAAGTGCCAACTCAACAAATTGATCTCATATCACCACCCATTGGAAGAGCTATACTCGATTTTATCTCCTATACCCTTCATTTATCTGGGGGTAGATATCTCGGGTCCATTTCCTAAAGCTAAAGGTCGTTAGCTTTGTCATAGTTATTGATTACATGACTAAGTGGGTAGAGGCGGCCACTTGATTAATTACAGAGCAAGAATGTTTGAAGTTCATAAAAAGAGTCCGTAGTGTTTCGCCGGGATCCTAGAGTATTAATATCGACAACCTGCGGACGTCGGTCGTGGATCAAAATTTGAAGCATTTTAAAGGAGTTGGGATTCAAGATAAGAAGACTTCTGTGGCTCATCCACAATCAAATGGCCAAGTTGAGGTGACCAACAGATGACTGCTAAATAGGGATCAAGCCTTGAGACTAGATGAAGCTAAAGGAAGATGGCGAGGAGGCGCTTTCAAATGTGTTGTGGGTTTAATGGACTACACCAAGGACTACCATCTGGGATTCACCCTTTCGATCGCCTATGGTATGCGATGCCTTAGTCCCTGTCAAAATCGGATCTCCAAGTCTTCGTCACCAATACAAAGAAAAATATACAATGACGAAGGATTGAAGGCCAATTTGGATCTGCTAGAAGAAGTTAGAGAGGTTGCTTCTGCTTAAATTGGTCTTATCAACGAAGAGTAGCTAAGCATTATAACAAAGGAGTCAAGCTCAGCAGATTTGAAGTAGGAGACTTCGTCCTCAGAGTAGCCGAAGCTTCTACACCTCAAAACACGGAAAGTTAATGCCAAACCGGGAAGGACCATATGAGGTGATCAAGTATCCAAACCGAGCACTTACCTAGGTTAAGGGCATTAGATGGTTCCAAATCAAAAACACTTGCACGTCAAGGCAAAGCTTCTTGAATACTTTCAATAAAGATCAAGTTGATTCATCGAAAAGTCCAGATATTATTGTTCATTATCAATAAAAAGACACTTTTTCACTATTGGTCCCGGTCCTATTTTGTCCTATGGTCACTATGGTGTAAGGAGGAATGGTAGGACTTCTTGGCCATTCGATGGAAGCCATTTGTCGCTTCTACCCCGAGTGGTGAGCGAAGGATCCTATATTAATTTTACCGGGTGGTAAATCAATGGTCACTATTGGTCCCGGTCCTATTTTGTCCTATGGTCACTATGGTGTAAGGAGGAATGGTAGGACTTGGCTTGGCCATTCGATGGCGACCATTTGTCGTTTCTACCCCAGTGGTAGCGAAGGATCCTATATTGATTTTACCAGGGTGGTAAATCAATGGTCACTATTGGTCCTGGTCCTATTTTGTCCTATGGTCACTATGGTATAAGGAGGAATGGTAGGACTTGCTGGCCATTCGATGGCAGTCCATTTGTCGTTCTACCCCGAGTGGTAGATGAAGGATCCTATATTGATTTTACCAGGGTGGTAAATCAATGGTCACTATTAGTCCCGGGTCCTATTTTGTCCTATGGTCACTATGGTGTAAGGAGGAATGGTAGGACTTCTCGGCCATTCGATGGCAAAATTTCATTTGTCGTTTCTACCCCGAGTGGTAGATTTAGGATCCTATATTGATTTTACCGGTGGTAAATCAATGGTCACTATTGGTCCTGGTCCTATTTTGTCCTATGGTCACTATGGTGTAAGGAGGAATGGTAGGACTTGCTGGCCATTCGATGGCAGCCCATTTTTCGTTCTACCCCGAGTGGTAGACGAAGGATCCTATATTGATTCTACCAGGGTGGTAAATCAATGGTCACAACTGGTCCTTATATCTTGATCCTTATATCTTGGTTTTCATATAATTGTTTCACCCCGAGTGATAAACAAATGACCGATCTCACACTTCGGAACCGATGAGTATGTGGTACTTTATTTTGTTTAAGTGTTGAGTTCGGAATGCCTCGTTCTTTAACATCACTTTATCTTTTATATCACATGCTTAATTGTTAATTAACAATTTGAGTTAAATCCTCGAAGTGTTTGAGTTCAGTCCTTTCTGTTCAGTTAAGATAAATCATGTCCATAAAATTCAATTCCCTTCGTCTCATACATTAACTATTATATATCTTAACTCGATTCAATTGCTTAGGTTCATTTTATCGATATTGAATTATTGACAAAGAAACTAACCGGAACATAGTTCACAATTAAAGAGATTGCAAATTAAATCGGAAAAATTAATACATTCATTTGACCTATTCATTCATGAACAAAAATACACTAATATAGAAACGTAAAATGTTTAAATAGATAAATTTTTACATAAGTCAGAATGAAAGCAGGAAGAACACCTAGGCACCACCTTCGTCTTCGGAGTTGAGTAGAGTTGGGTCCAGTTGAAGCGTGAAAAGTTTTTTCTTTGCCTCTCTCTCCAGCCTCTTATTAGCCTTCCGAGTAAACTTTCATGATCTCGACGTTAAGCTCGTCCGAGTCTCTATATTCTCACTCAGATCGCTTTACGAGCTCTTCTATTGAGAATAGGACCCCTTCCCTCAAGATCCTTTATTTTAAGACGAAGCTTGTGGCGTTTGTTCTTGTGTCTCCGTCCTTCATCCTGGGCCTTTGATTGAGCCTCGCCAAGTTGAATAGCCAGGCTTCGGTTGGCCGAAGAAAACTCCTCATTTTTTGCCCTCAGCAACAGGTTTTCTTCGACTAAGCCGGCGTTCAGATCGGTTAAAGTTTGTTGGCTAGCTTCAGAGGCGGCCAACCTATCTCTTGTGGCCCTTACTTCGTCGTCAGACGTCCTCAAATCCATCTTAGCTCTATCCAAGTCTCGTTGGAGGCCATCGATGACTTGAAGAGAGTCTTCTCGATCGGCCCTTTCTCGAGCCAAGGTCGATCTCAGCATATTGATCTCTTGTCGCATGAAATCTTCCTCGGCTTCCCCATTTATGTGTCTTGGACGCAAACGTCCAAAGACAGCATTAGCCTGCATATGTTCGGAACAGTACTCAAGCCAGTATCCAGATATACAATTAAGGACAGAAAGACAGAAAAATAAAGGAATGATTATTTACCTTAGCCAAATAGCTCATCCCTTCATCGAGCAAATTCCCGTCCGTGTGATCACTGAACCTATGATCGTCAGCGTTCCTTACGAAGGCCCCGAATAGGTCGAATCGAAAAATTAGCATTGAATCTAGGCCATACAATGGAGATCCCACCTACGGCATGATAGCCCGACACCAAGGACTTGCTTGCTTCTCGCGAAGGTCTTGACCTTTCGGGGAAGGAGCCGGTTGCTCGGGAGGAGTAGGTTCGAGTTCGCTATTACACGGTCTCGGGAGAGGGAGATTTGTTTGGACTGGGTTCTTGTAGAGGAGTGACCGATGCAGAGCTTGGGTGGCTGTCAGGTGTTCGTTTCCTCTTCCTGGACAGGGTTTGGACAGCTTCATCCTGATCACCTTCTTCGCCAATCAGATTTCTACAAAGTGATGCGAAGGGGGGTATGATCGAAGATTGGGGCACCCTAAGCTCTTTGGCGATCAAAGGTGTTATCTTGCTTCTCGGCTTTTTGGTGCGGAGGATGCTTCTTCGATCGGAGACGATCGAGTAGGCTCCTCGTCGTCGGTGTGACTGGACGTGGTGGTTGGCTCGATTTACGGGTGGCTTTTAAGGGGTGGAAAGGGTGTTATTCTGGTTTTCCGATCGCCTCCTCTTCGGCGGCGGGCGAGAGTCTCTTCCAAACAGAACCTCTTCTTGACTCTCGGCTCGTCAATTTGGAATTCGTCTGTACATGTTTCCGGGATTGGTTCGGCTTCGGGAGAAGCTTCTGCTGCCTGAGTTTCAACAGCTTCCGAAGGCTTCCCAGACAAAAAATCTTCGAGCTCCTTTATCTCTAAAGAGCTCGGTTTGATCAAAGATACTGCATAACCAATACAACTCTGTGTTAGAATCCACATCATAAAAATATTTTCAAAAAATTCGTATACATATAAAATAAACCGATACTTACATTTATGGTCGTATAACCATGCTTGCTTCGAGAGGAGTCCGTGCTTCCACTCCTCCTTGGGGAAATTGTCAAAAAGTTCCATCATTTCCATTTCTCTTTCTTGAAATGTCTCCAAATCGTGAGAGATCTTCTCGCCAATGGCCCGATTCGGTAGAGAAAGAGATTTGGGGCCTTTGACGTAGAACCATTTTTCATGCCCCTGTTGCTCGAAGGCGTGTTTACCAAATGAACGCCTCTCTCGAACTTCTCTCCCGACTTGGAGAATGCTTACAATGGCCTTGAACCCCTTCTCCCTAGATTGTACTATTTTGTATATCGTAAAGAAGGAGTCCAGGAGGGCTCCACGCCCAATTCATGGCGAAGGCCACGAAGGCCAAGATGTGAATGTCTGAGTTCTAAGATTAGTTGAAGCGAACCCCACCCCGAAACCCCAGCGGGGTTATTATGAAGATATGCAGAGGGAAACGAACCCCTTCTCCAAAGTGGGGTCACAGAACTACCGTCCAACCCTCCTCGCCGCTGGTACATCTTCTCACCGGATCTAGGAACCCTAGTGCGTGGGTATCCGGATGTGGTATCGGACCGAATTCTCTTCGCCCAAATTTCCGTGACGATCGAGGGAGTGTTGGCGTGCGAGAATCGCTCAGTATTCCTGTAGTATTTGGAGGGGGTTTTGGGATTTATGGGGGGAGGGTTCTTATCAGATTTTGACACTTTTGGGTTCAGTGTCGAGGCTCCTTCATGAGCAGCGGTGGTAGGGTTTGGTGGAACAGCAGTGAGTGGGGTTACCAATATGCGAGAACCTTGTACAGAATCCTGGGAAGCCATTGTTGGTTATTTGCGAAAGAAAGGAGAAAGTTTAGAAAGTCAGAGAGTTCAGAAGGCGCTCGAAATTCAAATGAGCAGGTAAAACTGTCAAAGTTGATAAAGTTACCTTTTATACTGACGGTTACACGGTGTTCAAGGCCGGGTCATTAAATGCTATTGATGATTTGGAATTTGAATGGGAAGGGTCCGGTTCCGGGTCCATGTATCTATTAAATAGGGTTTTTTTTGATTTGGGCCTCCATCCTCTTCTCCTTTTATTTCGTGAATAACGATTGGATACACTTCAATTATATCTCACTATGGACCTTTATTAAATTATCTTAGGCCATTCATAGTTTTCTATTAAACATTATGTTTAACAAAAAAACTAGGGGGCAATGTTGGGGCGTGATATTTCCTATTTTTGGGCCGGGTACATTGGGCCTACTCACATGAAGAATCCATTGGGCCTTTATTTTTTCCGTTAAATTCACTGGGCCCAATCACCATATTATATCCGTTTTAATCTCTAAAGCCGGGTCAGTCCAGTGGATCGACCCATTAAATATTTTAATAACTGTTACTTTAACTTGTGATGATGAAGAAGCATGACGGTTGACCAAGGCTCCTGCCATGCATTAATGTGGATGGGATCATAGCCGGCCGGCGGTAGAAAACAGTGGCCAAAAGCAGTAGATAAACCTTATATAGTCGGCAGAGCCCATCGATCGTAGGGGTGTCGGGTAGCATCTTGGGTGGCACAAGAATCCAAGCAAAGATAGTATAACCTAGCAAGGAAGCCATCGTATAGAGGTACGTTCTCACATATATTGATTATTCATATTCTCCCATACACACACAACTGAGAATTATTATCTCTCTCAATACACTAGACCATACATTCCTCCATTGTTAACTTTGTGAACACGTATTAATTCTCACACGCTGAAGCTATCCCCCTCGACGGAACCGCCAAATCAAGCTTTCAGTGTTGATCGTGTTTCTTTATCGTCAGGATCGGGGACGCCTTACGTGATTGGGACGTGGAGAAAGATCCTGGCGTTAACACCTTTTATTTATCATCACAATTTCCTTAACAAGTCATCGCTACAAAGTAAATATTCAATAAATTTAAATATAAATATTGGACAAACATACATCATTAACGATTGTAAATTTACATATAAATTAAAGAGTTCTTTACAGAAATATACAACAATTATAAAGTAATTACACCATTAGTGCATCAACAAAATAATTACAAAAAGAGTGTAATTAGAACCCATATTACAAAAATAGTACAACTCACATTAATAAGGAAACCTAAAATCAAGAAGAAATAACTGCCATAATTAATAATTCAAATTCAAATATTTGGGATCTAACAACAAAAACAAATTCAAATTCAAAATAATAATTCAAATTCAAATATTAAAATTCAAATCTTCATCTCCCTCACATACACTTTGAAATAATAGTTAACAAATATATAAATAAATAAAATATCTGTACATGTAAATTGGGCTTTGTTTTAGTTTTTACTTTTTTAGTTCTCTCTTCCAGCCGGCTTCTCTTCCGCTACTCCGCCGCTACATCGTTGCGAATCTCCGTTGTCCAAAACGCCAATGGAAAGAAGAGAAAAAGATTCGCCCTACAAAAAGTTTAAAAATAAATAGATGTAACTTTTACTATTCTGAATTTTTTTTATGACTATATTGTTACTCATAAATACTAAAATAGTTACCTTTGTATGAATGGTTGGCTACCAACTGCATCACATTCAAACGAAATTGGTAACTTAATAAAATTGAATTGGTTACCTTGGTCTGAAGGTTTGGCTACCAACTACACTATGAAAAAATTGCAGGTGTGGATGTGAATTGGTTACCTTGGTATGAAGGTTTGCTTACCTTGATCTGAAGGTTTGGTTACCAACTGCACTAAGAAAAAATTTAAAGTGTGGAGGTTGATTGGTTACTTTGATATGACAGTTTGATTATCTTTGTGACGCCCCCAAAACAGGTATACATCACCCATCTTGAGTCACCAAATACATGGTACAAAATTCAAATACAAACTTAAATATACAACTGTCGTGTAAAATACGACAAAACATAAACTGAGAGTTTAAACAAGAATATTGTCTTCTAAAAAATATCCACTCTCAATGGAGTCCTCATAGACAGTATACAAACTCAAATTCAGTCCTCATTACATTTATTGTCACACTATTTAATAGAATAGTGAGGACTACTAATGCTATCATCTGGACCATCACTCCGTTCCCCGACTTATCCCAGCTATATTCTCATTTCCTGAAGAGAACAGTGAAGGAAAAGGTGAGCTCAACTAGCCCAGTAAAAAATATTATGACTAAGATAATGCAGAATAAATTATCATTAGTCTTCAACAATGTTAAACTGATAAAATGCAATAGACATCAAGTTTAACTGCAGTAGAACAAACAATCCATTCAAAGAGTCAAGTAGAGAATAAAATCTACTATCTTTTATGATTTAAAAAGTTTTTCATCACTTTTATCGCTGAGACTCAGCTTAATAAATAATCCACATCATCAAATCATCCCTGCACTACAGGCCAAGGATATTATTTAATATCACAACCACGAATTATCCATGCACTCGGGCCAAAGATAATCGTGTTTTCATCAACAGTCCTGATCATGCCATAAAACAATTCATCTTTGCTCCCTTGGACGAAGAGAATCCATAGCCATAATCATACCAAAAATTGTCCATCAATACACTACGGGCCAATGAGGACTTTTTCCACATCATTTGTAACATTAAGGTCATGATTATACCGAATAATCCCTGGTCATAATCATACCAAGTCCATCTATGCACTACAGGCCACAGATGACTTTCAACAAAATATAAACATGAGGATGATGACAATGATATAAGAATTCAATAAAACAAGTTCAAGAATTAATTATCCAGAAACTAATAACGTCCAAATTGTCAACATGATACTTCTTTATAAAGTAAAATTCAAGAATAATATTCTTGCACCAAAAATAATTTGGACAGAAAAGAATCAATTTTTCGTCGTGAATAGTACCCCGTGAATAGTACTTCGGGGATAGTTTCTCGTGAATAGTAACCTGATATGAAAAGTACTCCAAATACCCGAGTGAATAATATTTGGGTGAATAGTAATTTTGGTGAATAGTAACCCGTGAATAGTATTCTGGCATAAAAAGTGTCCTAAATACCCGAGTGAATAATACTAGAGTGAATAGTAATCGGTGAATAAGAATCTTAGGAATAAGAATAGTAACTCGTAATAGAAAATACCAAATAAAATGATATTTCATGACGCCAGATATAGAAGTTAAAACTTTAACCAACTAAGTATAATAAAGAATGGAATAACAAAAGAAATCACCATGCATGCGGTATTTAGATGTATGTGTTATTCCAATGTAATAATAAATAATCGGAACCGAATCGGTAGCGTAATACGCACCGACATGATATTACAATAGAATAATAAAGAATGGAATAACAACAGAAATCACCATGCATGCGGTACTTCGCATAGATAGGTTATTCCAATAGAATAATAAATAACGGAACCAGGTCTGGTGTAAAACACACAGACAGGATATTCCAACAGAATAATAAAGACGGAACCAAGTCCCAAGAAAAAAAAGCATAAACGTGATATTCCTACGTAATAATAAAGATTTAAACCAGTCCGGCGTAGAAACGCATGCATGTGATATTCCAACAAAATAATAAAGAATGGAATAATGTAAGAATTTCACCAAGTATAGGTATCCCACAGATACAAAAGTTATTCTAATGTAATAATAAATAATGGAATAATAAAAGAATTTCACCAAGTATAAGGTAGCACAGATACAAAGTTATTCCAATGAATAATAAAGAATGAAATAACGAAGTTCTCTTCATGAATATCAAAAAATACCCTTTACCTCAAAAGAAAGACCGATATCTCGGAATAAAGAAGTAGCGAGCTTCTCTTCTTCTTTTTCTCTATAGATTTCTCTCTATAATAATGGCTCTAAAGCTTTAGTGAATTGGTGAGAAATGAAGGAAGAATGAGCTTCTATTTATAGGAAAACATAGTTTCAATAATTGCACGTTTTGGGGCTCGAAAAATTACAGTACAATACCTCCAACTTTTCTTTCATTTTTAATTTAGTCCTGCAAGTATTATCAATCTTGCACCACCTCCCCTAATAGTAAATCATGTGAATCAATAGTAAATCATGTGACTCAATAGTTCTAGACATGTGAAAATACGAATTACAATATAGTACCTCCATCTTTAACTTAGTCATGCAAGTATTATCAATCTTGCACCAATTCCCCTAGTAGTAAATGAATGTGACTCAATAGTACACATATGTGAACAAATAGTTATATAAGCATGTGAATAAGTAGCAATTAATTGCTCATTTATCCGATAAATTACCCGATTTATCAATATAACCCCCAGACATCAATTATCATCGGAATAGATGTCGATTTCAACTAACACCAATAATTCCAACACAATAGAACTATCAAATTCATCTTTAATCAACACGAACTTATTCATCATTAATATTATAACTCACAATATTTAACAACCAGGTCATTCTCAGGAAAGATGGGGCTTTTCAATAAGGATTTCTACCTATTGGTGCGCAATTAGGTGACTAAACCTCTCCTTGGCAAAACTTCTAGACATTGTAAATATTGCAATTTAATAATATGAATAATTTTATCGTCTAAATTATTGATTTAATAATATATCATATAATGCAGAGGATACTATGATAATAATCGAATCAATAATATGAGAGATATGATGCAACAATTACTATAGCAATAATTGAGTATAACTGAGTGACTTCTTACGTAAGCATCAATAATCAATACCGTGTACTACTATGTAACCACACGTATTATTGTACTTTTACTACCGAGTAGTTCAACAGTATCAACGGTAAAACTTCCGCCGTTATTTTCAATAAAATACTTTTGTCATTTTCTCAATCCGACAATAATTCCGTTGTGGGGTTCACCAATGATTGTACCGTCGTTCGGATATTCCCCGACACAAAGAATATTTCCCGACCAATCGAATATAATATAACAACTTGCAGACTTTCCAAAATTTATAAATATTACCCACAACTATAACATTATATTAAATACACACCATAATATTCAAAAAAAAATTGAGAAATTTAAATCTTTATTCGTAAAATTTGGGATTTTACAATCTCCCCTCCTTATGAAATTTTGCCCTCAAAATTTACGCACGTACCTGGTATGCCGAACAGATGAGGACACTTCGTCCGATTCTAACTCTTGAGGTATTACCTTTGAGTGTTGAATACATTCCAGGATTTTAACAAGTACATCTTCATGCGTTAATTATCCGCTATCTCGTCCGGTTCTAAATCAATAATGTGGTTCGGGTCATCCACATATTTACGTAACATCGATATGTGAAAAACGTTATGAACACGCGACATACTTGGCGGTAAAACGAGTCTATAAGCCACAGTTCCTACTCGATCGAGGATTTCAAATGGGCTAATTAAATCGAGGGTTGAGATTTCCTCTCTTCGTCGATTCTTGCTTCTAGAATAACGCCCTCTTGAACCTTCTTCTTCACATTCATCAGCTTCGGGTGTGTAACTTGAGTGACTTTAACTTTATCGATTAAACTCGATTCTACTCGTATATTCGTTATCTTCACGTGGGTTCGTATATTCGCACTCGTAAACACATACGATCTTCTACTCAACACGTCAGCTACCACGTTCGCTTTTTCACGATGGTATTGAATGGTACAATCGTAATCTTCAACAGCTCGAGCCAACGTCTTTGGCGCATAATACGTTCGTTTTGGGTGAAGATAAATATTTGAGAATTTTAGAAATGGGTTTTGTACTGGGGTCAATACAAAATTCAATTTCACGCTCTAGAGGTAGGCTAAGAAGTCTTCAAGAATACATTAGGAAATTTATTAACGATAGAAATATCATTCAAAACTGTGACTCTCATCCAAGACTTGGATAGCACATGTAATGAAGGTTTCTCCTAACGGAGTTTCAACCAATAAGTCAAAGTATAACTTCTCCGGAGTTAAATTTAAATGTTGAACGTAAGTAAGAGAGATAAAATAATGGGTAGAACCGGTATCTAATAAGGTATAGACTTCGAAAGAATTTATAATTAACTAACCCATTATAATTTTTATTCAGGTTCCTCATCACGAGAAAAAAAAACGCTTTCTCTTAAACTACCAGCTTTGGCTTGTCTGGGACATCTCTTGGCATCACCATCCCAGCTGGACTTGACTTCACCATATGAAAAAATTGAGCTAGGTGACCTTCTCTTCCATAATTAAAATATGTTTTGGATTGCTGCGTACAGTTTTGACGGATGTGTCCCTCCTGTCCGCATTTGAAACATACGACAGGTGGTCGTTCTTCTTCTTTTGAAATGGGTGCTAGTGCTGCTGTCTTTCCATCATTATTGAACCTCCTCTTCTTGAAATTTCCACTCCTATTATCTTGGCCATGATTACCACCGAAGTGGTTACCATTCTTGGCATGATAATTTCCCCCACGATGGTTATCATTGTCCCGATGACCGTTGCCACCGGTACGATTATTATCGTGTTGTTGGTCTTTGCCTTTTGGTTGTGCTGACTCATTATCGCGCTCCAATAACTAAGCCCTATTCACAACATCTGAATATAAACAAATTTTGTGAGAAATAAGGTATTGACGTATATTGGGTTTCAAACCTTTTAGAAACATTCGCGTCATTCTGTCATCATTATCAACTAAGTTGGACGCAAACCGGGACAGCTCGACAAACTTGGCTTCAGATCTTTGACACTGCACTGTCATGTTGTTTTGCTCTATCTTAATGAACTCTACCTCTTTCATGTGATGAATACTTTCGGAAAGTACTTGTCATTGAAGATTCTTGAACTTCTCCCAAGTCATCTTCATCACGGGTAGGTTGAGTACGCTTTTACGATTCCCACCATGAATCGCCTCTTTTCATGACATGAAGGTGGCAAAGGAAACCTTTTGCTCCTTGGAGCATCCCAAGACATCAAATATCTTGTAGATCTGTTTTATCCACGTCTCCGCCTTAAGTGGTTTTGGCTCTCCAAAAAACTCCGGTGGTCCCAGCTCCTTGAACTGTTTAGCAGTGATCGTCCGAGAGTTGCCAGTTTTTCCACCTGTATTTTGGACAGGAGCCGCTCTTGCCTGATGTTGCATGAATTGCATAAAACCTCTAAACATTTCATCGTTCATCATTTGGTCAGTGTTGTTGTTTGCATGAGGATTGTCGCCTTCCTGATGCACATTATCCTGATTATTGATCTGTGGAGACTCAACGGTCTCCTATGCTCCATTGCTATTCTCAACATTCTCGGATGTCATTTTCAAATACTGCCACAAAACAAGGGTTAATTAACATGTCACATATAATCCCTATACTCTGACCAACCAATTAAATATCAAATAAACTTAGGTAGGTCATACTAGCGAAGGAATTCCCCGTCTCTCCCCTCCTAGTTCTTGTCTCACATCTCAGCCAGGGATCATATCCCTAAGATTTGATACCAACTGTGATGCCCCCAAAACAGGTATACATCACCCATCTTGAGTCGCCAAATACATGGTACAAAATTCAAATACAAACTTAAATATACAACTGTCGTGTAAAATACAACAAAACATAAACTAAGAGTTTAAACAAGAATATTGTCTTCTAGACAATATCCACTCTTAATGGAGTCCTCATAGACAGTATACAAACTCAAATTCAGTCCTCATTACATTTATTGTCACACTATTTAACAGAATAGTGAGGACTACTAATGCTATCATCTGGACCATCACCCCTGCTTCCCAGACTTGTCCCAAATATATTCTCATTTCACGAAGAAACGGTGAAAAAAAGGGTGAGCTCAACTAGCCCAATGAAATATTATAACTAAGATAATGCGAATAAATTATCATTAGTCTTCAACAATGTTAAACCGATAAAATATAATAGACATCAAGTTTAATCGCTGCGGTGAACAAATAATCTATTAAAAGAGTTAAGTAGAGAATAAAATCTATTATCTTTTATGATTTAAAAGTTTTCATCACTTTTATCACGAGACTCGACAATAAATAATCCACATCATCAAATCATCCCTGCACTACAGGCCAAGGATATTATTTAGTATCACGGCCACGAATTATGTGACGCCCCCAAAACAAGTATACATCACCCATCTTGAGTCGCCAGATACATGGTACAAAATACAAATACAACTTACTTATACAACAGTCGTGTAAAATACGACGAAACATAATCTAAGAGTTTTAATAAGGATATTGTCATCTAGACAATATCCACACTCAATAGAGTCTTCATTACATTTATTGTCACACTATTTAACAGAATAGTGAGGACTACTAATGTTATCTTCTGGACCATCACTGCTTCCCTCGACTCATCCCAAATATATATTCTCATTTCACGAAGAGAACAAATGAAAGAAAAGGTGAGCTCAACTAGCCCAAGAAGAAATATTATGACTAAGATAATGCAGAATAAATTATCGTTAGTCTTTAATAATGTTAAACTGATAAAATACAATAGACATCAAGTTTAACTGCGCGAGGAACAAGCAATCCATTGAAAGAGTCAAGTAGAGAATAAAATCTACTATCTTTTATGATTTAAAAGTTTTCATCAATTTTTATCATTTGAGACTCGACAATAAATAAACCACATCATCGAATCATCCCTGCAGTACGGGCCAAAGATATTCATTAAATCATCAATGGTCATGATTATACCAAATAATCTCTGGTCATAATCATACCAAGTCCATCTCTGCACGTAAGACAAAGATATACAACAATAAAACCAATAATCAACAATTCATCTTTGCACGTAAGCCAAAGATATATAATTCAATAAACAACCGTCCATCTTCGCACGTAAGCCAAAGATAACTTTCATCACCATATAAGCATGAGGATGATGACAATGATATAAGCATTAATCAAACTAAAACAAGGATAAATATTAAAGACTTTAATTTTATCCAAATATTATTCATCACTTAAATAGCTCATAATCTAATATTGTTAATATTATAACAATATTTTAATCACCTCTTAAACTTATAAACAATTTATTTCAATTGTTTACACTTTATCAAATAATGCATTTAATCATTCAAAAATGTCATACTCATAAGATTTCATCACCAATGATCAAATCCCTTATCAACAATCTACATATACCTTATATAGGATTTTCAAGCCATAAAATCCTATTTTCTAACTTTGTTACTTCACATAACATATTTAACTCATATGTTCGTAACTAAACTATTTTCATGAAAAATACCAAATCAGTCCCAAAAATATTTCTTTTCTGGGATTTAGCATAATATAGTCCTATAAAGAACATATATTTTTCTCGGAATTTTTAAAATTCATTTACTATTTTTCAAAAAAATTAATTTCCAATTAATTCCTTAAGAAATTAGCTACCTCAAGTTTAACTCCAAAAATTTCCAAATCTTGGAAGAATCTTACACATGTTAACGTGAGCTTCCAATTTAAATTTCATGGTCATCGGAGTTATAGAACTCCGGTTATAAGCGTTTTAATTCGAAAAAACTTAAATATTGAAATGGTCATAACTTGCTCATTTTAAGTCGAATGAGCCATTTTTGGACAGAGGTTCTTTATACCATATACTTTCATGTCCCAAAAAAGGCGTAATTTTCTCTCACAAATTAAGTGGCCAAAAATACCTTTCTAAAATCTGACAAGACAGATAGCATTTCTAGAATTTCCGACTTTTGACTCCTTTGCTAAAATCACCACATGAAAATCTACAACACTTTTTCCAAAGATTCCATTTGGAGATGCTACAAAACTCATAGATCTAACTCTAGAACTTGACCACACTCAAAAATTCAAAATATAATAGGAGATATGGTCAATTGAATTTCATGTTCCATTTTCACCAAAATCGATTTTCAACCCTTTGTGATTTCTAAGAAACTTTCATGTTTTCACATAATAACCAACATAACTCATCATAACACTTACTAATACTTCATATACCCATGATTTTCATCACCCAAAGCTTTTATTATGACTCTCATCATAATCAACGTAACGAGATCATTTCCACAATTTAATAAGGAATGAATATAAAGGATCATTCACCATGCATGTGGTAATCCACATGGCGAGTTATTCCAACAAAATAATAAAGAATGGAATAACGAAAGATTCACCATGCATGCGATAGAGACCGCATGACGGTGTTATTCCCAAATGAATAATAAATAATGGAACCAGTCCCAGCGTAACGCACGCATGTGATATTCAAGCGAATAATAAATGCGAATAATAAATAATAGAACCAGTCCCCAGTAAACGCATACGGACATATTCCGGCGAGAATAATAAATGCGGAATAATAAATAATGGAACCAGTCCAAGGCATAAAATGCATGTATGTGATATTCCAAGCGAATAATAAAGAATGGCATAATAGAAGAATTTCACCATGTATGCGCGCAGATTTTGATAAAAGCGTTATTCCAACATAATAATACGAGAATGGAATAATGTAAGAATTTCACCATGTATGCGGTACTTATATAAGCAAAGTTATTCCAACATAATAATGAAGAATGGAATAACAACTCTTACGAGTATTGAAAGAAAGTAATTCTCTTCATGAATACGAAAGAATAATTCCCTTACAGTACAACAAATAATATCCCTTACCTTAGAATAAAGTCGATATCTTTGGGTAGAGGTAGCGACTTCTCTTCTTCTTTCTCTCTATAATTTCTCTCTATAATAAATGCTCTATAGCTTTAGTGAATTGGTGAGAAATGAAGGAAGAATGAGCTTCTATTTATAGGAAAATATAGTTTCAATAATTGCACGTTTTGGGGCTCGAAATATTACAGTACAATACCTCCAACTTTTCTTTTATTTTTAATTCAGTCATCCAAGTATTATCAAACTTGCACCACCTCCCCTAATAGTAAATCATGTGACTCAATAGTTCTAAACATATGAAAAAATCAATTACAGTATAGTACCTCCATCTATACCTCCATTTTTAACTTAGTCATCCAAGTATCATCAATCTTGCACCAACTCCCCTAATAGTAAGTGAATATGACTCAATAGTACACACATGTGAATAAATAGTTATATGAGCATGTGAATTAGTAGCAATTAATTGCTCATTTATCCGATAAATTACCCGATTTATCAATATAACCCCCAGACATCAATTATCATCGGAATATATGTTGATTTCAACTAACATCAATAATCCCAACACAATGGAACTATCAAATTCATCTTTAATCAACACGAACTTAATTATTCATCATTAATATTATAACTCACAATATTTAACAATCAGGTCGTTCCCAGGAAAGAGGGGGCTTTCCGATAAGGATTTCTCCTTATTGGCGATCAATTAGATGACCAAACCTCTCCTTGACAGAACTTCTAGACATTGTAAATATAGTAATATAATAATATGAATAACTTTGTCGTCTCAATTATTGATTTAATAATATATAAAATATTATGCAGATGATACTGTGACAATAACTGAATCAATAATATGAGAGATATGATGCAAAGAATTATCGTAGTAATAATTGAGTATAACCGAGTGACTTCCCACGTAAGCATCAATAATCAATACTGCGTCTCTACTATGCAACCACGCCAGACATCTTGTTTCTTTTACTACCGGGTAGTTCAACGGTTTTTAACGATAACACTCATCAATTATTTTCATAAAATATTTTTGTCATTTTCTAACTATGACAGTACTTCTGTTGTGGGGTCCACCAAAGATTATGTCGTCGTACGAATATTTTCCGACAAAAAGAATATTATATAACAACTTGCATACTTTGCAAAATTTATAAATACTACCTACAACTATAACATTATATCAAATTCACACAATAATATTAAAAAAATATTTCGAAAAATAAATAAATATTTATTCATAAAATCTGGGGTCTCACAATTTATCCATGCACTACGGGCCAAAGATAATCGTGTTTTCATCAACGGTCCCGATCATGCCATAAAATAATTCATCTTTGTTCCCTTGGCCGAAGAGAATCCATAGCCATAATCATACCAAAAACTATCCATCAATGCACTACGGGCCAATGAGGACTTTTTTCCACATCATTTATAAGATTACGGTCATGATTATACCGAATAATCCCTGGTCATAATCATACCAAGTCCATCTATGCACTACAGGCCACATATGACTTTCAACAAAATATAAACATGAGGATAATGACAATGATATAAGAATTCAATAAAACAAGTTCAAGAATTAATTATCCAGGAACTAATAACGTCCAAATTGTCAACATGATACTTCTTTGTAGAGTAAAATTCAAGAATAATATTCATGGACCAAAAATAATTTGGACAGAAAAGAATCAATTTTTTGTCGTGAATAGTACCCCATGAATAGTACTTCGGGAATAGTATCTCGTGAATAGTGACTCGACATGAAAAGTACTCCAAATACCCGAGTGAACAATATTCGGGTGAATAGTAATTTCGGTGAATAGTAACTTGTGAATAGTAACTCGTGAATAGTATTCTGACATGAAAAGTGCCCTAAATACCCGAGTGAATAATACTAGAGTGAATAGTAACCGGGTGAATAGTAACTCGTAACAGAAAATACCAAATAAAATGATATTTCATGACGAGTATAGAAGTTAAAACTTTAACCAACTGAGTATAATAAAAAATGGAATAACAAAAGAAATCACTATGCATGCGGTATTGCAGATGTATTGTTATTCCAATGTATAATAAATAACGGAACTGTCAAAGCGTAATATACGCAAGCGGGATATTACAAATGAATAATAAAGAATGGAATAACAACGAAATCACCATGCATGCGAAGATTTGATGTAGACAAAGTTATTCCAATAGAATAATAAATAACGGAATCAGTCGGCGTGAAACACACGTATATGATAATCCAATGTAATAATAAAGATGTAACCGTGTCCCAAGTAAAAAGCATGATAGGATATTCCAATGTAATAATAAAGATTTAAACCAGTCCATGCGTAAAACACATGTATGTGATATTCCAACAAAGATAATAAAGAATGGAATAATGTAAGAATTTCACCAAGTATAGGTAGTAGCACAGATACAAAAGTTATTCCAATGTAATAATAAATAATGGAATAATAAAAGAATTTCACTAAGTATAGGGTAGCTCGCGTATACAGGTTATTCCAACAGAATAATAAAGAATGGAATAACAGAAGTTCTCTTCATGAATATGAAAAAAAAAATACCCCTTACCTCAAAAGAAGACTGGATACTGGAATAGTGAGGTAGCAGACTTCTCTTCTTCTTTTTCTCTATAGATTTCTCTCTATAATAACGACTCTAAAGCTTTAGTGAATTGGTGAGAAATGAAGGAAGAATGAGCTTCTATTTATAGGAAAATATAGTTTCAATAATTGCACGTTTTGGGGCTCAAAAAATTACAGTACAATACCTCCAACTTTTCTTTCATTTTTAATTTAGTCCTACAAGTATTATCAATCTTGCACCACCTCCCCTAATAGTAAATCATGTGAATCAATAGTAAATCATGTGACTCCATAGTTCTAGACATATGAAAATACGAATTACAGTATAGTACCTCCATCTATACCTCCATCTTTAACTTAGTCATGCAAGTATTATCAATCTTGCACCAACTCCCCTAATAGTAAATGAATGTGACTCAATAGTACACACATGTGAACAAATAGTTATATAAGAATGTGAATAAGTAGCAATTAATTGCTCATTTATCCGATAAATTACCAGATTTATCAATATAACCCTCAGACATCAATTATCATCGGAATAGATGTCAATTTCAACTAACACCAATAATCCCAACACAATGGAACTATCAAATTCATCTTTAATCAACACGAACTTAAATTATTCATCATTAATATTATAACTCACAATATTTAACAACCAGATCGTTCCCAGGAAAGATGGGGCTTTCCAATAAGGATTTCTCCCTATTGGCGCGCAATTAGGTGACCAAACCTCTCCTTGGCAAAACTTCTAGACATTGTAAATATTGCAATTTAATAATATGAATAACTTTGGCGTCTCAATTATTGATTTAATAATATATCATATAATGCAGAGGATACTGTGACAATAATTGAATCAATAATATGAGAGATATGATGCAACAATTACTATAGCAATAATTGAGTATAACTGAGTGACTTCTTACGTAAGCATCAATAATCAATACCGTGTGCTACTATGCAACCACGCGTATTATTGTACTTTTACTACCGAATAGTTCAACAGTATCAACGGTAAAACTTCCGCCGTTATTTTCAATAAAATACTTTTGTCATTTTCTCAATCCGACAATAATTCAGTTGTGGGGTTCACCAATGATTGTACCGTCGTACGAATATTCCCCGGCACAAAGAATATTCCCCGACCAATCGAATATAATATAACAACTTGCATACTTTCAAAAATTTATAAATATTACCCACAACTATAACATTATATTAAATCCACACCATAATATTCAAAAAAAAATGAGAAATTTAAATCTTTATTCGTAAAATTTGGGATTTTACAACCTTGGTATGAAGGTTTGGTTACCATCATCCAGTATTTGAAGGAACACATTGAACACGTTAGAATGGGCTTTCTCAATCTCATCAAACAAAATAATTGTATATGGCCTCCTGCGGACAATTTTTGTCATTTGACCTCCTTCGTCATACCCAACATAACCAGGTGGAGCTCCTATTAACCTTGAAACTGCATGTTTTTCCATGTACTCACTCATATCTATTGGGGCATCAGTACCGATAGTAACCTTGAAACTACACTGCTCTTGGTAGCTGCTTCTGTTGGGGCATCAGTACCGATAGTGGTAGGGAAAGCTCTATTGGGAACTGTTCCAACAACAGGTGCTGCATCATCAATTCCATCGCTAGTTTCGATCTCATCTGAAGGCCCCTCCGCCGGTATGGATGATGTGGCATGCTCCGCAGCTGTCGTGGCAGCGGCAAAACCCATTCCGACGATGGCGAAGAAGATGAGGGCAAGGATATACATATAGAAAGAACCCACTTCATGGAAACATAAATAAAAAGAGAGCAAGCAAGTTGCAGTAGACTCAACTATATATATATATATATATATATATATATATATATATATATATATATAAAGAATACGTTGAATGAAGAAGAAGGGTGATGACTAAGTAATGCAGTTGTTATAGATGAGGAGAGAGAGAAGAAGCCATGGAGATAACTAATCCCTAAATTAAGGAATCCTAATTGCACTAATATTGTAAATAAATATGAAATGATATTAATTGTGTAAATATTTTATGAGTACATTATTGTTGTAATTATTTTTAAAAATATAATAGAATATATAATTCATCCTAAATTAAATTCCTCTTGTGAAATTTAGGGGTAAAATATTTTATGTAGCTATGTTTTAGGGGGATAGCCTCATGAAATATTTTATATAACTAAATCATTGATTTTTAGCTTTCATGCAAAGTTTGTAGTTTTCAACTCTTGGGTCTGTTGGATTAATTGAGGAGTATCCCTATATCTGGTTTGGATTGGGCTTTCACTAAGTTGAAGATATATATTCAAAATTTTATAAACAAATGCTTATGAATTTAGATAATTTCCTATATACTGGTCTCAGTATAAAATAAACTGCAATCAATACAAATTAATTATAAAATAGTTTATTACCAATTATTAGTTACATCAACATGAAAATATTGATTTTGAAAAATTATATTAAATTTTTATATTTCAGAACGAACAGATGGAGTAGTCCTTAATATTAATTGTTGGATAAATATTAAAAAGAATACTATATAGGCATATAGGTCCCGTCCGTCTAAACTGGAGACAGTAAAATACAGACATAATGATAAAAGGATGGCCATAGAAAAACTAAGAAAATGAACAATCATTAGAGTTGCACATCTTTTGACCAGAGCCGGCCCTGGGCTAGGTCTACCAGAGCGACTGTTCAGGGCCCAAAATTGAGGAGTGTCTAATTTTTAAAAAAAAATTATGTATATATGTGTATAAAAAAATAAAAAAAAATTATAAAATATAATATAAAATAAATCAATAAATTAATATGGAGAATCAAAATACTCTTAACCACAAAAAAAAAAAAAAAAAAACCCTTCAACCCTCTCAGTTCATAACACAGTTTTTTTTTCCGATAATTCTTTTCTTCTCCAATAAAGTTAGAAAATAAATCATCCACCAGCTAGATCAGTGCCTTTCTTTGAAGGTAATTTTTTTTAAAGATACATATAGAATCTAGATATATAAATTTTGTAAATTGTAATATATATTTTTGTTAACTTTTTTTTATTTATTATTTAATTCAACAGAAAACTTGGCGAGATTCTTGTTCTTTGTTTTTAATGCAATGTTTACAATTCGGAGTACTCTTTTTTCTTCGTTTGAGGTTTTGTCCCATTAGATTTTCCCCAAACAAATTTTTTAACGGGGTCCCAAAGTGTTCTTACTTATCTTTTATAAATTCTTATAATTTTAATAAAATTAATTAGTTGATAATTTATTTATTTTTTTGTTTAATTTGTATAAAGGGGCACACTTGAAATTTTTTGCCCTGAGCCTTACAAAACTCAGGACCGGCTCTGCTTTTGACGGAAGTGGTGAGCATGAGGTGATTTTCTCTCTACGTATCAATATTGTATTGATTAATTGACAAACTTATCATGAAGTTACTTTCATGGTAACCGGATCCTCTTGACATTTTGAATTTAGAAATTAATATTTTCACAATATTTTTTGATATTTTCACATTAAAAATGTCGCTATAGATGTATAGCAATGGTAAAAACTATCGCTATAGTTATAATTTATAGCGATCATTTTCATATAAAAATATTATTTTTTATTGTGAATTTATTAATTTCTTTTGAATTTCGACAAACAAAAATCGATAAGGACCGATTTGGAATACACACAACTATCTAAATGCAAATTGATAGACGTAATTTCTAAGATCATTAAAATATTATCATCAATTTCAGGAAATTAAAATAAATTTAAAGTTTTTTTAAAAAAATTATTTTATGAAACGATATTCTATTATTACAATTCAATAAGAAACATTTTATCCTAGCTAAGATCCTAGAGGAGAACCTGGTTAATAGAAAAATTAAGGGAGAACCTAAGAAAATAATGAAACTTTTTGTGTCGACAACCTATTAATTAAATTATATCGGAACATACTATTACATAAAATAAAATCAATTAGTTAATTAGATACTTACATAAATTGAGAGAAAATATTTGTATGTATCACGCTTCTACTGTGCATAAGGGTGGAGGTCTTCAATTATCTTTCTCAATATTATGATGGATGTATAGGTGTGTATAAAGTTCTTGAGACGACAATTGGAACCAAATCCTAACTAATTTATTTATAGAATAGCTAAAGGTCAAAATCGTCCATCAAGATTATGAAATTCTATGGCCCATTATGTCAAATTAATATTAGTAATAATATTTATGAGCTACATAATTACCAAACTCATAAATAAAGTGATTAAATTAATACAATATGTAAGTCCAATAATTACATAAAGAGTAGAGGCCACATAAATAATAAAATATTCTAACATTCTCTCATTTGGTCGAAATACTATTTATATACAAAATATAACACTTACAATCATTAATTTGGCCAAGTATTAATTTAATGTCTACATGATCTTGTTCAAATAAAAACATCAATGCGAATTAATACAATATTTGTGTCACTATTATCACAAGATCTCCATTAGTTACACAATTAGTATTTTTATTAGAACAAATATTAACATTAAGCATAACATGTATGAATAGAGTTTACACAAGTGGTAATAGATTAAACTCATTCATATGGTCCAAAACATAATTGTTTGCTCAAAAGTTCTCAAATGTGCACAATAAAGAGAATAGCAAACCATAAACATAATGTGAAGTTCAAAACAATGAGCTCAAAAAATTGTTGTCTTACATCAAAATAACTCACTAATTAAAACTATCAGTTAAACCCATGTCGGCAATATGCTCTAAAAAGAGCTTGGGTGGTAAGCCTTTCGTAAGTGGATCCACCAACATATCATGCGTACTAATATACTTAATGACAACGCTTTGATCTTCAACTTTGTCCCTGACAAATAAGTATTTAGTGTCGATGTATAGTCCAGCACCACTCAAAATGGTGCTATTGGAAAAACTAACAGCATAACCATTATCACAAAACACTTTCAATGGTCTTAAAATGTAATCTACAACCTGAAGTCTTAAAATAAGATTCCTCAATAATATAGCGTGACAAGTAGCATGATAACAAACCACCTATTTTGTCATCATCGTGGAAGTGGTAGTGAACTCATGCTTATGACTTCTCCACGAAATAGGGCCTACTGAAAGCATAAAGATTTACCCTGATATAGATTTCTTTTCGTCCTTACACTTAGCAAAATCAGAATCAGAATAACCAACAACTTCAAGGTTATCTGTTTTTATGAATGTAAACATAAAATCCTTAGTACCCTGTAAGTAACGTAAAACTTTTTTGGCTATTTTTCAGTGATCCAAACCTGAATTTGACTGATAACGTTCAAGCATGCAAGTTATAGATGTTATATCTGGACGTGTACAAACTTGTGTATACATAAGACTCTCAACCACAGAAGCATGCATAGGGAATTAGATTCATTTGATCACGTTTAAGTTGATTCTTAGGACATTGATATGAGCCAAATTTGTCACCCTTAACAATAAGGGAGACAATAGAGGAGAAATTTTGCATGTTGTATTTGTTAAGAAAATTTTCAATATAAACTCTTTGGGACAATCCTAATATCTCGCGAGACCTATCTCGATGAATTTCAATACCTATAACATAAGAGAATTCACCGAGATCCTTCATATCAAAATTTCCAAAAAGGAAACGTTTAGTCTCATTCAACATGTCTAAGTTAGTATTTGCAAGTAGTATATCATCAACATACAAAACAAGAATAACAAATTTACTCCCACTGACCTTCAAGTATATGCATTGATCCACTATATTTTTCTTAAAATAAAAATTACTCATCACCTCATGAAACGTAAGATACCATTGTCGAGAAACCTGTTTTAACCTATAGATGGACTTCTTAAGTCTACATACCATATGTTCCTTGCCTTTAACCAGAAAAACTTCTAGTTGTGCCATATTGACATTCTCATGCAAGTTGCCATTAAGGAATGCAATTTTAACATCCATATGATGTAACTCTAAATCATAATGAGCTACTAGAGTCATGACTATTCTAAATGAATATTTCCTGGATACTAAAGAGAAAGTTTCATTATAATCCACACCTTCTTTTTGAGTGAAACCCTTAGCAACCAATCGAGCTTTATATCTTTCAACATTCCCTTTAGGATCTAATTTAGTCTTATAGGCCCACTTGTAACCAACAGGTTTAACACATTTTGGTAATTCTTTAAGATCCCCAACGTTATTAAGCTCCATTGATTTCAATTCATCATTCATGGCTTCAAACCATTGAGTTAATTGATCACTCGTAATGGCCTCTTTATAGTAAATTGGATCTTTAATCTTACTTAAATCATAGTCAATCCCATTAAGATAGGTTATAAAATTATCAAAACTAGTTGATAGTCCGTGCAATGCACGGGCTTGTTTAAATAATAAATTATATAATTTATTAGTACGATCGTCCTATAACTTAAAATAACTTTTGATTTCATCATATTTATTGAATTTCTTTTTAATTCAATAAATTATATTATAAATATAAACTTGCAAATATGTAAATAATTGTGAATTTCTTATTTACACACCCAAAGATGAATGAATACACACATGGAGATTTTTATAACTAATTCATAATTCATACCCACTACGAATTCATAACAAAATTCTCTTAAATTAAACACCAAAATTACAAACGTTAACAAACTCAAAATAGCCCATTTTACATCCTGAAATTTAAATGGCACATAAAAATACAATATTATATCATCTAATGATTTAAGCAATCTTTGATCTGATGGTCTTGTTTTCGATTTGCTTCCTTAGAATTGTGTTCTTCATCCCTATTAAATAAACAATATATCAAAAATTGCAAGACAAATATATCAGAAGATATAGGGCTACCAAATATAAATAGCAAGACCAAAAGACCTTTTTTCAAAACAAAGAAACTACAACAAAAAACCCAACTTCAATAGTTAGTGCAAAACCAACCGTAGAGGTTAGAAAATTTTGGAAAACAACTACTTTGAAAGTTACCTTAGATGTAGGTCAACCATCAGTACCAAATTCCAAGCATGCAAGATTCTATATTAACTTTATATCCCAAAAATTGCATTCCAAAAATTGAATTCTACATCAAATTCATATCCCAAACTCAACAAATAACACAAATAAAGTTATTAGTAACTATCAATTAATATAAAAACTTAATATACTTTTGGATATTAACGTAAAGAAAAAGCTCGAAGTACACAATTAATATAAATTAGTTGAATTACCATAGCATAAAGATTCACTTTTCTTTCGATATACACCCTTAAAATGAAGTTTCAAATTTACTTAGATCATTTGAATTTATTTTCAAAAGAAATCTTTGTAAAGTATACATTAAAAGTATACCAATAAATAATATTATAGCTCTTTCTCATTTCGGATATATCCCATTTATGTGGTGTAAATGATGATAACATGTAGAGAAGCACTTCATTCACAAATGCATGAAATGACTTAGTTATCTGAGTAATATTTATCATTCATTAGGTACATACAAAAACTTAACTTCTCATTATCATCTCTTGCACAAAGTGCAAACCATCAAAAGTCCATAGTGATCAGATCATATGAGAATGAAAGCCTGTAATGAGTACCTACCAATCTTCCAAATATCTTACTGGTTGAACATTATAAAATTCTAGCCAAGTATTCCATTTGAAAGTTAATGAGGCCATTCAACTAAGGAACAAATCCAAGTTTACCTTCTTAAAATCCTCTCACTGCAACCCATTTGTAATTAAAATTGAATATTCATCATTAATTGACAATACAAAAATGCAATTAATTCCAATTATTGATCACTATATCCAAAACCCAAATCTAAAGTTGTTTGGTTATAAAAGAACGAAAAAGAAGGAAATGGGGTGAATGAATTCCCAAAATCCCCTTACGTAGCATAATATTACCTATCATTTTTTGACTTTTGAGCAAGTGCCTTGAACTTTGAAGAATTATCCACTTCAATCATCTTCCTCTCCTCCATTTGCCTATGTAGCGCTTCTCCAAGGGGACTGTTGGCAATGACTTTTACCACACTGAATGGAATCGCTGAGAATATCAAAACTCCTGCAAGCTTCAATTTCAAAACACAAAACACAAAATTCATCAATATAATATAGATATAGAGTGGGGCAATGGGTATGAGGAGATGAAAAAGATGGTTTATCAGTCCAGTCATTGGTTTTCCAGCCGAACGTTTACTCAAAATGGATCAAGATGTAGTCCAAGTCATTTTGGATTGCAAAAAAGACATTTGAAAGAATTTAGTTGATGATTACTTAAAAAACTGCCTCGAAACTCTAGATTTACGTGGTTAACGCTTCAGAATCGCCTCAAGCGTGCCTGCGATGTACCAACTTATTATCAATGTTGCTCGCAAAAATTCGAGGAAGAGAAGTCGGTGAGAGGAGTGTTTTATATAGGTGTAGAGGCGATCGGGAGAGGTACCACTTACCAATCCTTTTACCTCTTAAACTTCATATCAGCTACTAAGCACCATCATTCAAGATAATAATAAAATATCAATGATCGTATTAAGTCCAATAAATTATTCATTCAAACTAATGAAATCATCATTATATAAATAAATAGTTTATGTTATACTTGATCAAGAAGGAATTGAAAATTGCTAGTATGAAAAGCTTCTTTGTAGGCATAAAAGTCTCCTCAAAATGATGCACTCTTCCTTGAGCTAATTTGTCTAATTGAAGGCTAAAATGACTATGTATGACCTCTCTATATCATTTCATCAAATAGGTAATGTGGAAGTTTAGTTCAGGGAGAAAAATTGAATCCAACCTTAAAATCAAATAAAACCTCACTTTTTGCTTGGTAAGCTTTAACTTCTTAGCAATTGATATGTTAAGAGAGGCTACCTTAAAATATGTTCCCTTGACTTACCGAGACCTAGATGTAGGGTGTAACTCAATAATATGATTCAGAACTACCACCATTTCCCATGTAACTACTTCCACCCAAGCCACGACTGGAATACATCGATGAGTAAGAGTTATCGCCACCTTGATGAATGATAGAATAAAGGCACACATGATAACAAATAAATATTGGATGCTAAAAGTCTCAAAAAATAAAATTTTTAGAAATTAGAATGAAATCATACATCACCACCGCGAGACATGTAATCACTACTAAAGCTAGAATAATACATTCCACAAACATCACTACCACTTTGTAAGAGCACAAAATCCATAATAAGATAAACACAAACGATTTAAGAAAAACCACACTCACATTTAACTTCCTATTTGAATCAATAAAATATCGATTTTGACACATCGTGCGTTTTATCCAATAAGAAGATTCATAAAACATACCTCCATTGTAACCCATACCCTGACGACTACTATAAAGCCCATGAGAATCTTGACTGGAGATAGAAGTTCTGTTGCTACCATATCCCATATTAGATCTCCCAAGTTTGCCAAAAAAAATAAGTCAAGATGTAACAACAATAAAAAACAAAAAGGAATGATAGTTACTGCATAATAACATACCTCAATAACTATAGAAAGAGTGGGTAATCCATCGATCTGACGATGAGATTGAGATGGGATCGCTAAAATCGAGAGACGTCCAAAAAGATGTGTTTTTATATATTCCGATGAATACCCACGAATCTGGCCACCAAATTGAGTTAGGAACTTGGAGGCATCAAACTGATCGATGGGTCTAATCCCAGATTCGCCAGAGAGAAGCTTATCACAATATGCATCTACTTCATTCCCAAAACGGAGAAATTTCGTAAACAATTGGGAAGAGGAAGACGCGATCGACAGGAAGAGAAATTGAATTTAATTAAGGAGGATATGAAATTAGAAAAAATAATACATAAGATGACTGATTGTTAGCCTGCTCAAGAAAAAAAAAGGAATGGGTTAATTGAGAAGACGGAGGAAAAAGAAGAAGAGGAAGAGGAGATGAAGAGGGGAAATCTGAAGAGTTTTGTCGATTGTTTTTCAATTGACCGAGTTACTCTTAATTAATTAAGAGTTAACTCAGTGAGTTTTCCAATTGAAAGACAAATTGATTTAAAATTAATTGAGTTGGAGGATAGCTGTGATGTATTTATATATAAGGATTGATTAACAGGCTTTCTAGGTCTTTTGGACCTATATAAAGGTTGCACAATTTCAGGAATATGATTTTCAATAATGTGAGGTTCAACATGAAGTGGTGGCTCAGCTATTTCAGGAGTATCATTCACATCAATAGGAGGTTGTTGTGCTTCACCCTCTTGAATTACAAGATAAGGAACATAAATCCTATTTTCTTCGAGATCAATTTTTCTAGGCTCACCACTCCCACTTAAATCACCATTCTCTAAAAACTTAGCATGCCTAGTCTCAACAATTCAAGTTGTATGCGAGGGACAGTAAAATCGAAAACCCTTAGATCTATCAAGATATCCAATGAAATGGCAACTAATGATTCTAGAGTCAAGTTTCTTTATTTTTGGATTAAAAATCTTAGTCTCGACCACACTTGTAAGTATTTTAAACTAGGTTTCCTACTTGTCCAAATTTTATAAGGAGTGTTAGGGACAAATTTTCTAAGAACCCAGTTTAAAATATGAACAGCTGTCTTTAATGTCTCAGTCCACAAAAATATAGGTAAGTTGGAATTGCATAACATAATACGTACCATATCCATAAGGGTACAATTTCTCCTCTCAGCTACTATAAGGCCCCAACTTTTATGAATAAAGATTAATTTTCTCTAAATATCATTTTGAATATTACGGTATGTTATAGTTGTGGGTAATATTTATAAATTTTATAAAGTAAGAAAGCTGTCATAAAATATTCGTTTGGTCGGAGAATATTCGTTTTAACAGGGAATATTTGTATGACGGCACAATCATTGGTGGATCCCACAACGGAATTACTGTCGGAGTTAGAAAATGACAGAAATATCTTTTTATAAAAATAACGGCGAAAGTTTTACCGTTAACTGTTGAAATACTTGGTGATAAAAGTACAATAATACGTGTGGTTGCACAGTAGCACACGGTATTTTCAGTATCTTTGATTATTGATGCTTACGTGAGAAGTCACTCAGTTTTATTCAATTATTGCCACAGTAATTGCTGCATAGTATCTCACGTTATTGATTCAATTATTGTCACAATATTTTTATTATTAAATCAATAATTGAGACGACAAAGTTATTCATATTATTATTTTTATTATTGACAATGTCTAGAAAGTTCTGTCAAGAAAAGGGGTTTGGTCACCTAATTCCGCGCTAATAAGGAGAAGACCTTCTCAGAAAGCCCCCTCTTTCTTGGGAATGATCTAGCTGTTAATATTGTGAGTTATAATATTAATGATGAATGTTATTAAAAATGTGTTTTGTGAAGTCAAGTGAATTGAGATAAATAGAGGAGTATTTTATGAAGTATTTTTTATAAATTTGGTTTATTACATGGACCCTAACTTACTCGTTTTTCAAAATCATCGGTAGAAAGTTATCTCAGTTTTTTATATATATAAGGTATGTCGGTATATATAAATATATGTGTGTGTATTATATATATATATATATACTATTTTTTTTTCAGCCGATCGAAATGTCGTCCGTGATTTTTCCACTGTGCAGTCCATGATTTTATTTTCTAAATAGTATCATGTCATTCTCCTATAAATAGGATGCTTAGTTTAGAAATAAAAATCACACCAGAATCAGAAAATTCTTCTTCTATAATATTAAGCGTATTTCTTTAGAGTTTAAGGAAGCTTTGAGTGTAGAAAACAGTATAAGTTTTCTTCAAGAATATCTCTGCTATACCAGTCGGAATTGCTCTCTTTTTGAGGTAAGGGGTATTATTTATTTCATATTCGCTACGATATTATTTTTTTTCGTATTAAGTAAGTGATATTATTTTCGCTCAATATTAAGTAAAGAATATTATCTTCGCTCAATATTCGTAAGGAATATTATTTTTTTGTTCAACGATCGTAAGGGATATTATTTTTGTTCAATATTCGTAAGAAATAATATTTTCTTCCATACTATGTAGTATGTAAGTAATATTATTTCGTTTTATATTTCGAATTCTACACTCATTTTATTAAAGTATTGCTTCTATACTCCTTGAAATTAGTAGAATATCCTTAAAATTTGCGTTTCATCTAGTATCGTTCCACATAAATATTTTTCTAAACATTCTTGTTGAATTTTAAGCTTTTCATGCCGGAGTACTATTCATATATACGGCACTATTCATACGTACGACACTATTAATATGTACGGTACTATTCATACGTACGGTACTATTCATGAAGTACTATTCACATTGTACTATTCTCGAAGTACTATTCACCAGGTACTATTCACCCGAAAAATTAATTTCTTTTCTGTCCAAATTATTTTTGATAAATAGATATTATTCTTGAATTTTACTCTACAAAACAGTTATCATATTGATAATTTAGACATTTTTAAACTCTGGATAAATTTAAAGTCTTTAATATTTATCCTTGATTTTGTTTGATTGATGCTTATATCATTGTCATCATTCTTATGCTTATATTGTGATGAAAGTCATCTTTAACCTGTAGTGTATAGATGGACTGTTGATTGGTATTGTACACTACAAAAAAATGAGGCTTCAGCAACAACTGATTTTCGTTGCTAAAGGTGCCAAATTTCGTTGCTAAAGGGTTTTGGCAACGACTTTATTGTCGTTAAATGCCTTTTCGTTCTTGAATGAGCGTTGCTAATTGTTTCGCATGACGAACGTATTTTTCGTTGCCAAAAGTAATACATTTTGCAACGAAATTTGGCTTTCATCTGAGACATCGATCCTTTAGCAACAAAATGTATTGTTGCAGAATAATTAAAATGTCGTTCTTAAAAACCCCATTTTGTTGCAAAAGCCTACTAATTGGCAAACGAATGAACTCTTTTTTTTGCAACGACCATGCATTTTCGCTTAAATTGACACCATTTTGCAACGACATTTTTATTGCGATAAATTATGAAAATTGTTGCCTAAGCTTATTTTCATTGCATGAATGTAAACTTTTAGCAACGATTTTCGTTCTTTGATTATATTATTTGGCGGCGACATTATCTTTGAATCAACAACGAAAATGTTTGTTCTTTGGTTATTTTTAATAACAACGAAAAAGTAAATCGATTAGCAACGACATTATATGTTGCCGTTTGTTTATATGTGCAATGAAAGTTGATATAATTGACAACGATAAAAAATATTGCCTTTTATTTTAGTATTAGCAACAATATCCTCTCCAATGTTATTAGGTTAGTTTTTCGTTGCCAAATATAAAATTTTTAATGCCATTAGCAACGAAAATTTATTGCTAAATGTATAAAAAATTATTTCTATATTAAAACTTTTTCAATGCTTTGGTAACGAATTATATTGTTGCTAAATCAAAATTTGACATTCTTTTTGTGTACCTGACTGGCTCAATGTCTCCATAGCAAATAATAGCAAAAATACAAAAAACTAAAATATTATTAACTTAATAAAATCATCCACTACATAATCATTCATTATCTTTACAATTAAACATCTAAAGCTACCACAGTTCTTCAATCAAAGTATATATCTACATATATAGAGAGAGTACAATTCATAATTTCATCCATCGTCTTCCGTAAACGTAGCACGAAAATTTGATACCCAGTATTGTAAGGCAGGTCGTAAAAGCAATCTTCCTACACATTTAAAAATAATAGCAAGTCAGGAAAATAAAGCAAATAGGTCACCAGAGGCACTTAGTGCCAAAATCAATACACAAAGACAATAGAGTTGCTACGTGGTACTAATGTACACCGTATTGCTCATAAGAAGAAAAAGACAAATAGGAAATCACAATATCATTTGCTACAAATCCAAATAGAAAAATAACCTTCAGTGTGACTATATGATTGCTCTGTTACAAGAAAAAAATTGGAATCTTAATCGGCCATTTCATGAATTAATTTCAATAAGCATAGTTGTAAACATATTTTCTGTTACAAGACTTGTAGATTATTATTATATGTTGACCTCAAGTCAGAATTCAATCACATTCAACAACCACAAGCATCACATAATCTTAAATACCATTACACAATCTTAAATAATAATGTTTAAATTTCTATATAGAAAGGACAACAATTATGGAAAAGTTGAGGCTATTAGTCAATGTAAAAAAACTTTTCTTGAGACGACAAATTTCCATAAAGTATATGCCCCAAAGATGCTAGTTATAATCACATACATCATATATTAATTTACCAAGAATTCAACATGTTGCAGCAGACATTGAAAAGACACATTTATTGATAACTTGGGAATTTTGAAGTGGTAAAGGCAGAACATACCCAGGTCAGCAAGATAAGTTCATCCCCTTCATAATTGGGTCCGACAAGAATAGTCCCTGATGAAGAATAGTCCCTGAGGGTTGGTATGGTCACATATTAAATGTCGACTATCTCTCATTTTGATCATGAAACCATCAGAACTGCTCTTCACCTCAACTATATTGAAAAACAGATGAAACACATAAATAGATTATATGCTATTTTGCATATACTTCATATGAAAAATTAAAAACCACCAAAATTATAGTATATTGCTTGCAACATCCAGCTGTGATATTTTAAGCAAAATATTAGCAAATATATGAGGAACTTTAACTATTGTAAAATGGAGATGAAACTGACTTCACAAAGATGAGGCGTCTATTTCGATGCCAAACACAATGACTAGGAAAAGCCAAGATATCAAAGGTCCATGATATGATATGCAAGCAAACTGAATAATAAAATTCAGCTTAATTTTATACATGAAATAAACCAAATCATTAATACAATTAGCTACATACATGGAAGGGAGCCTGGTCTTTTCTTTCATCATTTTGAAAGTTAATGCGGTGTTTGCTTTGTTAGTGATCTGCAATCCTATCCAAGTCAAATAAATATACCATAAGTATAATGACTATATAATTAACAACCACAATGCCTAAAAAGTAGAAGTATCCTGCAAAGACATCAAATTTGACCTTAGCTTTTTAAAAATAATTGACTTTCAACAAGGAATAACAATAATTTAGAGCAATGTAATCATATAATGAAAAGAATAGTGCAGTAAATAATATACTAACATGAACCGTGGAACTTTCATCTGCAGTTATGCCTTTAAATAAGTTTCTCTTTGCAACCTCTTCTTGTGACATTCCAAGAACCCGACTTCCGTCATTTTTACCATCCAACTTTGTGCTTGCATCAGGCAAATCTCTTGTCACACACATAAGTAGATCTCTAATTCTTTTCTCGTGAGAAATTGGTGTAGTAAAAGCATTTGTAGGCCACTAACTATTGCCAATGAGATGTTTAATGACTTCAACTGCTTTATAGACTGAAACGTCGACGAATAGACTATGAAGTATAAAGGCTTTCCTGTCTCGAACTTGTCTCTCTTCTGCTGTTTTACAAGGCATTGCAGCCAGAATTGAGAACTCTTTTTCCCACTGCCTATAATCATGTTTACCATCTCTTCCTTGTCCACCTCCATTCCCTCCCAAAGTTTCATCTTCCACAAGAAGTGGTAGGAAAAAAGATGGGTTATCAGCAACAATTGGAACAAAAATAATTACTCACATCATGAAAACATTTAAATAACATTTAGCATGAAAACAATTTCTAACCATAATACATAGAAATAAAGTACTTACTCACGACATTAAAGACACTTATTATTTAACGCAACAAACCCACCAAGGAGTGACTCGGTAGAATATGTTTTCCGGAGAGGTAAAACCCTTCCTCGAAGCAATAATCGTGGTTGGTTTACCAACGCATAATCTGAACACGCATAAAATTGTACACATTCACCCATACGCATTTACGTGTTTAGTTTAATAAACCAGACCCGCCAAAAATCTACTCAATGTATAAATTTGACTTTGTATAGTAACATTTTCATAACTAAAAAACTTTGAAGATGCTCACATCAATTTGGAAGGAATCATCATCTGTTTTATCCTTAAGGAATGGACAAGCAGATCTCCTAATGTCTGTCAAAATGAAAACAAAATTAACAAACAGACTATCCCTTTCATTAAATCATTGTTATGGTTCCTTGATCGTGACATGCGTCTGAAGCATGATATTGAGTAGTTAGTCACTTTTTGGTAGTTTCGATTAATTGAGGGAAGTTATAATGTTAGTTGAGAGATGAATTCAAATTACATTGAGTGAAAATTAGTTGTTGTATGATAGTAAAAATATTAAAAACATGAGGGGAAAGGAAATGAATAACCAATTTTCTCATCCCTACTCTACCATCTTTTGTGTTCTTTCATATTCTGGTTTCTCATTCGCATTTGGGAAAAAGAAATAAAACATAACAAATAAGGTTGGTCATCCGTTCCCACTCTTCTTCATTCATTGGGAAAATTCTAAGTGGAAAGGTGGGTGTTTATTTTCACTCCATTCCCAATTAGTAACAATTCAACTAACTAAAAGTACCAAAGAACAACTAACTACTCAATATCCTGGGCATAACTGTGAAGTGAACTGTTACAATAATATGTGAAGATTGAATTCGATAAATCAAATTCAACAGAAAGGTGTAAACAAGTAACATTTATATGCCATAATTTAGCAGAACAAAACATGCAAAAAAATCTAAATACAAAAAACTTTCATGCTATTTTTGAATTTAATAGTAAGTTTCATAATTAGAATCGAAAGCATATTTGTAATTTCATGGAATTGAAATTTAGTTAAAATGCAAAACATAGATTGAGTTTGCAAACATAGCGTAAGGGAACAAAAAAAACATTTTTTTCCTTTACAGAATACAATAAAATAAATAAGTATTAAGAAGTTAAAATATAAAGACAAAACACTCACATTGAATTGGGGGAGTGAGGTGAAAGAACAAGAAGAAGTTGTAGAACTGCCCAAACCTAGGGGGCGGGCACATCATCGCCGCCACGGTATCAACTTTCTCCGTCGATTCAACACCTGGTAGACAACCCGTCTTGGTCGACTTGACGTCGACAGCCACCGCAGTGGCGGCTGTAAGACCCCAACTTATTATTAAGGAAATTTAATTTTCTCTATTTATTATTTTGAAATAGTAAGGGTTGATTTGATTAATGTGGATAGTTATGGGTAAAATATGCAAATATTTCAAAATAAGCAAGTGGTTATAAAATATTCATTGTTGTCGAAAAATATTATTTGATCGATGTGGAATATTAAATCTTTGTCGGGGAATATTCATATGGCGACGTAGACCATGTGTGTGGGCCCATGTGAAAAGCGATTGGATGAAGAAAGCGACAAATATAAGTTGTTTAAAAATAACGGCGTAGTTGTTACCATTAATACTATTAAAATACTTGTGGTTAAAACACGAGAAGACACGGTATTGCACCAATTATTGATTCTTACGTATAGAAGGCACTTACTCAATAATGGTTACGATGGTTATTATTCGATATTTTATTTTATTGATTTAATAATTGCTTGCGTTGATATTTTATATTCTTGTTGTTTGATAATTGTCATTACACGGTATTTTTCATTATCAAAGCAATAATTCATATTATCCTCGAATAATATTATTAGATAACATTATTGGCAATGTCTAGAAAGTTACGCTCTAAGAGAGGTTTGGTCACTAATTGCTTGGCGCCAAGAGGAGAAATTCTTATTGAAAGCCCTACTCTTCCACTGGCATTGCTGGTTATCAATATTGTGATTCTGTAATATTATTTGTGAATAATTAATTATTGATTTATATGGTGAGGAAAATATTGATTTTATGTGGATATAGATGGAGAAAATGTTTAATGTGACAATTGTTGAAAATTAATATTTTATCTTTTTCTGATAAAATAATTTATTTAAATATATTATTTTAATAATATATTAACGGTGATATTTTTATAATGAATGTGGGATATATGAGTATATGAGGAAGAAGAGTATTTTTGTGGCACATATTTTGTGTGTTGGTGGACACAATTATTAACCGAAATTTGATTATAGCTTGTAAAATCGCCCGTTTATGAATTTCGGTCAATTTTTGTTTGGAATTTGGAAAAATTTTCTTCTGAAAAGTTGTAGAGAATTGAATTTCCTATAAAAACACGCGAGATTCGAATTTTCTAATAAAAGGGCTATTTATTGTTAATTATTGAAGTTTCGGAGTTCCGAAATAATTGATTTTTGGAAGTTTTAATTGTTTAAAATAACAAAAACGTTTTTATGGTGGGTTGGTGGGCTCATGTGTTGTTAAGCATGCTGAAAATCTGAATTCAAAGTGGGCGTAGACAAAATTTGTTAATAATTATTAATTTATTAAATTTTCTACTTTGGTGTTCTAAGCATTTTCCTATAAATAGGGTCTTTAGTTAGAATTGAAAATCACACCGTAAAAGCTGAAGTTTTCTCTCTTTATATTATCGGCGTATTCTTGTGAGTATTTTGAGTATTGCTATCTGATTGCAAGTTCAAGTCATAGCCTATATATCAGGTGTTTCAAATTTAAATCTTGATCTTTCGAGGTAAGGGATATTATTTTTTTCGTAATGATATTATTTCTTCAATATCATTATGCCAAGTATTGATCTGAATTTTTAATCAAATTTGGAACTTTTAGTGTTGGGGTTACTATTCACGTGTCGACCTTATTCACGTATATCTGATCTTATTCACGAATCATGACACTATTCATCGAAAAATGAAAATTTTCCTTTTAAGTCCAAAATATCTATTACGGATACTAGCTTTGATTGTATCTATGTTTTGATCATTCTTGAATTTTACACCACTATGATTATTTTGAGGTATTTTTGGACATGGATAAAACAAAGTATGAATCCTTAATCCTTAATCCTTGTCATTTTGTTTCACCGGATTCGTTTCTTTAAAAATATTTTTCATCATCCTCGGTCTTAAATGATGATATTATTGAATATCTTTGGCACATAGTACAAAGATGAATGATTTCGATGAATATTTTTGTCTCGTGGTCTGAAGATGAGCAGTGTTTAGATGAACATGACCAATCGATGAATATCTTTGGCACATGTAGTGCAAAGATGAATATTTGATTCGGATATATATTGATTGATGTTACGAGGGATAAAAGATGAGCGATGAACTTTTAAATTCATACATAGAAGATAGTAGTTTGCATTCTCTACTTAACTCTTCTAATGAATTATTATTTCATTGCGAATATTGATTTAAAACTTGTTGTCTATTGTATTCTATTAGATTTTTCCTGTTGAAGACTAACGATAATTTGTTGTATATTATCTTAGTCGTAATATTCTTCTTGAGCTAGTTGAGCTCACCCTTTTCCTTTTGTTCCATTTTTCTTCTCGGGAGGCGAGAATATAAGCGAGTGCGAGGTCGGGTATGGAATGAAGGTTCTAGAGAGAGTTGTTTAGTAGTCCTCACCATTTTTGTAAAATAATGTATCAATAAATGTGATGAGGATTTATTTGAGTATAGATATTGTCTAGAAGATAATATTTGTATTCAAACTCACGATTTCTTGATGTAATAATAAAGTTGTAGTTGTTTACATACCATGTATTGACAACTCGAAATGGGTGATGTATACCTATTTTGGGGCGTCACGGTTGGTATCGAGCTTAGGATATGATCTCTGGCGGAGATGGGGGAATAGAACTAGGAGGGAGAGCGAGTAAATCCTTCGCTAGTGTGTCCTACTAAGCTTATTTGTTAGTTGGTCGATATATAGGGATATTATGTGATATAATGATTTCCTTAATTAACCATTGTTTTATGGCGGTATTTTGAGAATGTCGGTAGAGAATATTAATGATGGAAATGAGGCCGTGGAGACGCATGTGTACTCACCAACGAGAAGAAGCGTCTGCAGTGGCAATGTTCCTCCCGTGAACAACACCATTGGAAGGAGATGATGAGCGAGGGGATGTTTAGAAGCTTTTTGCGAGTTCATGCAAAAATCGGACGAGGAGACTCGTGTTCAAAATCTGAGGAGGAAATGATAGCAATTCACGGGTTATCACACCCAAAGCAGTTCAAAGAGTTGGGAACACGAATTTAAGGAAAGCGAGATCCAATCATGGCGGAAACATGGGTCAAGCAAATTTCCAAGATATTCAATGTCTTGGGATGCGCGGAGAAGACGAAAGGTTCCATTCGCCACCTTTATGTTAAAATGGCGCGGCGGACTATTGGTGGGAGTCTCGTGAAGCGTACCCATCCGGCCGCTTTCGGCATGTCTTGGGAGACATTTGAAACTATTTAATGACAAATACTTTCCGAAAGTGTTCGTCATATGAAGGAAGTGGAGTTCATCAGATTAGAACAAAACAACATGATGGTATCTCAGTACGAGGTAAAGTTTGTAGAGTTATCTAGGTTTGCACCTCATTTGGTGGAGAATGAGGAACGTATAACGCGGATGTTTCTGAGAGGTTTGAAACCCGACATATGAAAATATCTCATTTCTCATAAATTTTCTCTCTATTCAGATGTTGTAAGCAGGGCTCTCAATTATTAGAGCGAGATAACAAACACAATCAATAGGGGACCACAATCGAGGATCATCTGGGAGATACCAAATAACAAAACAACGATAACCAAATGGAGAAGAAAAAAGCGGACAAAAATGGTAACCACTCTGGTGGTAATCATAGCCATGAAAATAGAAGAAGCGAAATCGGAGGAGATTTTAAAAGAGGAGATTTAACAATGACCATTTGAAGATGACGGTCTTGCGTGACGAATCTGGTTCTAAGGAGAGAGCGACCACCCGGTCGTATGCTATAAATCTGGGAAAGGAGTGACATATCAATCAAGCGCCCCAGCAGATTCAAGGTATGCTATAATTGTGGAAAGGAAGGACATATCGCTCGAGATTGTACGGATAGCGAAACCTAGTTCAATGGGGACGGTGACTCAAAAGATCATCCCAAAAAAGTCAAAAGTCAGCGGTTCTGGAAGAAGCGTTGGTTGTGGTTTGGTCAAAATGCGAGGAACCCAAGCGAGGTGATCACGGGTAAGCTATTTATAAATTCTTGCGAAGTTTATACCTTACTTGATCTGGATGCTACCCATTCATTTATCTCTCTGCTTGTGCTCAACGTTTAAACTTGACTCGGAGAAATTAGACTTTGACCTATCTGTGGAAACTCAGTTAGGAGAAACTTTCATCACATCCACTTGTTTATAAATCTTGTTTGATTCAAGTTGGCACCATTACCTTACACCATGACCTTATCTCTTTAAAGATACTTGCTTTTGATGTGATTTTAGGGATTGATTGGTTAACTACTCATCATGCCAAAATTGATTGTTTTAAAGGTTGTTAGTTTTCATATTCCTAACCAACTTTTGTTATGCAAATTCAAGCAACTAAACCATTAAAATCAATCAACATCATATCTAATCATAAAGCTATTCGTTTATTGAAAAAGCGGATGTCAAGCTTTCTTAGCCCATGTTATGGATTTGAATAAAGACACGTCAAATTTGAATAATATTCCATTGTTATTGACTTTCTAATGTATTTCTGAAGAACTTCCGGTCTACCCCGAGCGTGAAATTGAATTCTTTATTGATCTTGAACACAGTACAAAGCCCATTTCTAAAACCCCATATCGAATGGCTCTATTGAACTTTAGGAGTTAAAGGTCCAACTACGGGAGTTGTTGGACGCCGGTTTCATTAAATCTAATACATCTCCTTGGGGTGCTCTGTTTTATTAAGTAAAGAAGAAAGGCGGGAGTATGCAACTTTGTATTGACTATCGAATTGAACCATATCACCCTCAAGAATAGGTATCCTCTACCTCGTATTGATGACCTGTTTGACCAGTTGCAAGGAGCACAATTCTTTTCAAAGATCGATCTTCGTTCTGGATATCATTAGCTGAAGATTAGAACTGAGGATATTCTCAGAACTCGGTACGGGCATTATGAATTCTTAGTCATGTCTTTCGGATTGACTAATGCTCCTGAGGCTTTCATGGATATGATGAACCGAGTATTCAAGGAATATTTGGATCAGTTCGTTGTTATTTTTATTGATGACATCCTCATATATTCCAAAAGTCGTGAAGATCATGAGCACCATTTAAAGCTGGTACTCCAAAGGCTTCGTGAAATAAACTATATGCCAAATTGAAGAAATGCGAGTTCTGGCTTGAGGAAGTAGCATTCCTTGGGCACGTGGTGTCGAAACATAGAGTATCTGTTGATCCGTGAAGATTGAAGCAATACAAAGTTAGAACAATAAAAGTCGGTGGTCAAATCGTAGCTTTTGGGCTTAAGCTGGTTATTATCGGAGATTCATGGAAGGGTTTTCTCGAATCTCTACTCCATTAACCCAAATTAACTCGAAAGGATACAAAATTCGTTTGGAGCGAAGAATGCGAGAAGAGTTTCCAAGAGCTTAAGAGGAGACTTATTTATTTTGTTTCTAACAATACCATCTGGTTCGGATGGATTTGTTATCTGATGATGCTTGAGCAAAGGGTTAGGATGTGTTCTCATGCAACGTGGGAAATTCATAGCCTATGCCTCCACTTACAACTTAAAGAATATGAGAGGAATTATCCTACTCATGATCTAGAGTTAGCGGCCCAGATTGTTTTCGCTTAAAGATGCGGAGGCACTATCTATATGGGGAGAAAGTGGAGATATATTCAAACTATAAAAGCCTCAAATATTTCTTCACGCAAAAGAACTCAACATGCGGCAACAGCGTTGGCTTGAGTTGTTGAAGATTACGACCACACTATTCAATACCATCCCGGAAAAGCGAGCGTGGTAGGCGACGCGTTGAGTAGAAGATCATATGCAAGAATGAGTGCGATGATGTCAAGTATCGCATAGAGCCAACTTTAATAGAAAAAGTTAAGGTTGTTCGAAGCCAGGCCGGAGCGATCGTATGAAGAAGAAAGTACAAGAAGGTGCTATTCGAGCGAGAATTGATGAAGAAGGAATACTTGAGTCCACTCCAGACTTTGTGTCCCTAACGACTGATTTGAAGTACAAGATTATGATGGAGGCACACAATACACCATTTGTAATCCATCCTTGAAGTGCCAAAATGTATCGTGATCTTGAACATACATTTTGGTGGAACAATATGAAGAGAGAGATTGCAAAGTTTATCTCAACGTGTTTAACTTGTCAGCGTGTAAAGGCGGAGCATCTAGTACCTAAAAGTGCATTGAAACCACTTGAGATTAGAAATGGAAGTGGGAACACATTACCATGGATTTAAATTCACGGGTCTTCCTACGGTTTCTCAAGGCATCAATGCCATTTGGGTTATTGTTGATAGATTAACCAAATCTGCTCATTTCTTGCCGTCACGGAGACTTATTCCTTGAGCGTCTTGCTAGTATATATGTAAATGAGATTGTGAGGCTGCATGGCATGCCAGTATCCATAGTTTCAGATCGTGACCCAAGATTCACTTCAAGATTTTGGGTTAGCTTGCAAAAAGCTATGGGCAAGGATTTACGATTTAGTTCGGCATACCATCTTCAAACGGACGGACAATCAGAGAGGACTATTCAAACTCTTGAAGATCTATTAAGACTCTGTGTCCTAGACTTCAAGGGCAGTTGGGATAAGTATTTACCATTGGTGGAATTCTCCTACAACAACAATTATCGAGCAAGTATAGGTGTGGCTCCATTTGAAGCATTATATGGATGAAAGTGTCGCTCTCAATATATTGGGATGAGGTGGGTGAAGCAACATTGTTGGGACCCGAGTTAAATACGTGATGACTACCGAAAAAGATCCAAATGATTCGACAACATATACAAAACCGGCACAAGATCGACAAAAGAGTTATGCGGATCTTCATCGAAAGGGCGTGGAATTTAGTATAGGGATCATGTATTGTTGCGAGTTGCTTCATGGAAGGAGTTACAAGATTTGGGAAGAGAGGAAAGCTCAATCCACGATTTATTGGTCTATTTCAAATTCTTGACCGAGTAGGAAATGTAGCCTATAGACTCGCGTTACCTCTGAGTATGTCTCGTGTTCATAATGTGTTTCACATATACATACTTCAGTAAATATGTGAAAGACCGAACCACGTTATAGAGTTAGAACCGGACGAGATAGCTGAAGACTTAACGTACGAGAGAGGTACCTGTCAAGATCTTGGATAGGAAGGAGCATGTCCTACGCACAAAGGTCATACCACAAGTTAAAGTTTTGTGGAGGAATCATGCTATAGAGGAGATGACCTGGGAATTGAAAACGAAAATGAAAGCGAGGTATCCTCACCTTTTTTGAAACACGGTCGTCTTTATAATTTCGAGGACGAAATTTCATAAGGAGGGAGGTTATGAAGACCCCAACTTATTATTAATGAAATTTAATTTTCTCTGTTTATTATTTTGAAATAGTAAGGTTTGATTTGATTAATATGGATAGTTATGGGTAAAATACGTAAATATTTCAAAATAAGCAAGTGGTTATAAAATATTCATTGTTGTTTGGGAATATTAGTTTGATCGTGGAATATTCGTATTATCATCGAATAATATTAAATGCAATGGAGGCGAAATCATGTGTGGGCCCCATAATGAAAGCGATTGGATGAAGAAAGCGACAAATATAAGTTGTTTAAAAATAACGGTTGTAGTTGTTACCATTAATCTTTGTTAAAATACTAAATTGGTTAAAACACGATGCTTTGCGGTATTGCACCAATTATTGATTCTTACGTGAAGGCACTTTACTCGATAATGGTTCACGATAATTCTTGTTGATATTTTATTTTATTGATTTAATAATTGATCGTTGATATTTTATATTCTTTGTTGTTTCAATAATTGTCATTACACGTTATTTTTCATTATCAAAGCAATAATTCATATTATCTGAATAATATTATTAGATAACATTATTGGCAATGTCTAGAAAGTTACATCTAAGGAGAGGTTTGGTCACCTAATTGCTTGCTGTAGATGAGGAGAAATTCTTATTGGAAAGCCCCTCTTCTCCAGCATTTGCACGGTTGTCAATATTGTGATTACGTAATATTATTTGTGAATAATTAATTATTGATTTATATGATGAGGAAAATATTGATTTTATGTGGATATAGATGGAGAAATTGTTTAATGTGACAATTGTTGAAAATTAATATTTTATCTTTTTCGATAAAATAATTCATTTAAATATATTATTTTAATAATATATTAGCAGGTGATATTTTATAATGAATGTGGGATATATGAGTATATGAGGAGGAAGAGTATTTTTGTGGCATTAAATGTTTAACACATATTTTGTGTGTTGGTGAACACAATTATTAACCGAAATTTGATTATAGCCTGTAAAATCGCCCGTTTATGGATTTCGGTCAATTTTTGTTTGGAATTTGGAAATATTTCCTTCTGAAAAGTTGTAGAGAATTGAATTTCCTATAAAAACTCGCGAGATTCAAATTTTCTAATAAAAGGGCTATTTATTGTGAATTATTGAAGTTCCGGAGTTCCGAAATAATTGATATTTGGTTTAATTGTTTAAAATAATAAAAACTTTTTTATGATGGGTTGGTGGGCTCATGTGTTGTTAAGCATGCTGAAAATATGAATTCAAATTGGCGTAGACAAAATTTGTTAATAATTATTAATTTATTAAATTTTTTACTTTGGTGTTCTAAGCATTTTCCTATAAATAGGGTGTTTAGGTTAGAATTGAAAATCACACCAGAAACTGAAGTTTTCTCTCTCTATATTATCGAGCGTATTCTTGTGAGTATTTTGAGTATATTTTGAGTATTGTTATACGGTGCAAGTTTAAGTCATAGCCTATATCCGGTGTTTCAGCTAGAAGTACTGATCTTTCGAGGTAAGGGATATTTTTTTTTTTCGTAATGATATTATTTATTCAATAACATTATGCCGAAGTATTGATCTGAACTTTTTAATCAAATTTGGAACTTTTAGTGTCGGGTTACTATTCATGTATCTGGCCTTATTCACGTATCTACCTATTCACGAATCACGGCCTTATTCATCGAAAAATGAAAATTTTCCTTTTCAGTCCAAAATATCTATTATGGATACTAGCTTTGATTGTATCCATGTTTTGATCATTCTTGAATTTTACACCACTATGATTATTTTTGAGGTATTTTTGGACATGGATAAAACAAAGTACGAATCCTTAATCCTTAATCCTTGTCATTTTGTTTCACTGGATTCGTTTCTTTAAAAATATTTTTCATCATCCTCAGTCTTAAATGATGATATTATTGAATATCTTTGGCCTGTAGTGCAAAGATGAATAATTTCTTATGAATATCTTTAGCCCATAGTGCAAAGATGAACAGGTGTTTAGATGAACATGACCAGCTGATGAATATCTTTGGCACATTCAGTGCAAAGATGAATATTTGATTCAAATATATATTGATTGATGTTACATGGATAAAAGATGAGCGATGAACTTTTAAATTCATACATAGAAGATAGTAGTTTGCATTCTCTACTTAACTCTTCTAATGAATAATTATTTCATTGCGAATATTGATTTAAAACTTGTTGTCTATTGTATTCTATTAGATTTTTCCACTGTTGAAGACTAACGATAATTTGTTGTATATTATCTTAGTCATAATATTCTTCTTGAGCTAGTTGAGCTCACCCTTTTCCTTTTGTTCCATTTTTCTTCTCGGGGAGGCGAGAATATAAGCGAGTCTGAGTGGGGGTATGGAATAAAGGTTCTAGAGAGAGTTGTTTAGTAGTCCTCACCATTTTGTAAAATAATGTATCAATAAATGTGATGAGGATTTATTTGAGTATAGATATTGTCTAGAAGATAATATTTGTATTCAAACTCACAGTTTCTTGATGTAATAATAAAGTTGTAGTTGTTTACGTACCATGTATTGACAACTCGGAATGGGTGATGTATACCTATTTTGAAAATCCACAATGGTAAGGTCGATTTCTTGTCGTGTGCTTTGGGCCGGGCGTAGGAGAAATTTTGGAACCGGCATTATATGGAGCGAGCTTAGCGTCATTCAAACCGGATTCCTTAAGGCTTGGCCATTGGTTAGGGTTAAAGAAAGTAGAGAGAGGGGAAAGAGAGGTGTTGCAGATGTAAGTGAGGGAGTTGAGCCACCGATCTAGAAGAAAGATTAGGGGACTTGCCATTGATCGATCTTGAGCCGTCGTGGTATTTCTTTTTTCTTCTTGTCTATGGTGCTAAAAATGAGAGTGAGAGAGTTAGGGCAGGGACGCGATGGGGGAAAGAGGGAAGATTTTTTTTGGGTATAATATTAACCACTATATATATATATATATTTGAGGATAATATTTCAATTTTCTTGTTTATTTTTTTATTTATAGTATTTTATTCACCTTTGTATTGAATTTTACTTTTTATATGAGATAATTGATTAATTCTCTTTGTGATAGAGTTTCATTTATGAGATATTGATTTCTCTATTCTAGATATGCTTTTCTTGGTTGGAATAACTTGTCTTGGGTGTTTATAGATTTTTCATATTTGGGTGTGGGATAATCATAATGAGTTTATTATTAAGATGCTTGTGTTGAAAATTTTTGCTATGTTTTTTATATGGTTTGACTTCATTAAAAACTAACTAATTAATACCATTTTTACAATATACCCAAGGATCCCATCGGAAGATATACACATTTACAGTTACAAAGTCAACCTCTGTCAAGCATTCATATATAAAATGAGCAAATTACAAATCAATGAAAATGTAATTAGAGAAATTTATACTAATTGAGATCACCTCCGCGCTTGGTTAATTATATATATATATATGGAAAAAATGTATATACACAGCTGTGTAGTACACAGTCGCTTATGGCGACATTTTTGTGGGCTATAGTGACGGTTCACCCGTCGTTATAGCTATTCTAGTCTAGGCGACGGCGGTTCACTATAGCCCAAAAAAATCATCGTCATATCATTGTTGTGTCTTTACACACTGTATATATATAGTCATATATATATATATATATATATATATATATATATATATAGGTCCGGTTCTGTAAGTGTTCCCTTACTTTGTTAAAATCTAACGAACTTTTTTTTTTTTTTTTTTAAAACAACTAAACAAAAAATTTAATATTTTATGGGCGAAATTTTTTCATAATCTGATGTTTTGGATGTGATTTGGATACGTATAACAAAATAGGTGCATGCGGTTTATGCATATATTTTTTTGGTATAGGTATCCAAATCACGCCCAAAATATCAGATTATGGAAAAATTCGATTCCATAAAATATTAAAAAAATTAGTTGTTTAAAAAAAAGTCCGCATTTTAACAAAGTAAAAGAGCCTCACTTGATCGGTTACAGATATATATATATATATATATATATATATATATATATATATATATATATAGGTCCTGTTCACAGAAAGGAGCCACTACTTTCTTAAAATGCGTACTTTTTTTTTGGTTTTTTTAAAACAACTAAAAAAGTTTAATATTTTATAGGACTAATTTTTTTTTTCATAATACAGTGTTTTGGATGTGATTTGGATACGTATAACAAAGCGGTATATACGATCTGTGCAGACTATACATATATTTTTTTGTATAGGTATCTAAATCACGCCCAAAATATTGTATTATGGAAAAATTCAATTCCATAAAATATTAAACTTTTTAAGTTGTTTTTTAAAAAAAAAAAAAAAAAAAGTTCGCATTTTAACAAAATAAAGAGCCCTCACTGATCGATTATATATATATATATATATATATATATATATATATATATATATATATATATATATATATATATATATATATATATATATATATATACGATATTAATTAGTATTTGCTTTAATGAATTCAAAATGTAATTGACTACGGTTAAATTATATAAAACCACTCGTGATCAAATCGATTATCATGTCACTATTACCAAGTTAGACAGACAATCAATATATTATTTAGTACTAGTAATAACCAAATTACTCATTAGTTATAACGAAAATTCAAAATATTAAAAGTGTAATTTCAATAACTTAGGAGTAAGGATGTAAACGAGTTGAACTAAACCGAACAAAGAGTTGCTTGGATTCGACTCGAAAGTTAAATTCATACTCGAATTCGACTCTGATTCGAATTGCATTTTAAAAAATCTACTCAAATTCGACTCTACTTGAATGTTCCTTACTCGAATTCGATCTGACTTGAATCAAATTATATTCAAACAACTTGCGAATTTGAGTCTATTTATAATAACTACTTTTATAATAGATATAATTATAAATTGAATTTATTATTTTACTTGGAAATTAAAAAATATATTTACTATTACACTTTATAAATATAAAATCATAATTAAAAATAAAAATTAAATAAAATAATAATAATTAATTATTCTAATTTTATTTAACTTTGTATCTATTATAAAAAAATGTATCGAGTATCTACTTGAATATGCATTGATCGAATATGTTTCGAATCACAATCAAGAGTTCGAGTAGTTTGAATCTTAAATAAGTCCAATATAACTTTGCTTAGATTCTAATCATATTTTTATTCGAACTATTTTTTGTGCTCAAATTTGAATCATATTATTAACAAATTCGAGTCTCGTTTGCATTTTTCCGAGTCAAGGTCGAATCGAGCCCGAATCATTTGGTTCATTTAAGAGTCATGCCTAGAGCGAAGAACCAGCAAAACGAATTAAAAAGAATAAGAAAACTGATAAGTCAAAATAAATACGCAAAAATTTGGCACTTCTTTAAAAAAAAACTTATAAGTCATTCTTTATAGATTTGTTTAACCAAATATAATGTCCATTTTTCCCCTCTTTTATTTTTCTATTGAACCAATGTATATTTTTATTAATGTCATTTTTAGTAATCTTTACATTTTATTTTAACTTAAAAATCATTATCAGCCGAACATCTTCATAACTTGTTTTAACTTAATTTCTGACTTATAAATCAAATTGTTGCCACACACTTTTACTTATAAGTCACAACTTAACAGAACTTATAAATCAACTTAAATTTTAACTTTCAAGTCATTTTAAAACAACCAAACAATCATCCCTCTCCTCCCTATTCTTTAACTCTCTACCTAATTTTGAAGTCTTGAGGCTATACCTATGGCTAACGAAGTAGCGAAACCCCAAAAATAAAATAAACCAATGTTTCTGTAGAAGCAACCGTCGAATCGAACACTTTAGGAGGAATAGAGTATCTTGCAGCAACAACAAGGATTGCGACAAATCACTGAAGTAAGCAAGTTTTAATTTCTGAGGTAAAAAAGTTTTAATTTGGGTGTTCATACATTAATTGATTGGATTGAGTTTGTCTTCCACTAATTCTCGCCAAAAACATTGCAATTTGCAGATGAATCAAAATTCATGGTAATTTCATTTGTTTATGTTGCAATACCTTTTTTATGTTGTTAATTTGGAGAGCTTTATGATTTCTGAAGGAGATGGCCTTTCCAAGGAGCAAGTATGAAGAAGATGCGTACAATAATAAATTAATAATCATCCAACTATTTGGGGTTCGTGGTGGAATAACCACCAGTGGGGATATAAGTGCTGCAAACAAGGTATTTGAAATAGCTATTATATAAGCACTGTTGGAATTGAAGCTACTAAAGCTGTAGTAGATCTTATGAACACAGAAAATATTACTCGTAAAGAGACTGCAGAACGTTATTTTTCTTTATGCTATATATGCACTATGTGATAGGTTGACTGATTTATTGATAGAGAAGAGAGTCCTTAGTAAGAGGAGCAAAAGTCCGAAGGGAAAAGATTTAGTGGATTTTTTTTATCCCGCATTTTTACTTTTCAACTCACTTTATAAGCTAAAAGTCTTAAAGGTAAATATTTACACTTGTTATGGTCATGTAAGGTTTGATTAGTTGGTATTTTCTTATTTGGTTACTATGGTATCCATGTTCTAATTATTGACTCTCATGTTGTTGCAAGGTTTCCTAATCTTTATAATGTTTTTAAATAAGAATATCTTCTTTATGTTGTTTGAAATTCATTATACATCTATGTTGAAACTGACATAATTTTTGTATATTTTCTTTATTTATTTGACAATTACCTTTTTACGACTTGGAGGTGCCATTGTTGAGGAAGGAGTAAGCTTGCTACTTGGGAATTGATATACCAGATGATCTGTTATGAAATAGTATCTCGCCAAAAACATGCACACCAATAATAAGTAGGAAATAGTAATAACAGAGACCAAGATTTTGTAAATAAAAAATGGTAGCAACAAAAGATATGCTTAATTATTCACGTATTACATATTCCACTGGATATTGCAAATGCTCTGGTTTAGTTAAAAAGAGTCAGGTTGGTTATTCTCTAACTGGGATAGGAACTACTACTATTATTATTACTGTTATTGTTATTATTATTATTATTATTATTATTATTATTATTATTATTATTATTATTATTATTATTATTATTATTATTATTATTATTACTACATTATTATTATTATTATTATTAGTACTATTATTATTATTATTCTTTATTATTATTATTATTATTATTAGTACTATTATTATTATAATTATTATTATTATTATTATTATTATTATTGTTATTATTATTATTATTATTATTATTATTATTATTATTATTATTATTATTATTATTATTATTATTATTATTATTAGTATTACTACTATTATTAGTACCACTATTATTATTATTCTTTATTATTGTTGTTGTTATTATTATTATTATTATTATTATTATTATTATTATTATTATTATTATTATTATTATTATTATTATTATTATTATTATTATTATTATTATTATTATTATTATTATTACTATTATTATTATTATTATTATTGTTATTGTTATTATTATTAGTTCTATTATTATTATTATTATTATTATTATTATTATTATTAGTAGTACTACAATTATTATTATTATTAATGTTATTGTTATTATTATTATTACTACTGGGTTATTGTTGTTGTTGTTGTTGTTGTTGTTATTATTATTATTATTATTATTATTATTATTATTATTATTATTGTTGTTGTTGTTGTTGTTGTTGTTATAGTTATTATTATTAATATTATTATTATTATTATATTTGTCATTATTATTATTATTATTATTATTATTATAATTATTATTATTATTATTATTATTATTATTATTATTATTATTATTATTTATTATTATTATTATTATTATTAGTACTATTATTATTATTATTATTATTACTATTATAATTATTATTATTATCTTAATTTAAAGGCAACATTTTAATTATCGTTTGCAAAAGTTGTATAAAATATGCAACAAAAATAAAAATTGTTGCCAATGAATGTGGTCCATATTAGGCACGAAATATAGCAACAAAAAAGCTTTTGTTGCCCATGATGAGGAGAAATCAAGTGGTTAGAAATTTTGCAAATTTTCTAGCAATTTTATTCAAATTTTTGCAACGACTTATGAATTTCGTTGCAAAAAGTGAAAGCCTGACACAATCTGCAACGAAGGACAAGTTTCGTTGCTGCCTGAAAAATCGTTGTTAAAGCCCTATTTTTAGCAACAAAAAAATTTTTGTTGCCCACGATGACGGGAAATCACGTGGCCGAAAATTTTGCTACGAATTTCTAACAAAAATTTTTCCGTTAATGAATTAGTAACGAAATTTTGTAACGACTTATGAATTTCATTGCAAAAAGTGAAAGCCTGACACAATCTGCAACGAAGGATAAATTTAGATTTGCTAAACATATCTTTTAGTAACGACTTATAAAGTCGTTTTTAAAAAATCGTTCTTAAAAGGCCCATTTTTTTGTAGTGATAAAACCCCAACTTTTATGAATAAAATAAAATTTCTTCTATTTATTATTTTGAAATAGTAAGGGGTTGATTCGATTAATATGGTTAGTTATGGGTAAAATGCGCAAATATTTTAAATAAGCAAGTGGTTATAAAATATTCATTTTTATCGGAGAATATTCGTTTGGTCATGGAGTATTCTTGTTATCGGAGAATATTCGTATAACGGCACAGTCATTTGTGGGCCCCATAACGAAAAACTGTTGGATGAAAAAAACGACATGAATGAGTTTTTTAATAATAACGGTGTAACGGTTATCGTTAAAACTGTTGAAATACCCGGTGGTTAAAATACAATAATACGGGGTGTTGCACATTAGCACACGGTGTTGCACAATAATTCTAATTATTGATTCTAACGCAAGAAGTCATTACTCAATAATTGTTACAGTAATTACTATTCAATATTTTATTTTATTGATTCAATAATTGTTACATTGATATTTTATATTATTGATTCAATAATTATCATTGCACAATATTTTAAATTATCAGATCAATAATTTATATTATTTGAATAATATTATTAGATACCATTACTGACAAAGTCTAAGGAAGTTTTGTCTTGGAGGGGTTATTTAATTGCGCACCAGTAAAGAGAAATCCGTACCGGAAGGTCCCCTCTTTCTTGGGAACGACCTGGTTGTTAAAATTATAGTTCTGTAATATTATTTGTGATATAATTAATTATTAATTTATATGATAAGAAATATTTATTTTATATGGATATAAAGGAAGGAATTAATGCTGAGGTGTTTTATCGGAATGGAGGTGTTAAAAATCATCCATATGTGGATTTCGGTCATTTTTCGTTTAGAATTTGGAAAACTTTTCTTCGATAAATTGTAGAGAATTAAATTTCCTATGGAATGGACATAAGATTCGTATTTTTCTAATAAAAGGGCTATTTATTATGAATTATTGAAGTTTCGAAATATTAGGTCGGAATAGATTTTTGGAGTTATAAATATTTTTTAAAAGAAAAACATTTTTTTTGTGTTGGTGGACCCCACTGGTGTGCTGATGAATTTGGTCAAGGGCGGGAGTGAATTTTTTTTATAAAAAATTATTTTATTAAATTTTCTGCTTTGGCGTTCTAACCGTTTTCTTATAAATAGGATGCTTAAATTAGAATTGAAAATCACACCAGAATCAGAAGTTTTTTCTCTCTATAATATCGAGCGTATTTTTGTCAGTATTTAGATACTTTGAGAGTTAATAAGCAGTGCAAGTTTTTTTCTGTATTATATCCGATATTTTAGTCAGAAGTACTTTCTCTTTTGAGGTAAGGGATGTTATTTTTCAAGCAAATGATCATGTTGTTTCTTTCAATATCATTTCACCAAAATATTGGTATAAATTTTATTATGAATTTTTTACATTTTCATGTCGAGGTTACTATTCATGTATACGACACTATTCATGTATAAAATATTATTCACGAATACAACACTATTCATAGAAAAATTAAATTTTCTTTTCTTTGTTCAAGTTGTCTATTGTGGTTACTATTTTTGATTGTATCCATGTTTTGATCTTCATTCTTGAATTTTGCTCCACAATTGATTATTATGGAGTATTTTTGAACTTGGATAAACTAAAGTACGAATCTCAAATCTTTGTTCTTTTATCTCACTGGATTCGTTTTCTTTAAAATATTTTTTTTATTATCCTCAGTCCTAAATGGTGATATAACCGAATATCTTTGGTCTGTAGTGCAAAGATGGACATGTGTTGAGATAAATATGACCAACTTGTGATACAAATGAATATCTTTGGCCCGTAGTGTAAAGATAAATATTTGGTTCAATATGTATATTGATTGATGTCATAGGGATAAAATATTGATGATGAACTTTTAAATCATAGAAGATAGTAGACTTCATTCTCTACTTAACTCTTCTAATGAATTGTTATTTTCGCTGCGAATATTGATCTAAACTTGTTGTCCATTATATTTTATCTGATTTATTGAAGGCAAACGATAATTTGTTTTTCATTATCTTAGTCATAATATTCTTTACTGGGCTAGTTGAGCTCATCCTTTTCCTTTTTATTACATTTTTCTTCTCAGGAGGCGAGAATATAGTTGGTACTAGTCGGGGTGTGGAGTGATAGTTCAAGATAATTATTATAATAGTCCTCACTATTTTGTAAAATAGTGTATCAATAATTGTAATGAGGACTTTATTTGAGTTTGGATATTGTCTAAAGATAATATTTGTGTTAAAATTCACAGCATATGTGTTGTCGTATTTTGCACGAAAATTGTAATAATAAAGTTTATATTTAGTTTATGTACCATGTATTTGGCGACTCAGAATGGGTTGTGTGGACCTATTTTGGGGGCGTCACAGTTGGTAACAGAGCTTAGGGATATGATCTCTGGTTGAGATCTGGATTAGAACTAGGAGGGGAGAGAAGAGTAAATTCTTTGCTAGTGTGTCCTACTTAAGCTTATTTATTGGTCGGTCAGAATATAATGATATTATGTGGCATATCAATTTCTTTAATTAACCCATGTTTTATGGCAGTATTTGAGAATGACATCTGAAATTTTTGAGATGAGCAATGGAGCACATAAGACCGTTGAGACACCGATAATTAACAACCAGGATAATGTGCATCAGGAAGGTAATAATCCTCATGTAGACAACAACACCGACCAAACGATGAACGATGGGATATTTAGGAACTTTCTAGAATTAATACAAAACAAAACGAGAGAGACTACTGTTCAAAATTCAGGTGGAAACAATGGTAACTCATGACTTGTCACTTCCAAGCAATTCAAGGAGTTGGGACCGCCGGAGTTTTTAGGAAAGCCAGAACCACTTAAGGCAGAGGCATGTATTAAGCAGATTACCAATATATTTGATGTCTTGGGATACACTGAAGAGAAAAAGTTACCCTTTGCCACCTTTATATTACGTGAAGAGGCAGATTACTGGTGAGAATCTGTAAAACGTACTCATCCGTTCGCACTTAAGATGACTTGGGAGAGGTTCCAAGAATTATTCAACGACAAGTACTTTCCAGAAAGTATTCGTCACATGAAGGAGGTGGAATTTATCAAACTAGACCAGAACAATATGACTGTGTTGCAATACGAGGCAAAGATTGCGGAGTTATCCCGGTTTGCATCCCATTTGGTAGACAACGGGGAGCGAATGACGCGAATGTTTCTTAGAGGTTTGAAACCCGAAATTCGCCAACATCTTATCTCTTATAAACTTTTCTTGTATTCAGATGTAGTGAATAGAGCTCAATTATTGGAGCAGGATTATAAGTCATCTCAACTAAAAGACAGTAACTGGCAGCACGATAATAGTCATACCGGTGGCAACGGTTATCGAAACAATGATAACCATCATGGCGGAAATTATCATGCCAGAAATGGTAACCACTTCGGTGGTAATCATGGCCAAGATAATAGAAGAAATGATTTAAGTGGAAATTTCAAGAAAAGAATATTTAACAATGACGGGAAGACATTGGCAGCAGCACCAACACCAGCAACAAATTCTAGGGGAGGAAAAAGATCGCCAATTAGATGCTACAGATGCGGAGAGGAGGGACACATAAGTCCAAACTGTTCACAGCCTTCCAAGGTATGTTTTAGTTGTGGAAAAGACGGTCACATAGCTCAATTTTGTCCTATAGAGAAATCAAGTCCAGCTGGGACGGAGGCACTAAAGGCGGATACAGACAAAACAAAGTCGGTGGTTTCAAGAAGAGCGTTTTTTGTGACTTCTCAAAAAGCTAGTAACCCAAATAAAGTTATCACGGGTAAGTTAATACCTTATTAGATACCGGTTCTACCCATTCTTTTATTTCTCTTGCTTGTGCTCAGCATTTAAACTTGACCCCTGAGAAATTAGACTTTGACTTATCTGTTGAAACTCTGTTGGGTGAAACCTTCATTACATCTATAGTTTATAAATCTTGCTTGATTCAAGTTGGCACTATCACATTACCTGTTGATCTTATCTCTTTAAAGATACTTGCCTTTGATGTGATTTTAGGAATCAACTGGTTAACTATTCATCATGCTAAAATTGATTGTTTTCGTAAGGTTGTTAGGTTTCATATTCCTAATAAACCTATTATGCGAATTCAAGCAACCAAATCACTAAAGTCAAACACTTTCATATCAAGCCATAAAGCCATTCGTTTATTGAAAAATGGATGTCAAGCTTTCTTAGCCCATGTCATGGACTTGAACAAAAATACGTCAGATTTGAATAATATTTCTATTGTTAATGAATTTTCTGACGTATTTCCTGAAGAACTTCCTGGCCTACCCCCAGAGCGTGAAGTCAAATTTGTATTGACCTTGAACCCGGTACAAAACCCATTTCCAAAACCCCATATCGAATGGCTCCTATTGAACTTCAGGAGTTAAAAACCCAACTACAGATGTTGGTACCCGAGCCTCTATCTAGTGACTTCTTTTATGGAATACACCGAAGCCAGACTCTCCGTTGGGGACGCCATATTAGTGCGGTGGTAAACTGATAGGTGCCATTGTGACGTGCTATCCAAGATTGGGATATGAGTCACAATTGAGAGTAACCTAAGTCAATAATCGAAATACGTAGCTTTCTAGGCTTAGCTGATTATTATCGGAGATTCGTTGAAGGATTTTGTCGAATCGCTACTCCATTAACTCAGCTGACTCTAAAAGATAAAAAATTTGAATGGAGCGAGGAATGTGAAAAGAGCTTCTAAGAACTCAAGAGGAGACTCATTTTGGCACCTGTTCTGACAATACCATCTTGAAAAAGCGAACGTGGTAGCTGACGCATTCGTACGATGGCACAGACATTTGTGGGCCCCATAATGAAAAACTGTCGGATGAAAAAATTGATACAAATGAGTTTTTTAATAATAACGGCGTAACGGTTATCGTTAAAACTGTTGAAATACCCGGTGGTTAAAATACGATGTCTGGCGGTGTTGCCAAGATGTAGCACTGCGGTATTACCTGATAATTCTAATTATTAATTCTTACGTGAAGAAGTCACTACTCAATAATTATTACAGATAATTCTTTATTCAATATATTATTTTATTGATTCAATAATTGCTATGTTGATATTTTATATTATTGATTCAATAATTGTCATTGCACAGTATTTCAAATTATCAGATCAATAATTTATATTATTTGAATAATATTATTAGATAGCATTATGGGCAATGTCTAAAAAATTCTGTCTAGGAGGGGTTATTTAATTGCGCGCCTGTAAAGAGAAATCCTTATCGGAAGGCCCCCTCTTTTTCCTGGGAATGACCTGGTTGTCAATATTATAGTTCTGTAATATTATTTGTGAATAATTAATTGTTGATTTATATGATAAGAAAATATTTATTTTATGTGGATATAAAGAAAGGAATTAATGCTGAGGTGTTTTGTCGGGATGGAGGTGTTGAAAATCATCTGTATGTGGATTTCAGTCATTTTTCGTTTAGAATTTAGAAAAACTTTCTTCTACAAAGTTGTAGAGAATTAAATTTTCTATGGAATGGACATATGATTCGTATTTTTCTGATAAAAGGGCTATTTATTATGAATTATTGAAGTTCCAAAATATTGGGTCGAAATAGATTTTTGGAGTTATAAGTTTTTTTTAAAAGAAAAACGTTTTTTTGTGTTGGTGGGCCCCACTGGTGTGCTGATGAATTTGTTCAAGGGTGGACATAAATTTTTTTTTTATAAAATATTATTTTATTAAATTTTCTGCTTTGGCGTTCTAAGTATTTTCCTATAAATAGGATGCTTAAGTTAGAATTAAAAATCACACCAGAATCAGAAGTTTTTCTCTCTATAATATCAAGCGTATTTTTGTGAGTATTTAGATACTTTGAGAGTTGATAAGCAGTGCAAGTTTGTTTCAATATTATATACGATATTTTAGTCAGAAGTACTTGTTCTTTTGAGGTAAGGGATGTTATTTTTTAATCAAATAATGTTGTTTCTTTCAATATCATTTCACCAAAATATTGGTATGAATTTTATTATGAAATTTTTGTATTTTTATATCGAGGTTACTATTCACGTATACGACACTATTCACGAATATGTCACTATTCATAGAAAATTTAAATTTTCTTTTCTTTGTCCAAGTTGTCTATTATGGTTACTATCTTTGATTATATCCATGTTTTGATCTTCATTCTTGAATTTTGCTCCACAATTAATTATTATGGAGTATTTTTTAACTTAGATAAACTAAAGTACGAATCTCAAATCTTTGTTCTTTTATCTCACTGGATTCGTTTTCTTTAAAATATTTTTTTTTATCATCCTCAGTCCTAAATAGTGATATAACTGAATATCTTTGGCCTGTAGTGTAAAGATAAATGATTACTTGATTAATATCTTTGGCCTGTAGTGCAAAGATGAATGATTACCTGATGAATATCTTTGGCCCGTAGTGCAAAGATGTGCAGGTGTTGAGATGAACATGACCAACTGGTGATACAAATGAATATCTTTGGCCCGTAGTGTAAAGATGAATATTTGGTTCAAGATGTATATTGATTGATGTCATAGGGATAAAATATTGATGATGAACTTTTAAATCATAGAAGATAGTAGACTCCATTCTCTACTTAAATCTTCTAATGAATTGTTATTTTTGCTGCGAATATTGATCTAAACTTGTTGTCCATTATATTTTATCTGATTTATTGAAGGCTAACGATAATTTATTTTACATTATCTTAGTCATAATATTTTTTACTAGGCTAGTTGAGCTCATCCTTTCTCTTTTAGTTCTATTTTTTTTCTCAGGAGGCGAGAATATAGCTGGTACTAGTCGGGGTGTGGAGTGATGCTTCAAGACAATTATTATAGCAGTCCTCAATATTTTATAAAATAGTTTATCAATAATTATAGTGAGGACTTTATTTGAGTTTGTATATTGTCTAGAAGATAATATTTGTATTAAAACTCACAACATATGTGTTGTCGTATTTTGCACGATAATTGCAATAATGAAGTTTGTATTTAGTTTCTGTACTATATATTTGGCGACTCAGAATGGGTTATGTGGACCTATTTTAGGGGTGTCACAAGTATGATTATGACTATGTAGCGATATAATCATGACATGTAATGTTACAAATGATGTGGTAAAAGTCCTCATTGGCCCGTAGTGCATTGATGGACAGTTGTTGGTATGATCATGACCATGAGTTCTCTTCAGCCAAGGGTGCAAAGATGAATTATTGTTTGGAATGACCTTAACCATTAGTGATAATAATGAGTATCATTGGCCCGTAGTGCATGGATGATTCATGAATGTGGATTATTTATTGAGCTGAGTCTCAGCGATAAAATTTATGATAAACTTTTAAATCATAGAAGATAGTAGATATTATGCTCTACTTGACTCTTCTAATGGATTGTTTATTCCGCTGTAGTTAAACTTGTTGTCTATTGTATTCTATCAGTTTAAAACCGTTGAAGGCTAAGAATAATTTATTCTGCATTATCTTAGTCATAATATTCTTTAGGGCTAGTTGAGCTTACCCTTTTCTTTCATTGTTCTCTTCAGAAAATGAGAATATAGCTAGGACTAGTCATGAAATAGAGTGATAGTCTAGATGGTTGCTTTAGTAGTCCTCACTATTCTGTGAAATAGTGTGATAATAATTATAATGAGGACTCCATTTGAGTTTGGATATTGTCTAGAAGACAATATTCGTATTAAAACTCTCAGCTACGTTTTGTCGTATTGTATTAATGAAGTTTGTATTTGTATTTTGTACCATGTATTTGGCGACCCAAGATGGGTGATGTATACCTATTTTAGGGGCGTCACAGCTACTCCATTCTGTTGTAGTGTACCAAACATTATATACTGAGTGACTATGACATTTTCTTGACAAAATAAGGCAAATGGACCAGGACTATGACATGTATTGAAGTGTTTACCATAATACTCTCTGCCTCTATCTAATCTCACTACTTTAACTTTTCGGTCACGTTAATTTTCAACTTCAGCCTTGAAAATTTTAAACATATTTAGTAATTCATATTTTTCATTAATGAGGTAGACATAAGTATAACAAGAATAATCATCAATGAACGTAATGAAAGATTTGTGTCCACCAATTTCAGGAGAAAATGGTCCACATGTATCAATGTGAATCACTTCAAGAAGTGCATTACTTCTAGTAGCTCCTTTCTTATTACCTTTCACAAATTTTCCTTTTATACATTCAATACAATGGTCAAGATCAAAAAAATCTAGTAAATGAAGAATTTCATCCTTTATAAGACGTTACATTCTGTCTTTTGAAATATGGCCTAAGCGTTGATGCCACAATTTTGAAGAATTCTCATTATCTAGTTTTTTCCCCACTTTTAGAGGTACTTTCTGTCACATTTATTGTTAACAAGGATTCGACAAAGACATTATCAAAATTTAACTTATAGAGGTTTCACTCTAAAGACACTACAAGAAATCACACATTTTATGACAAAATTTTTGTCGCGCACAAAATTTTGTCACAATTTGTTAATTAATAATTACGAAATTCATAATCGTCACTAAAACTTTTACTACGTGGATGACTTTTACTTTTGTTACTATTAATCATTTATATAAATCACTAATTTACACATTTGATGACGATTAACAAAATTAAATCACAAAGTTATTTTGGAGGTAGAATTTACGTACCAAAATTTTGGAGGGAAACCTTTTAGTGACATTTTGTAATAATTGATGACAATATTTATTGTCACAATATATTTTTTTCGATGACAACATAATAATTTGTCATTAATTATTTATAAAATTGAGTGACAATGTGCTTTCGTCACTAATGTTCACATTTAGTGATGTCAAATACAAATTCGTCATAATTTTATTTAGAGGCAAAATTTTAGAGGGAAATTTTTTAAAGACGAAAAAAATAATAATTTATGACAATTTCTATTGTCATAAATACCAATTTTATATGACGAGATAATAGTTCGTCACTAATTAGATACGTGGATAAGTGACAAAAATTATTCGTCATAAATTCTTATATTTAGTGATAAAATACGTAATATCGTCACAATTTTATTTGGAGGCAAAAAAATTTAAGAAATTTTGGAGACAAATTTTGTAATGACAAAAAATTAATAAACTATGACAATTTTTATTGTCACAAATACCAATTTTATATGACGAGATAATAGTGCGTCACTAATTAGATGAGTGGATAAGTGACAACACTGGTGCGTCATAAATTCTTATATTTAGTGACAAAGTATGCAACACTACAAGAAAATAAGGATGTAGTGAAGGAATTCATTCCTTCACATGAGGAGTTTTCTAGCGAGGGAACAATGAAGTAAAAAAATTAGTGACAATATAGTTATTCTGAAGGAAAGATCCCTCACAATTTAGAATTTTTCTTTCGCAAAATTGAGATGATAGAAGGATGTTTAGCGCCAATATTTGATGAAAATTTGTGAAAAAAAATATTATTAATGAAGAAATTATTACTCGCTATATATTATTGGTGAGAAATTTTTTGCGAGAGATAAAATTAGTCACTATTTTATTAGTGAATATAAATTGTATTATATATAAATAGATTAAATTTTTTATAATAATAAATTTACTTTTAATAACACTTTTTAAGTAATTTACAATATCAATTATTTTGTTAATAGGCTTTAAAATAAATAATTTTAAATTACATTAAACTTTAAAATTTAGTCGTGAAAAAAAAGGTGGCGCTCTTCTGTGCAACAGAGCACAAACACTACAAAAAAAATAGACATTTAGTCGTGAAAAAATGCATGTTTAGCAACGAAATTTGTCATTCGCTGCAATTTATGAAAGACTTTCATTTTTCGTAACGAAATTCATAAGTCGTTGCAAAAATTCATTGCCAAATCGTTGGCGGAAAAAAAAACACACCACCTTTTTTTTTTTTTTATTGCCGATGAGATTTCTCCTCATCGTCGGCAACGAAAACTTTTTTGTTGCTATATTTTGTTGTCTAATATAGGCCACATTTATTGGCAATTTTTTTATCGTTGCGTATTTAATATATTTTTTTACAACTGCTAGTAAATTGTTGCCCAAAATTAAGGCAAACCCAATAAGCATAAGCTTTTTTTTCCCCAAAAAAACGCATCATTTTCATTTAAATTTTTTATTTATTTGGATACAATTTTATACACAGTGAAATGTTTCACTTAATACGCCTCTCAAATAAATGCCCGAGTTTTATTTTTTTTTAAAGTTATAATTTTGAAATTAAAATTGAGCACATATAGATATATTTTTTTAATTTACAAATATTAAAGTAACTATGAATATTTATATATATATATAAATATTTATAGTTACTATATATATTTTAGTTTAATATGGAGTTTTAAATTTTAAAGATGGGTATATATATATGATACATATATATATATATATATAGATGGTAATAGAATTTATCTAATACACAAAAAATATAATATAAGAAGCAAAAATATCATAGCTAGGTTTCGAACCTAAGACCTATGGGTTATTGGGCCATTAAGCTACCACTAAGTCATTCTAATTTATTAGTTCACTAAACTACTGCCACAACTTGTAGTGGTAGACAGTGCAGCACATGAGCTAGCAAATGAGGGGCAAATAAGTAATTTCTCATGTCGCTACAGCCTGTAGCGGCAGGAAAAAATCCATTTCAATCCGTGTCATCCAATGTTGCGATCAACGATATAGATTATGGTTGTTGAAATAGTACCCATGACAACTGATTGTCAACCATGTTAGTTTCGGGCCTTCGACCCAAATAAACTCAACCTCATCAAATTTGATTATTATATCTATGCTTCCCAATGTTTTCTATTTCTAGATAGAAGTAGGATATACTTACAAGTACTCACTCACTCCGAGAATGAAAGTGATGATTGATTTTATGCGAATTAAAAAAATGTCAAATGATAAAATTATTCATATTTAAATCCTCATCTAATTGCATATTTTTCTATACATGACTAGTGATATTATATAAATATTTATAAATAATAAAAATATAACATTTAATACTAAGGATATTACGCACAAATTATTTTAAAAAAATAGATTATTTAATATAAGTAAATATTTAACTTGAGATTACATAAAATAATAAGAACTTTTATTCTTAGACAGAAGGAGTAACTTAAATCATGAACATATTTTTAAGTCAAAAAATAAAACATAAAAAGAAAAATAGTAATGGTATACCCCTAGCTTTTCCTAGTTCTCCTTTTACCTTTTTTTCAAATATATTATAAAATTAAATTATAATACTATCAGTTCTAAGAGAAAACATAAAAGATGAAAAAAAAATTATTATGTTTTATGAACTAAAACAAAATAAAGTTATTTAAAAATGACTTCTAAGTCATTCCTAATAAGTTAGTTTGACCCATATTAATGTAATATCAATTTTATCCCTATTTTATTTAATTTTTTTAAAAAAAATGAATTTATAAAAAAGAAGAGTAAGATGCAACGTCACTTTAATTGGCGTTAAAATTTTTATTTTTTTATATCTGAAGTCTTATATACTCCTTCATTTTCAACGCCGATGATAGAGAATAAACATAAAAAATATTGATGTTTGTAAACAAGTACAAGAGATCAAAGAAATTAAAAAATAAAAATAATTTTCAACGTCAGTTAAAGTGATGTTACATCTTACTCTTCTTTTTTATAAATTCGTTTTTTTTTAAAAAAAAATTTGAAAAGAGTTACAATACCGGTTAATTTGGCATTGAATCACATTTTTATTTTTTTTAAATTTATTTTAAAAAATAAAACTGTTTAAAAAAAATTAATTTAATTTTTTTTTAAAATTCGTTTTTTAAAAAAATATTTTTTAAAGTGGCATTGTTGCCTTTTTGATTACATCTCCACCGTTCATTAAGCATCGGATGGTGCAGAGAGCACATTGATGACAACAACTAAGCAAGTAAAATTGTCTACTCACTCTCACACTTTTTCTCTCTCACTAGACTTGAACAAAAAACGCAGTCTACAGTCTACACTCCCTTTTTAGAGAGAGAAAATATGCAACCGTACAATCTCAACCCCAGACCGGAGTCTCTTCGGTGGCTCGGGATCGCCGAGAAACTCCTACAAACCCGTGATCTCGTTGGCAGCACACTAGTACAAAATAATAAATAGACAACATTTACATCATAATATTTTTATAAAAAGCGTTGTGGTATTTTGTTTTTTACAACGTTTTTTAAGAAAACGTTGTAGATACGTATGAAAAAACGTTATCTATTTAAAAAGATATTTTTTAATTTTAATTAGATAACATTTTTTTTTAAAAACCTTGTGTATCTAAAAAAACACGGAGCATGGTTAAATGAAAACTTAATTAAATCTGCTCTTCTACGCAAAGAAAGAGGGTTCAAGTACTCTATTTCCTTTGTTACCGACTGTCTTCGTCTCTCATCTTTAGCCGCTTTTCGTTTCATCTGGAAAACAAAAACCCTAAATTCCCTGTAACTCTCAAATCTCTAGATCAAACATTCCTAATAGATGACACCCTTATTATAAGAGCTCTTCTACGCTGACCGGGTTTGGCGACCGGTCCAGCGACCGGGCAAATTTTTTTTTTTTTTTTTTTTTTTAAATGTCTCTCAAATAATTTATAAGATTTATTGGAACTGGAATTTTTACAGAATAAAATGTTTTGGATGTCATTTGGTCGCCAAGACCGGTCGCCAAGCAATGTCCGCCTAGAATTTTCATTATTATAATGAACCGAAATTGCATATTCCTAATAGAGGGCTCGTTGTACGCGAATTCAGCCTCTCAATCCGACTTCAAAAGAATATAAAACTCGTATAATCATTTCATTTTATATATGTTTAAGTAATTAATGTGTATATCGTTCTGTGCTTGATTTGAGATGAATATTTCAGGTGAAAGGACTTCCGTTTAATCGGTATTCATGGTTGACCACGCACAATGCGTTTGCTCAGTTGAAGGCAAAATCAGCGACCGGAGCGGTGCTTTTTACTCCGGAGAACCAGCAGGATACCGTTACCAGTCAGCTTAATGTATGATCCTCCTTCTTTCTCTCTCTTATGGTCGGAATGTTTCTGTTTTGGTTGCGGTTTGGCGGCGTAATGTGTTCTTCTTCTTGTTTTCTGTTCTTCTTTCTGTTTTCTGTTATGGTTTAATGTTTACTGATTGTGTTGCTCACTCGACCTCCTACAAGATTTCTTATATTTCAAGCTCTTTTTCTGTTGTAATATTTTTTAGCACTTGATGAAACTGGAAGGATACATTCTGTAAATCAAGCAGTTGAGTCTCTTTTATAGCCCAACATTGGATTTTCAGACTTAATCAGTGGATCACTAGATGCTAAGGTTCGCATATGGAGTATTTCTGATCACCAAGTTGTTGATTGGAGTGATCTGCATGAGATGGTCACTGCTGCTTGTTATACACCAGATGGTCAGGTTGGTTTTCTTAATTAATTTTACATATTGTAGTTCATAATTTGTTTTTCAATTAATTGCATAGTTTGGAGTCATTAATTAGAGCTCTTTAAGTTGGGGATTGTGTGTTAAACAAGCCCCAATATTTTATATCATGATCTTACATTGCAGGTTCAATATTGCATGCATCCATCCCTGTCGGAATTTCCTTCTAATAGCTTCTATGAAGGTACACTTCAAAATGGAGTGACGATAAATGAAAGGCAATCAACAGGCATCGATTTTCCTTGTCCTGTGCCAAACCGACTCATGACCTCTAAAATTGAGATACATATGTTTACTTTTTGCTTCTCTATATCTAATCACTCCATTGCAGAGTACATGCCTTCACAGACTATAAACCTGGTTGCATTTTCTGTATAAAATTAATTTTCTATTTCACCTTGATAGTGGATTACAGCTTTCTCTTCCAGATTTATCCTTAAAACCCTGGGGAAAAAATATACTTAATTTTAAATCATTTGATTCATCTTTCCATCATAAACTATCACATGCAAAGGGAAAAAAGAAATCTTGGTAAAACACTCAAGTCCAAATAATACTTATATGCGAGTACTTAATAGGAGTATGTAATTTTTATTTGCTGAAGTGGTCATTTTAGGAACAAAATAACACTGGGCCTTTACAAATTTTATGTGCATGAAGCTTTGTTTTCTGAGTCCGTCTTTGTTCCTGTTTAAGGAACACAAATCAAGTGCATCATTGGTATGGCCTTTATTTACTTGGTCTGGCTTTCTTCCTTTTCAGAACCCCCACTGACAAGTAGCAAGGGCATTTTGGATCCACAATACAGGTCCCATAGGGTGCTTACCTTTTTTCATTGTAAACTATCCACCAAAAGCTGGCAATGCGGACTAATATGGCTGCGTGAAGTCTTACAATGATTTGGCTTAAGAATTCAATAAGCAGCTTAAGGACAAAATCTTCCAACTAAGAATGCAACTTCAGGATGTATTCATTTCTTATGTTGACATCTACTCAGCTAAATATGCTCTAATTGGTGAAGCAAAGAAACATGGTAAGAATGAGCATATGATTATTATCAAATCTTATTGGAGCAAACAAATTTTTTAGGGTTTAAATGAAACGCAGTGCTAGTTGTTCTTGCACTTAGATCAATCTACATAATTGGGTTCTCTTTTGGTGGCATGTGATTGTTACAATAATGCATTATAACATTTTGATGTTATAATGCACGTACTGTCATTTGATTTTCAGCACTGAAAGCTTTAACAATGCCTGAGACTATTGATTAGTGACTACTAATAAAGTAATCATCTTCTTGGGTACTGCTTTGGTATGGTTAACTTAAACTTACTCCCTCTCATTGTCTCTCCAGGTTTTGTAAGTTCTCTTGGGTACTGCTGTGGGCATTATGGAGATTACCGTGCTAGATGTGGCGCAAGTCAGTAGTGAATGGCAGTGAAATTTATGGTGCTTCTTGCAGCAATCCATTGGAATACCTTAGTTGGGATGGTCTACATTATTCTGAAGCTGCAAACAAAAGGGTCGCGAACCTTATTTTAGATGGCTCACTCTCTGATCCTCCAGTTGCCATAAGTGAAGCATGTTACAAGCCTGCAGTGTAATCACTAATAACAGTCATGCTCTGTTGTTCAGGCTCAGTATCGCCACAAATATGGCCGTGACGAGGTTTGTTGCTTTGTTTTTCTATCATTACCCTTCCATATTCAGCTTTTCCTTGCACTTTTAATTTGCTCTCTACTGAGTAGGCTAGCAAAAGTAAATAAATTGAATTTGGTGTTTGATGTTATTCTTTTGATTAGTTTTTAATTTGTTAGTTCTACTATTTTTTAAAGGCCATGAATTTTGATTAGTTTTAAAATTGATAGTACTATAATTTTTGTAAAGGCTTTGAATTTTGTATTCTTATGTTTCTCTACTGTGAACAAGAATGTTCATTCAAGCATGTTCAGTTGGTATTGCATATGTTTTTCTGTTATTGTAAGAGTAGAAGAAAATTAGTACAACTTTGATATTACAGATATTCTTGAAAGTAATAATGAGTTTGTTTGATGAATGCTTTACTTGGAGTTTCCTTTGATATTACAGATATTCTTGAAAGTAACAAAAGCATAATGCAGATGGATTTCCTTTCATCGATACGAGGTTTTTATAATTAACTATTTTAAGTAGCATGGACAAGACTAGCAGCATCATTTAACAAAATTAGTAGGGTTAGTGTGTCTGAGATGGATTTTGTTTTAAGTGTGTGTGTGTGGGGGGGGTGAAAAGCGAGAAAGATTAACAACAATAAGAATGAGTATAGCTTTAAAACTTTTCTTTAGCTTTTCTTTATCTAATTTTCTGTTTGCTATCTTATGTTTTCCAGCTATCCACTCAACGACGCTGCGGAAACAGTTAATGAAATTGAATCTTCTATCAGAAGAGTTATGGGAGGAACAAGTGGGATCATATATATACATTCTCCATATTTTAAACTTAATTGCTTGATTTTTCTTAATTCATTTATTTATCTATGTAATAATCTTTGAAACAGATATGATATAGTCTGCAAGGCTGCATATGCTCAGTTGAAGGTGAACAGTCATTCTGCCACAAAACCATTGTGCTGTGAGATAATAACTCTGCATTTAAATTCTAACTTTTGCACCTATATTCTTGGCTTTCTATTGTTTACTTATGACGCTTCTGGTTTAGGGGCTGATGCGCTTGAAGCTGCCATTGCTGCAGTCAGTAAGTTGTCATGGCCCCATCCCTGTATAATTGGAAATATAGTGGAACTTGCACTTCTTTCTCTTTTGGATAGAAGCCAGAATGTCCTTGAAAAAATCCTTCCATCTCGTGAGTATGCAAAACTAATTGGAGGCGTGATAGCCCTTGAGATGATGATGTCTTTAATTTATAAAGTTCTGTTTACTCACATCTAAAATTACTTTCTGGTTTTTATGTTAAATTCAAATTTGTAGCTCGACGTTTTCTTCTTGATTGTTTTCTTTTGTGGATGTAGTAATTTGAAACTGTAAACGAATGGTATTATTGGGATGTATTTTGAATGGTTGATACATTTTGGCTTTAAATTTAAATGAGAATTTAGACCTTTTAATTATATATCATGGCATTAGCATATTGCAGGTGCATTGGTAATGTAGGTGAACCACAATTTTATTTTTAATCTACAATTTTTTCCCTTCTTTTTCTAGTCATTGTTTGGAGTGAGCATGTTGTTTCGGAATTTCTTATTTGGTAGATTTCACTTCTGTTATTGCCAACTGTTAAGGTAGATAGGCTTGTTTGACAATTAGATTTGGAGAAGCAGATAGTTTCTGAGACTTGCTTTAGTTAATATTAATTTAATATTTGAATTATTTTTTTGCTTTATCACTGATTTATAAATTAGTTGCTGCTCTCCAGAAAACTCTTAAGTCCATTGTTCCTTCATTTTCTATCTATGAAAAGCCCTGTGAAAAAGACGGTTTGATATGCAGTATAATCTTTTATTCTACGATTTGTTCATATTTCATGATAATTTAAGTTTCTCTTACACTTGATTATTCTGATGCTTTGAAGCAGATCATGAGACGTGCCTAAAAGAAAAGGATCTAACAGCAGGTGTTGCTTCTGATATCTGGTTCTGTGGAGAAAGCTGTCAGGAGGTCACACACTTTCCTTTAACTGGTTCAGTTAACAGAATTTATGCGATTTAGAAAGAAAACTAGTGTATATAGGTCTTAAAGCAATGAACACTTCAATGGCTTTTTCGTACTGTTTCGTTGTAAAATAGTCAGATATGTCTACTAAATGGCCATTCTATGGTGTTAGATTGTTTTTCAAATATCAAAATAGTGTTTGGAGATGTGCAATAATTGGATGTTAAACTAATCAAGTTGAGTGTGATTGGGATGTGAGATATGATCTGATGTGGTGTTTGGTCTGGGGGGGTTTTGGATCTTGATGTTTGTTTTGATGTTGGTTTGATTTGTTTTATCTTCAGTTGTTGTTTCTAAATGAGATGCATTCCAATATTAGATTACTAAAAAAATGCATTAGCAGTTTCATAGCTTCTGATCTACAAGATATGTTTCACATGTAGAGTATTGATTTGCAGTTGAAGTTACAACTATTTTTAATTACAGATTCCCGTGGTCATGAGATTTCTTGTATCTGATCGTCCTCGAGAGATTCGTATGGAAGTAGCTTATTTTTAAGGGTCTCATGTTTTGTGGTTATTTATCAGTATTTCATGTTTTTTGGTTGTAGGAACAATTATGAAGACAAGTACAGGAGGCAAAACTGTACAACTCAGGAATTCAGAACAAGTTGGCAAACAATCCAGAATTCCTATGGTTGATTAAGGCAGCTCTAGCCCAGGGACAGAAAGAGTCGAAAACAATTCCTGATCAGCTTGTCGACGTTCAAAACTTCTGAACTTTCGTTATGGTCATATTTAAAAAGTTGGATATTTTGTTTAGAATGTTATACTTGATAAATTATTGATGTTAAGTAGAATGTATGATACTTTGGATTTTAATTTTTCTATTTTGGTTAAATATGATGAAAAATAGAAATTTAGTTCTGTTATTGGTGTTTTTTATCATTACAATTATTTTGGTTAAATATTATTAGTGTAATCTTTTTTCTTATTTCTAGATTTATAATTTTATATTTAGTTTTTTATTTAGTCGCAACAATTAATTTTGTCACTATTAGTAACTCTTTTGTGACAAGATGTATCGTCTCCATAAGTACTTAATTAGTTTGAAAAATGTGTCTTAAAAAATAACTCTTTGGTGACAAATTATTTTGTAATATTATTTAAAATATGAAATGACAACGACATAATTGTCATGTTAAATATATTATTAAATGACGAATTGTTCTGTCGTCATTTATTTTCTTATTTTTGGTGATGATAAACACAATAACATGATGAAAGAATAATCGTAAATATGACAATATTGTCGTCATTAAAATTAGATGATTTAAATAGAATAACATATTTTCATCGCTAAAACAATATCATTTAATGACGAAAAATAAATTTCGTCATTTAATGCACCAAGTTTTGATGACGAAACATAATATAGAGTGACGAAAGTTTCATTTAAATAGTGACACTATTAACGTCACTAAAAGTAATTAATTATAGTGACAATGATGTAAATCGTCACCATAAGTTAAAACATTTAGTGACGACATCAAATATTGTCAAATATACTTAATACCACGCTCATACGGTGACGGTCTCTGTGACGATTAACAATCGTCACGAAATGTTTGTGACGAAAAATGAATTTTATGTGACAAAATTTAGCGTCCTTTTTTGTGTAATTTCTTGTAGTGAGAGACAAAACCAATAACATGAGAGTAATGATAAATAAATATTTTATTTCTTTCCAAACTTAAACGAAAAACCGTCAACGTCAAGTTTAGATACAGAAATTAAATTTTGTGTCATACTGGGAACATAAAGAGTATTATATAAATACAAGATGAAATCACTCTTCAAAACTAAAAGAAGAGTTCCTACAGCTTCAACTTGTATAGACTCTCCATTGCCAACTTTAATTGTTCTTTCCCCCTTTTGGAGTGTCTTCTTTGAAAGGAATCCCTACAATAAATTAGTAAAGTGAACCATAGTACCAATGTCAAACCACCATGTATTAGAAGGAACATCAATTAGAAAGGATTCATAAGTTACATAATTAAAGGACATACCTTTCTTTTTAAGTCATTCTCTGAACTTAGGGCATTCTTTCTGAATATGTCCTTGCTTCTTACAAAAGCGACATTTAGGACCTGCCTCAGAGTTATTACCTGAATAATTTGCCTTTTTTATTTTGGTAAAATTGATTTATCCTTATTCTTAAAATCTTTGCCATTTTTATGAGCCTTCTTCTTATGGAATCTAGTGGTAGTCAAATGAGTAACATTGGATTTTTCAATCTTAAGTCTTTCTTCTTCTTGGACGCACATGGCGATTAACTCATTCATCTTCCACTTATTTTAAAGGTTATATCGTTCATCATCATAATGTGCTCGCGCACTCCACTAGCCCAATCATACCTACTAGTGAGCATTTTCAAAATAAGGGTACTAGCATGAGTTTTAGAAAAACCTTTAAATTTTTCCTCGACTGAAGATAAGTACTCTTTAGTAAGTAAGGCTCTCTTAGGGGTTAGAGATACTTGACCTAGCTAGTGAATATTCAAATGTGTCTGGGGTACTCTGAGTTTGTGGGTTGTCTACGTGAACTAATTGTGTTCGACGTGAGAGCTCCCGTATTATTTCTTTGAAAGGGTAAATGTCTCTATGTTGGCCCTAACAAGTTTGATATAGAGCTCCCGCATTGCAGGTCGAACGATTCGGCAATTAGAGGTTTACATGTTTTGGTTTGAGCTGTTTTTGGCAGATATGAGGATTACATCGTCCCTGCCATGAGCGAGTGAGAGATGTTGGAATCTTGGGTATCCAAATGGGTCATCCATGGAGGGTCCAACCCAGTTACATTAACTGAGTTCCCAATTGACAAGGTCAATTGCAGTTCATTAATGTGAATGTGACGTGACTGGACGTGAGGAGAAAGTTTGGAAGTGGTTCAACTGCTCACGTATTAAATACCCACATCCCTCAGTCGATCAATTAATACGCAATATTCATTCAGTTGGCCAAATATGCAGAGCGCTCCCAATATAGAGACATAACCCTAATCGTTACATACCGAGTTAGTGCTCCGTTCTTGATCGTAGTTCGGTGACACTGTTAGGTTAAAAGGAACGACAAGTTTTTCCGTATCAAAGGCTTAATCACGCTTCAAGAGATATGTTTTTGATTCTCCTAATTATATGTAAATATGAATAGCATGCGTATTTAAATCCCTTCAATATATTTAGAAATTGATCGAGATATTACACACAGTAATGAATATGACGCCCGTATCGTAGTGGCACTCCTATAATTCTGTATGTTTAATGGTGGTGATGAATGATACAGGGTAAGGGTTGCCAACGAACTAGGAGCAGGTAATGCAAAAGGAGCTAAATTTGCCACCATAGTCGCAGTGACGACTTCTACAATTATTGGTATCTTCTTCCGGATACTTATCATGATTTTTCACAATGAACTGGCCCTAATATTCTCATCCAGCAAAGAGGTCCTAGAAGCAGTAAACACGCTCTCTATTCTCCTAGCATTCACCATTCTTCTAAATAGTGTTCAACCTGTTCTTTCTGGTAATTAATTCTTCCTCAATATTTCACCCCATAAATTTACTTCTTTCTACCCTATTGAGAGCCCTTTTCAAGAATTTAAGTAAAAATCTAAACGACCTTCCAAAAAATTTTAGCTAAGAAGTGATCAAATTTAACATTTAGTTAATAGCAATATTGTTACTTATGTTAGTTTAATTTGGATATTCAAAAGAGAAATTGGCAATTTTTTTTAATATGAATGACTTTTTAAAATGTGACTGACATTTCTGGATGGAAAAAGTGAATATATTATCCATTATAGATCGACTTGGGGTGAAATAAAATGGTTTCCTTTCGTATATGGTTTTGAAATATATATCGTAGCCGTTGTAATTTTGTAGGGATGGCAGTTGGATCTGGACGGCAATCTTATGTGGCGTATAAAAATATAGGATGCTACTATTTCATCGGTGTCCCGCTTGGAATTGCAATGGGATGGATTTTCAACCTAGGAGTTATGGTATATCCTATACATATCTATATAGACTATATATGGTTATATAATTTTGATGTACAAACTTGGCTACATATTCAATTCATTTCTATGATTTATGTATAGGGTATTTGGGCTGGAATGATATTCGGTGGAACTGCAGTTCAAACTTTGATATTAGCTGTCATAACCATTCGGTGAGATTGGGAAAAAGAGGTAATCATAATATATTCACCATTGCTTGGTAGCTCTTTGAGTTTTTACATTTTCATTGTAATTTGACAAGTGCATCATGAAAGCAACTTAACTGATTAATTGTGTTGAATCTGCAGGCACAAAGAGGTTTCATGCATGTAAAGAAGTGGGGAGATATGAGTTGTCCATGGTTTCATAAACAGATAAGGGCTCCATATATAGGACCATGCATAACTAATAATTTCTTTTTCCTTTTATATTCCCTTTTTTTTTCTAGCCACCTGTATTCATACGGCTGGCTTGCCATTTTGGTGCCACATTTGTGAAAATGATAATCATTTGCAAGATTTGAGAATATTATATATTGAGAATGTATGTTTCTTCTCCGTACTTTAAAAAGTATAAGTACTTCAATAATAGAAATTAAAATACCAAAAAAAACCTAAACTTTGAAATTAAAATACAAGCAAGCAATCAGAAAGATTAAAATAAAAAAATAAAAAGAAGAAGTCATTCTAATTTTAAAAAAATCAACTATTAAAAATTGTATTCTAAAAATAATAATTAATCTTCAAACTTTAATTATTTTTTATGAAATTAGAATTAATATTTCTTTAATCTTTTTTCGTTTGTTTGTGTTTGAATATCAATGTTTACTTTTTTTGTATTTTAATTTTTAATATTGATAATACTTTTGCACTTGAAAAATGGGTCGAGTCGAATTTTGGACGGATTTTAAGTGAAATTTTGGGGAAATGAACAAAGCTAACTCCATTTTAGGAATTCAATTGACGAAAAATAAACTTCAAAGATAATTTTGACACTCGATAACAACTTAAAATGAGGTAAGTATCATTCAGTCATTGTAAATTATTAACTTTCCACAAAAGAATTGAAATTACTATATGTGCCTTTTTGAGAAAGTTTGTATCGTTCTCTATGCCAACGAATAGCTAAGCCTAGACACTTGCCCAAATGAAGGTAATAATTATGTATATTGTTCCGGATGTTTTATTTGAAATCCCAGCAGTTTTTGTCTTGCATTTTTATGCTTCAAAAATGTACAACCAAATGATGCATTATACACCTCTAACTGGGCTCTCCAAAAATCTGGACAATCCACTTGGGATCCATTGGGCACAGATCATTAATTCATTTCACCCAAACTCTTGAATTTTTCCTTTTCTTTTTTTTTTTAAGAACCAGATGATACTTCCTCTTAAATGTTACTAGTATTTTAGATTATGTAAAGAAAATTTATGTCAAGGTTATATATCTGTACGTACTATCTTATGCTAATTTAAATTTTGATCAAAGTTGTCATAAAGTAATTCTTTAATATAAATATGGTCAGACAATGACAACTTATAACATGTTTCTATAAGGTTAAATATGTTTGCAAGTTTGAAGGTAGTTAATTTATTTATTAATTATTTAAAAATTTATAATATGTATAATGAAAAAATGTACTCTTAAATACCTCCTATATATATATATATATATATATATATATATATATAACTTTAAAAAGTTTCAGTTTTTTTTTCTGTGTTTTTCAATTAAGTTCCAAATATATATTTATATATATAAATAGGAAATTTTTCTCCAACGAACCAAAAAAATAAACCAAAGATAAACCGGGCTATAGCGATAGTTCGAACCGTCGTCTTAGATATAACCGGCTATAGCGACGATTTTCTATGCTATAGTGACGGAAAAAACCGTCGCCGGCTAGACCAAAAACGAACCGGCTAGCGACGATTTTTTTCGTCGCTATAGCCGTTATATCCAGGACGATAGTTCAAACCGTCGCTATATTCCAGTTCATCTAAGGTTCGTTATTTTAGTTGGTTGAATAAAATTTTCTTATATGTATATATCCTAATTCAATATCTCTTTTTTTGAATAAAATAGTACTCAGATGCAGTCTTAACAGTTTATTTCTTTCCCTAAAAGTTGAACTTCATTAAATCTTAAACAGAAATATGCAAGCGTTTGTTTTCAAGAATCCTATAAAACCATAAATTAAGCTATATATATTATATTGTATAATATACACTTCTAGCTAGTATATTATATAATATGCACTTCTAGCTAGCAACTAGGAAGGAGAAAAGAGTGCAGTACTATCTATAGTTATTGCTGCATTTATATAATAAATATAGTGATGGAATGTTTTATATAATTGAAAAGGACAATAATAATGGTCATAATGTATAAACTCACAATTTTTCCCACCTTTTTCTTTTGTTCTTTAGCAACTAAAGAAAGTAGTTTAATTTTTTTGGTATGTGGTAGATGTCTAATTGTTGAAGCTTAATTTTATTTTACAATTAAATCTTGGATGCTACTTATAAGGAAATTTTACAAGGTGAATTTCTCGTTTTATTAGTCATATTATACCCATATCCATCTTGAAAAAAAGGGGAAGAAAGAAAGAAAGAAGAGAACTGCTATTTTTTTCTTGATTTTAACTTTCTAAATATTTAAGTTTACACTAGTAGATATTTTAATATATTTTCCACCAAAAAATTAAGGTTTCCAGTGATAAATTTTAACGTTTTTGTTCTTTTTACCCCTAATTTAATTTTCTGAATGTTTAATAAATATAAAATGTTGATGCTAATTTGATGACATAAATATAAAATGTTGATGACATAAATATAAATATAAAAATGTTGATTCTAATTTGATGACATAAATATAAAATGTTGATGCTAATTTGATGTATTATTCTACCATCAAAAGATTATGTCTCCTATATTCTAATTTGATACTAATTACGTGGAAGGGTGTTTATTTACATGGACAATTTCATTGTAACACCATTAATTTTCTAGCTTATGTTATTTCATATTGCATACCTTCTTCTTATTTTCTTTTGGGAGAGTCATGTTACAAAGTTATCAGGGTCATTTGAAGATAAATAGAATATTCTTTTTTTATAAAAACGGTTAAAAAAATTATGTTCATTGTATGACAAAATCTTTTGGGGACGTCAGATAAAGGTAAATAAAGTGTACTATACCTTGTTAATTTCATAGCTAGTGAATTAAACATACCATGTGCTTTCTCCTTTTAAAAATTTGATATACATAATTAATTAATACAATATTTTTTATGATAATTTTATATTTTAAAATTTACTCATAAGTATTTTAATAGTAGTGACGTGATGCTAAAAATTAAAATAAAAAAATAATGTCAAACTAAAAATATCATATCACTTTACGGTATTTATTAAAAATAGATCTTTTTTTTCCTAAAACATGTTAAAAAGAAAATTGTATCTCTTTGAAATGGAGGGAGTATGATATAAGAAATGAACTATATATGAAATAATGCTCGAGAAATCATCTTAAGAGTTCTTTATATTTTGCAATTAAATATTACAATTTTTATGGCAATTAGATACAATGACACGTATTATATAAATCTTTCACCTTCTTTCGGCACGACACTTATTAAAGGAAGGAATCCATGAATTTGGTTATGAATTGGTAGTGACAAAAGTTTGATCATTTGAAATAGTTATAGAGATTCAGTATTCAGACATTCAGACTTTCAGATTCTTGTAACTTCTTCATGTACATTCAGTGCAACATTCACAGACGGAGTTGTGAAGAAAAAGCATTCGCTGTTTTTTGCTGTCTCTTTTGCCAATGAATGTCCAATTATTCAGAGACATTCAGTGCAAGTTCCATAAGAGATATTTTGGTTCAGACCACATATTTCAAACAAATCGTACGTACACAGTATATATATGTGACGTGCTCATAGTATTATACTTATATGATTGTTGGAAAGTTAATTGTTGTGTTAATTAAAAAAATAATATTTTTACGTGTTAAAATAATATTTTTATATGAATCTCTTTTATATAGAGGTGGAACTTACTTATTATTTATGTGAGAGAAATCATATAAAAATATTAATTTTTTATATAAAAATATCAATTTCATAAAAAAAAAATTATATTGAAGTCCTCTGTATGTATTAATGTATGTTTTTTTAGAGACATGAAAGGTATTTAATTATGTATCAAGATTTAGTTCCCATACCCCGCTTGAATAATTACGTACACACATCAACTTACCCTGGTCTCAATAATATTGGGTCGATCATCGATTCATGCATGGAGTTAAAAACAGTGATTGATGTTTGGAATTAAAAACAGTGATGGATGCGCTTTCCCTTTTTCGCTCCCTCTCAGACGTCAATTTTTCAATAATATTTTAACGAGAAATTAATGCTTTATATGCTTGACTGTACACATATACTATATGACACACACACACATATAAAATTAGGGGTTTAATATTTTTAGATTCAAAATATATTGGTGGCAGAATAATGGATGTCGCTTCTGGTTTCGAATGTCGCTAGAACATTAAAATAAAAATATTGTTAAGTGTATATTTTATCTGATATATAGTATTTTGAATTAGGATTTCATCCATTATATTCAGGGGCGGATTCAGTTCATTAGTTCAGTGGGAGCAATTTTTTTAAAAATAAAATTATAAAAAAAAATAAAATACAATAACATAAAGGTAGAATGTGAGGAATATTGCAAATAATTGTGTGAGCTATCATATAAAATCGATATTGTTTTATGTAATTGAATACACTTCCTTGATCTTATGTTATATATAAAATGATATTTTATAATTTTTTAAAACACTGTTATTATAAGACACTTCTGGTGTCCTCTAAAATAAATTATAAAACTAAATAATATTGTTAAAATATTATTTATAATAACATTTTTCGAGATTTCATTGTTTGAAACTATCGTGATGATAGTCTCATTTCAATAGCTGCAAAAATATCATGTTCAATGTAAATTACTAAACAATATAAAAGAGTGGAGTGTTGGTGTTAGTAGAAATTTGAGACATTTAATAGTCTTTTAGTCTGAATTTTTTATTTTCACTTAATACTTTATAAAATCAAAATCAAATTAAAATTGATTGCGAAAAATTCAGTGGGATCAATTGACCCCACTACCCTAAGGTAGATCCACCCATGATTATATTTATCCCCAAATTACTTTCGATACACATGAAGTAATACTAATACTACTTTTAACGATGATGTCAACGATACAATTATTAATTTGTAACAAATTTTATTGACTTGTTAGTTAGTTGCGACGAATTGATATTTGTGTTGCTGAATGTATATTATGAGAAATTAAAGGTCCAAGTGAACATTCTCAATATGAATAATTGTAATAATTTTTACAATAGCTTTCTTGGAGGTTGAGTAATACAAAAAATATATTAGAGTTGAACATTGTATAAAGTTTTTTATGTTTTTATATATTAAGTCAATTTAATTTTTATTTGAGTATCTAAATTTTAACAAGTTGTATGCCAAAAATTCTTCATTTGTTTAGGATCACCTGTTTTTTGTTCATTTAAGTCCTAATATTTTTTTAAAAAAAGTTAATAGTTTTACGAATGTTAATTGTGACATAATCAATAAAAATAATTATGCAACTCACTTAATATAAAAAGAACTTATTACATTGATTCTAAATATGGTATGATATTTACTCATGAAAAAGTATTTAAAAGAGGAGAAAGTGAGTTGAAGAAAATTCAGTATACTACTCAACAAGTTTTTTTAAAAGATTTTTTGTTTTTATATATTAGGCATGTAAATCTTTTTTCAAGATTTAGAATTGGAGTTATATATTGTTATTACTACAATATTGTCCAGTAGAGAGCTAACTAAAATAGGATTGAAATTATCTGTAAATAAGATAGAGATTATCACTAAAATTAGTCGGAGATTATGTAGAATTTTTAAAGAACACCAATCCATAAAAAGTCTTAAATTATTACTCTTACATTATAAAAATTAAATAAAAAATTCAACAATCCAGTGTAGGCAACACTGGCTCTAGATCCGCAACTGCCTCTAAAATTCTTAGGCTACCTTAAAATTTGGAGTTATTTCATTGGTCCACAAAATGAAACGTAATATTAAATCTAGTTATTTCATTAATTAATTTTATCCCCCTAATCCTCCACATCACTTTAATTTCTCTCTTCATGTGTTTACTTGATGTTAGGACTCTTTTTTCTCAACCACACAACCACGTACGCTGGTTTCCTGCCTCCATTTTTTTTCGCTTAATTTACTTTGATCACCATCTCCACAATTAATTCCATCTCCATCAATTCATTGACTTCCGAACTTCAATCCACCATTGTCACCAGGATCAACACATCAAAATAAAATATAGACTAAGTTAAGAGATTTAAAGAATAATTCTTTTTGCTATTTGAATCAAATGAGTTATTCTATAAATTGATAATTGCCCAAGATGTTATGTATCAACAAGGGAAAATACACTCCATATTCGGAGAGATTATGAGATATTCATTGGGGATTCCAAAAGAATTTGATAACTTCTTTAATTTGATGAAGAATTCCTGAGGAGACATTGGAACATTTTTTTGCCCTTTTCTTTTTTCCTTTTAATTGTTAATATCGTTGGTATATTAACAGAAAAAATTGGTTCAGTTTAATTAGTTACGACGAAAATGGTGGTAGACGGTGAAGGGAAAGAGAGGTACAAAGTTAAGGAGGTAAATGGGGAGGAGAGAAGCAGCGTAGCTGACGTTATGGATTCGATTAGATCAAATTTACTTTAATATATTAAAATTCAAGTACAAACAGTTTGCAACTAAAATGGGAAGTATTATAATAATGGTAGAGAAGATGAAGAAAACAAACGGCAGGTACGGAAGAATCTTGAACCCGCAATCAGCGATTGGCCTAATTATATATAGAATTAGCCCTAGTTGCTACATTAATTATAAGTTAAACCAAGTGCATGAAATTAATTGAATACAGATTATTTTGTGTGTTCTTTCAATCTTGTTTGATTTGTCCCGTCTCTATATAATCTGCGACAATTTAAGGTCTAATAAAGTTATGTCGGCCGGGAGATAGATCGATGCGGGGATGTTAGTAATAGTTAGAACATGAAATTTGAAATCTACATATTTATACATATGAGATTGTCATAAGCTGGAACCTTAAAAAATGCATATAAAATAAGTTTAATAGATACGTACTGATATATTGTTACAACTAAACTGATATTTTCATTTTAGTTTGTGACTTTTTTTTTAACACATACTCTCTCGGTTCTGTTATATATATATATATACACACACACCGTTACTTTCTTCAGCAAATCTTAAACAATTAAACAAAAATGAACCGACAATAGCAACAATTTTTTGAGCTATAGCGATGGTTCGAACCGTCGTCATAACTATGTCGCCGATTTTGTATGTTATAGCGACGAAAAAAAGTGTCGTTATAACCTAGGTTCATTTTTTATTTCGTTGAAAAAGGGATCAGATATATATATATATATATATATATATATATATATATATATATATATATATATATATATATATATATATATATATATATCCATCCATAAAGATCTATATGCTATGACAAATATTGGCATATATAGGCTCTAAACCACACGTTTTTTATTAATTAACGGCTGGAATTTAGTAGGGGGAAATAACGTCCGCTAGTATTACTAGCGGATGTAATTAATAAAAAATCCGGACAATTAAGCCCCTCTCTCGTTACTGAAATTCTCAAAGGACATGCTCCGCTAGTATTAGTAGCGGATATAAGTCATCGTCCGCTAGTAATACTAGCGGATTGAAACATTTTACACACACAGTGCTAAAGGAGTCTCCATTCTCTCTCTCTCAGAGTCTCCATTCTCTCTCTCTCAGCGAATTTGTCTCCATTCTCTCTCAGCGAATTTGGGGAAAATACTAGAACCCTAGAACGTTGTCTGCAAATCATCAACGGTGATAGGCGATTTTGGGGCCGCACGACCACAGGCACTCTTGGCAAATCATAGAACCCTAGCTCAAGTTGTAGGCAAATCAAGCTGAGATTTCTTGTTCTCTGTTGGCGATTTTGTGCAAATCAATACAACCCTAGGACGACATCATCTGTAAATCAACTATTGGGGTCGAATTTGCAGGTAAAGTTGTAGATTAATCTCCAAAATCTGAGATTTATGTTGATGTTCTCCATTAATTTTGTTGAACCCTAGTTTCATCCTGTTTTTATAAAGAAGTAGCTAGCTATTTCTTGTTAGTATTAGTTTATATCCACTTGTTAGTATTAATTTTGTAGATTATTTTTGTTGAGTGTGATTCTACTATTTCTTGTTAGTATTAGTTTATATCCACTTGTTCTTGGATGGGGATGAGTGTGTTCTTGTTATATCCATTTGTTCAAACAGTCCACGGATCAAATTTATGACCAAAACAATTGGATGGATGTTACTAATATGCTTTGATAAATTCATATGTTTGAACAATTGTTTATAAATTCTATATATGGATCCCCTATAATTTAAATGTTTGTATTTTATATTTGTTCCTTCTCCCTTTACCTCTTTAATGTCATTTTTATAAATTGTTTAATACTTAATATGTTGTTGAATTTTTAGGGCCGATATGGATATCAATCCAGGACCTTTTGATCCTGTTATCTTATGGGACCAAGAAAATCATGTATCTTCTGACTTATGGCAAAATATTGTAAGTACATGTTCCGTATCTCATATTTCTATTAAAATTTTGTGAAAAAATTTCATATTTTGACAATTTATGCATGTATCCTCTATTTAACTTGTAGGATAGGGGTGTGTTAGAAATCTGTCAGATGTCTGCAAAATTAATTGAATGGAACTTGACTAAACAGCAAGAATATCTACTTGAACAGTTAGGTTTCGGTATATTTTGTCATCAAGATGTAGTGTCAAGGATTGATGCATCTCTTGTATCTGCTTTTGTTGAGCGTTGGAGGAGTGAAACAAATATGTTTCACTTAAAATGTGGAGAGGTCGGAATTACTTTAGAGGATGTTGGATTTATATTAGGATTGCCCCATATTAGGAAAACCTTTGACTTGCGGAGAACTAGAACATCCCAAAAGATTATTTGTAAGGATTTTTGGGCAACAAATATCTGTAGAAGATTGGGAACAGTGCTATAAAAGGGGGGGCATAAGTTTGCCTTGGTTAAGACATAGATATGGACAATTACCTAAAGATGCTACTTCAGATGATGTGGTAAGACACACTAAGGCATACCTGTTGTATTTGTGTGGCGCTATTTTGTTTCCTACGAAGAGTAAAAATATTGTGCATCCTAGGTATTTATTGTTATTGGAAATATTGGAAGACATTATTACATATGCTTGGGGGGCAGCAGTTTTAGGGCATTTTTATAGGGGTTTGCATGAGGCTACTCGGAAAATAACGAAAAAATTTGGCTTGGATGTGCAACCTTGCTTATGATGTGGGCTCACGAAGAATTCAACATTGGTCGTCCCTACCCCTAGGCCTAATTCCCATAAGTTGATACCTAGGGCACTATCATGGGCATACTCTTCTTTTGATCTAAATTCCAAACAATATCAAAGACCAAGAAAATCCACATCACCATCTTGTGTTTTACCGAGGAGAGATTGATGACATGTTGGAAACAGATTGGGTGTGGCGTCCATATCAGATATTTGACACACGTTTGGGTTGGGACTTTTTTGAGGCAAGGTTAGGTGGAGCCGCTCGTTTACCTTTGATTCATTACGACATTGTTGAGTTTCAAATGCCCCGATGATTTATGAGGCGCTTTGGATATTTGCGATCATATCCATCTAATCTCGAAAACATGGTGGAGTTGAGGACGGAACATAAATTGTTTGAGAGAATAAATTATGAAAATCAGAGGGCCAGTTATATTAAGTTGTGGGAGGCCTACATGGAGAGTTTAGAAGGGCAAGTGTTGGAGGGTTTGCAGCATATATCTACCGAGGATTACATGACATGGTACAGAGAAATTACTCGGAGACGGATACACCATCCTCGACCCTTTAGGTGTGAAGGGGAAGATTACGAGCCACGGGTATTCATTAACCAATACGTGGCTGTAAACACTGTAAGTTTGTAAAGTTATAATTTTTATACATGTTTATGTGTTATAATTTGATGTCCTTATTTTACTAATATAATTTTTGTTTTTGAAAAGCTATTTTTGTGAAGTTTATGTCAATTGATCTGCCAGCTGAGTTAAGAACCATGTACGAGTCATGGTTCAATACACCTATATCACCTGCTCATGAATGATTACAAAGGGTTCCAAATCGAACAAAATCCAACACAACCCCAAGTTAGACAAATGGATATTGACATGACGGGACCCCAGCCTACGACTGAAGAAACTCAGGGTAGCCTTGCTCCTCCTACTCAACACAGTAGGATCCATTTGTGTACGCCATGATCCATTTGTGCTTAACCTCATAGAGTGATTGTAGCCAATCATGGTCATGCAGTTCGTAATCTGTCATTAGCTTTTCCCATCGCTCCTCAAATTCCGCAGCAGTCAATGATTTATACACACACCAGTTAAAATCATGTTTAAATGTAGGATACGCGTCATACAATGTATGCAATTTCTCTGGAAATTTGTTACTAATATGCCATGTGCAAAGTGCATGGTGTGTTTCAGGAAGAACCCTAGCAATCGCATTGTTCATGGCTTTGTCCTGATCAGTTATAATGGTAACCGGTGCCTTATTGTTCATTGCATTAAGCCAAGTCTCAAAGACCCAGACAAAAGTATCCTCCGTTTCATCCTGTATCAGTGCAAAACCAAACAAGACGGAATGGTAATGGTGATTTACCCCAGTGAATGGAACAAAAGGCATGGAATACTTGTTCGTCCGATAAGTTGTATCAAATGTCACTACATCCCCAAAATTTTTGTAAGCTATCATTGATCGGTAATCTATCCACAAAATGCATGCGATACGATGATCTTCATCTCGTTTGATATCGTAAAAAATAGAGGATTTTCAACCGAAAGTTTTTGAGATCTCGCAGGTCGCTTGGGCATCGTTAGAATCTATCGTGTCACGTCTTAAATCTCGCACAACATTCCGAATATCCATATCACCGAAACCAACATTTTCCCTCCCTCCTCCTATTTCACTAAAAACATTCATCATTGTACTTGGCCCAACTCCAAATACATTTAAAGTTTCGATTAAAGTTCGAAGCAACAGAGTTATATTTTTCCGTGTTTGAATGAAAATTTTCTTGCTTCGAGTAACCAAATCATGATTGTGATTCAACTCAATTTTTGAAACTTTCCACGATCTTCCTTTTTGTAGATGAACAACAATGACATTCTAGCTTTGCACATCGTATGCACCTATTGAATCCCTTTTTCTTTTGACCTTACTACCTTCAACAACATCATCATCATCCTGCTTTTTTCTTTCGACGGTTTTTTTGCTTTGGTACACGTAAAAAGTCCTTGGAGAAATTGTTGGAGCGGGCATGTTTATGACTTGCCCCAATTTTTATTTCAAAGCCACTACTTCGTGCATAGTTTCTATAAAATTATTCCGCCTCTTGGATAGTAGAAAAAAATCTGACCCTCGTATGGACTTTTTGAATGGTTAATATACGATTGGTTCATGTTATAAGCACCAATATTATCCATGTCAATATTATAACGAGAAGAATTTGAGGAACTAGAATTAAACATATCTTCCGCCATAATTATAAACTTACCACGACGATTTGAGGTGCGAATACTAATCTCCTTAATTGTGTGGTTTTCTTCCTTGAAGATTTGAGGTGCGAATACTAATCTCCTTAATTGTGTGGTTTTCTTCCTTGACGATTTGAGATGCGAATACTAATCTCCTTAATTATGTGGTTTTCTTTATTTGAATTTATGTTGCTGAGATCCCAATCTTTATTGCTAGTGTTTTATCTTAATTAATTCGTATGTAATGGGATTTTCGATGATGGAAGGAAATCTTCCAGCTTGTTTTAGCAAAGTTGTAATTGAGTTGAAATAGAATGTTGGATTTTCTGATGTATACAATCTTGTTTAGTGTTGTAATTGAATTGAAATAACTACAGGGATTGTCTGTATTGGCTACAATCTTGTGTAATTTATTTTTATAACAGGAAAGAAATCGTGTGGAGTAATATCTTGCTGAAATCGTGTGTACAGGGATCTTGTGTAATTTATTTTTATAACAGGCATGTTGTTAATAACTACAGGGATATTGGATGTTACTGACTTATATCCGCTAATAATACTAGCGGACCATGCTTGTTACTGACTTATATCCGCTAGTATTACTAGCGGACCATGTTTCTTGTCAGGTACGAGGGGCTTAATTGTCCGAAAATTATAATAATTACATCCGCTAGTAATACTAGCGGACGGTGGTTTGTAACATTAAATCCCAGCCGTTAATTAATAAAACGTGTGGTTTATAGCCTATATGCCAATATTTGTCCCATAAAGATATAGATCTATGATGGATATATATATATATATATATATATATATATATATATATATATATATATATATATATATATATATATATATATATAGGGGTTAGCGGACACAGTATAATATGCCAAGACTCTCAAATGTATACAATTTACGATCGTAAAATTTAGTATCGTAGAGTAGTCACTCTATTTCACTAATGGAATTATCACTTTTACTTTTGAAAATATTAATTCTCCAAATATAAGTAAAAATGTCAAATATGAAATTTCAATTTTGGAGGATGAATGGATTATATAATTTAAATGTGATGATAGATCCTGTTGTTTAATTTGGTACGTGATGGTATGAACATGATACGTAGATAGTCAAATATTGTTGGCATATTGGTTTCTATAATTGAAAACATGGTCCGCATGAAATTATGAATCTTCTGCTGCTTCTTTCTCGGAGGAACATACAAGAACCAAATGATTGAATTATATATATATATATATATATATATATATATATATATATATATATATATATAGCATCTTTCAGTCAGATCAGTAATCTTCTAACAGTACTGAACCAGAACTATGCGTTGATTAAGGACTTCATTCGGTAAGCGAACAAAACCGAATTAATCAGGCCTCTACTTTTCTTCAATTGGGGTCGACTTATATGATTGTGAACAGTGAAATGGATTCTTACTCACTAAATTATGATTGAGACTCTACCGCGGAAAAAATAATACTCCCTTCATCTCAAATTAAATACCTAATTTTAATTTTTTAAAGTTAAATAGACCATTTTTTAAAATTAATTTTTATACTATTTTTGCCAAAAATATTGAGTGAAGAGAAGATAACCAAAAAAGGTATATATAATTTACTATTAATCTCAATTTTTATAATTTTAAAATAAATTTATATATGTTTAATTATTAATTTTAAAGTTAAAATTGACATTTAGTTTGGGAAGGAGGGATCGTAATACACACGCAAGAAATAGACTAATTTAAGACGTATAAGGGGTTATAATTGATACAGTATTATAAACGTACTAAAATGAGGGATGATAATAAAACTCAAAAGTGGAAACAATAACTACATTATGTAGACCCATATATTATATATTCTAAATTATAAGGTAATATTGATTTTTAAAAGTTAAATTTAAATATTTTAAAATTTAAAATTTAAAATTGACAAGAATTCAATTAGTTTATATCATTACAATGATAAATATCATAAATTATCTAAAAAGTATATACTACGGGTTATAAGATTTATTGTTTTCATGTCAATTTTACTTTTAAAAATATTTTCGAATTGCTTTTAAAAAATCAAAATTAATTTTTATAATTTGAAACAAAATGAGTACGTTTATGTGACATATAACACAGTTCATGCTGGCCCCCGTAACGTGTTGTTGCTTCAGAAACTTTGTTTATGAATTATGAGAATAATTAATGTAGTTAACAAGACAAGTTGTACGATCGAGTTTTGGAGTCTCAAGAGAAAAGAATATATATACTTTTTTATGGAATTAACAAAAATAGAGCCGTACGATTTTGATTCCAATCTGGCATATACATATTAATTTATATACTATAAAAAAACATGCAGATGTTAAGTCGGTGTTTGAAAAACCATTTTTGTATGGTTAGGGTTAATCGATCTGTTTCCAATGTTGTTTGTGGGGCTTTGGATTCAATAGGGACAGTCAGGGGCGGAGCTACATGCACCATATAATTAAGGACAGAAACTGCCTAGCTCTAACTAATGACTTTTGGAGGATCTTGGTTTTTTAACTTGTTTTAATTTTTATTTTATTAAGTACCAAGACACCTCCCTTGAATAAAATCTTGTGTAAAAAACGGTTTTGTACCATTTTGTTCCCAATAATTAAAAATTTTACTATGTTAACTGCTAGACCTAACTGTGGTTGCATACAACTTTTAACCTAATAATGTATAAATAGAAAACCTTTTTTACCCGCTTACTCATCCCTCCATTTTACGATATGTTTGAAAAACTTATTTGGCATGAATCTTTAAAACATTCAAATGACATACTTGAAGACAATGCGGAAAATTATAGCGCAAGCGTACAATGTTTAATACATTACCGTATAACCAAAATTTGTAATGCAATATATATATATATATATATATATATATATATATATGGGTTTCATTTGATGACAACCGATTGTTAGGATCACTATTCTAGCAACTAACATCTTAGTCCGCTACAAGTTGTAGCGACTGTTATTTTAATAATGGGTCACACCTGGTCAACACTTAGGCAAAAAGTCGAAAAAGAGTCCAAAACCCGTATCGTCAGTCCGAATACCACGCAAACACACACATAGTACCGCGTAGGTATTAGACACGTGTTACAACTTACGGGACTCGATTCCCACATACAGAGACCGAGTTATCGCCCAGTTTGCAAAACTCGTCAACACTTAGGCAAAAAGCCGAAAAAGAGCCCAAAACCCGCATCGGCTGTCTAGACACCACGCAAACAAACAGATAGCACCGTGTAGATATTAGACACACATTACAACTTACGGGACTCGATTCCGACATACGGAGACCAAGTTATCGCCCAGTTTGCAAAACTCAACAACACTTAGGCAAAAAGCCGAAAAAGAGCCCAAAACCCGCATCGACCGTCCGGACGCCATGCAAACATACACATAGCACCGCGTAGGTATTAGACATGCGTTACAACTTACGGAACTCGATTCCGATATACGGAGACCAAGTTATCGCCCAGTTTACAAAACTCAACAACACTTAGGCAAAAAGCCGAAAAAGAGCCCAAAACTCGCATCGTCCGTCCAGATGCCACACAAACACACACATAGCACCGCGTAGGTATTAGACACGTGTTACAACTTACGGGACTCGATTTTGACATACGGAGATCGAGTTATCGCCCAGTTTGCAAAACTCGCCAATACTTAGGCAAAAAGCCAAAAAAGAGCCCAAAAACCCGCATTGTCCGTCCGGACGCCACACAAACACACACATAGCACCGCGTAGGTATTAGACACGCATTACAACTTACGGGACTCGATTCTGACATACGGAGACCAAGTTATTGCCCAGTTTACAAAACTCAACAACACTTAAGCAAAAAGCCGAAAAAGAGCACAAAACCCGCATCGGCCGTCCGGATGCCACGTAAACACACACATAGCACCGCGTAGGTATTAGACACGTGTTACAACTTACGCGACTCGATTCTGACATACGGTGACCGAGTTATCACCTAGTTTGTAAAACTAGCCAACACTTAGGCAAAAAGCCAAAAAAGAGCCCAAAACCCGTATCGGCCATCCGGACGCCACGCAAACACACACATAGCACCGCGTAGGTATTAGACACGTGTTACAATTTATGGGACTCGATTCCGACATACGGAGACCGAGTTATCACTTAGTTTTCAAAACTCGCCAACATTTAGGCAAAAAGCCGAAAAAGAGCCCAAAACCCGCATCGGCCGTCCGGACGCCACGCAAACACACACATAGCACCGCGTAGGTATTAGACACGCGTTATAACTTACGGGACTCAATTACGATATCGAAAGACCGAAGTTATCGCTTAGTTTGTAAAACTTCGCCAACACTTAGGCAAAAACCGAAAATAGCCTAAAAACCGATCGGTGAGGTCCGAACGCATACACGCAAAACACACACATAGCACCGCGTAGGTATTAGACACGTGTTATAACTTACGGGACTCGATTCCGATATACGGAGACCGAGTTATCGCCCAAATTGCAAAACTCGCCAACACTTGTAGAACACAAACTAAAATAATTTAAATATGCTCTATTTTGGATTTCGTTATTAATATTTTAATTTTGTAGGGTCTTGTTAATGAGACTCGTGGGGGTGGAGATTGCGGCACAGGCGATGCCCGTGGAGGAGATGATGATGATCGCCGGGCTGATGCTGATGAGACTATGGATGATGGGACAGGGGATGGGACCGGAGGTGGGACCGGCTATGGGATCGGAGGTGGGATCGGTGATGGGACCGGAGGCGATGACACAGAGATTCCTGATCTTGGGCAGTAGTTAGTTTATATTTATATTTTGACTTTCATGTATGTATTTAGCTTTTGAGTTGTACGAACTTAAGTTTAGTATCTAATTATATTGATTGTCAATAGTAAAAGATATGATTATTATTGATATGCATACATTGTCATTATTTATTTTTCTTTAGTTTATAACAGGTACAATGTATATGTAAATGAACAGGGGAATTTTGCAATTTTAATAAAAAAAAATTTTAAAGTGGATCATTGGTGGCCAGGCGATGGCGACGGGAGTCTTTTCGGAAATGACTTTATAATGACAATTGTAATTAAATTAAATAAAGGTCATTATGACGGGTAAACACTCATCATTGGCGGCGATGATGCTTCGTCGCAATGGTGAATTATTAAAATTAAAGTATGGTTATTATTGGCCATTGCATTCATCATTGGGTCAAATCATTAATGACATATATTACCATGATGAACCCGTCGGCAATGACCCCATTGGCAATGACATAGTTCCCGACGGGAGCCAGGGGCGATGACCTGAGGAGCAACGATAGGGTCAACGGCATACCCTGTCGGCAATGATTGATTTTTTTATAGTGTTAAAAAGTGCCCAACCGCTACATATTGTAGCGGCCCATACATTGGCATTATATTCTACTTATATACTTTACACATGAATGTGCTTTATTAACTTTCCACCATGAATATACTTTAATTACTAACTTTTCCACATGAATGTGCTTTAATTTTTTTTATTAGTTTGACCAGGTAGGACCCATTATTAAAATAGCAGCCATTATAACTTGTAGCGGCTGTGTATTAAGTCTTTTTAATCTCATTATTCCATGTTATTGATCAACGACCACTACAAGAAAATCAGGCTATAGCGACGGTCGACGACCGTCGCTATAGATAAAAAGACCGTCGCTATAGAAGTCGTCGTTGAAACCTATAAATGACGGTCTTTTTTGCTTATATAATGACGATTTAATCCGACTCAACCGTAAAAAAACTCCACAAAAACACGCTTGAAGGTTTTTATCGGCGGTCAAAAAATGGATATACCGACGACTGTGATGTTGGTTACTAGAATAGTGACCCTAGCTTGCCATGGATTGAAACCACACACACACACACTTATATATGTTAGGTTTGTATATAGCACGGACATGCAATCAAATTACACAAAAGGTACGAAAAACGCGATAAAGTAGGAATTTAAAATTTTATACAAACCTATCACCATGATCATACTTTGTGCATAATTATCAATCAATAGAAAAGAGATGGAGAACGGATTCCTACCATCGTAGAAACTAGTTTTCTCATGTACGAGTTCACCTCCAATTCCTTTTTACGTTCAACTTGAATTCACCGGGTTTGATTCCTAGCTTTGATCAACGTTAGCCACCCAAGTGTTTGGCCTCTAGAGATGATCCGTAAAGGAAGAACAAAAATTCAAGAAGATTAGTCTTTTGGCTCAAACCCTAGTTTTTCTATCTCTGTAGAAAAAGGGGCGTACTCCCAACAATTGGAATCACGTATATTGATATTTGATATAAGATTTCTCTTATAAAGATATCAGTTAACCATTCTAATCTAATTAGAAATTAGGGTATTATTTAATTAATTAAATTCCTTTAATTAATTAAGCTCCCTAATCTTATTAGGGATAATTAATTAAACTCTTTTAATTAATTAACCTCCTAATCTTATTAGAAATAATTAATTAAACTCTTTTAATTAATTATCCTTCTAATCTTATTAGGATATATGAGAGTACTTTTTTTATTAATTAATTCCCAAACTCCTTTAGGAATTAAATAATAATAATAGTAATAATAATAATAATAACACTCCTTTTATTAATTTATATTTAATATTTTTAAAATATTAAGTTATTTAATTTATTCTATCATCTTAAATATACTTAACTTATTATTATGATTATGTCATTTGCTTCTTAAATAAATATTCTTCCTTTTATGGTGTGACCATTTAGGTTCTTAATATTAAACTGGTTGTGAATAAATCAATTAGAAAAATTCTAATCTTATTTTAATAAGTAAATTAAATTATTAATTTATTTAAATAAATAATATTTATTCTACAATAGGGATAAGACTCCCTAGTGATCAACGACTTTCCAGATAATATAGATTTTAACATTAATCATAAAAGAACCTTTAAGTAAATAGTTACTGTAAGACCCCAACTTTTATGAATAAAATGGAATTTCCTCTATTTATTATTTTGAAATAGTAAGAGGTTGATTCGATTAATGTGGTTAGTTATGGATAAAATGTGCAAATATTTTTAAGCAAGTGTGGTTATAAAATATTCATTGTTGTCGGGGAATATTCGTTTGGTCATGGAATATTATTGTTTTTTCGGGAATATTAAATGCGACGCCTTGACCATTTAATGGGCCCATAAAGGAAAACTGTCGATGAAAAATTTAAAAAGGATGAGTTTTTTATAAATACCGACGTAGTTTTTATCGTTAAAACTGTTGGAATATCCGGTGGTTAAAATACAAGATGTCTGTGGAGTTGCAAGAGTTACACAGGTATTGCACAATAATTCTAATTATTGATTCTACGTGAAAGTCACTACTCAATAATTATTACGATAATTCTTGCTTCAATATTTTATTTTATTGATTCAATAATCGCTACGTTGATATTTTATATTATTGATTCAATAATTATCACTACACAGTATTTCTCATTATCATATCAATAATTCATATTATTTGAATAATATTATTAGATAGTATTATTGGCAATATCTAAGGAAATTCTGTTTAGAAAAGGGGTTTGGTCACCTAATTGCACGCCAGTAAGGAGAAATCCTTATCGGAAAGCCCCATCTTTCCTAGGAACGACCTGGTTGTCATTATTGTGATTCTGTAATATTATTTTTGAATAATTAATTATTAATTTATACGATAAAAAAAATATTTTCTTTATGTAGATATAAATGAAGGAATTAATGCTGAGGTGTTTTATCAGTGTTTTGTCAAAATGGAGGTGTTGAAAATCATCCGTATGTGAATTTTGGTCATTTTTTGTTTGGAATTTGGAAAAATTTTCTTCTACAAAGTTGTAAAGAATTAAATTTTCTATGGAATGGACATAAGATTTGAATTTTTCTGATAAAAGGGCTATTTATTATGAATTATTGAAGTTCTGGAATAATTAATTTTTGGGGTTATAAATATTTTTTTTTACAAACAAAGTTTTTAATATAGTGGGACCCACTTGTGTAGTGCTGAGATTGTGATGTGCTGTGCTAAGAAAAAATAAATAAATTTAATAATATTTTATTAAATTTTCTGCTTTGGCATTCTAAGCATTTTCCTATAAATAGGGTGCTTAGGTTAGAATTAAAAATCACACCAGAATCATAAGTTTATCTCTCTATAATATCGAGCGTATTTTTGTGAGTATTTAGATATCTTGAGTGTTGCTATACAGTGAAAGTTTCCTTCAACATTATATCCGATATTCCAGCCAGAAGTACTATTCTTTTGAGGTAAGGGATGTTATTTTTTTCGTAAATGATATTATTTCTTTCAATATCATTATACCGAAATGTTGGTATAAATTTTATTGTGAAATTTTTACCTTTCATGTTGGGGTTACTATTCACGTATTCGACACTATTCACGAATACGGTACTATTCACAAGTACTATTCACGAAGTATGATTTTTCTTGTGAAATTTTACCTTTTCGTGTCGGGGTTACTATTCACGAATACGGAAATATTCACAGAAAAATTAAATTTTCTTTCTTTGTCCAAGATGTCTATTATGGTTACTATCTTTGATTGTATCCATGTTTTAATCTTCATTCTTGAATTTTGCTCCACAATAGTTTATTATGAAGTATTTTTTATCTTGGATTAACTAAAATACGAGTCCCTAATCTCTGTCCTTTTTCCTCACTGGATTCGTTTTCTTTAAAATATTTTCATCATCCTCAGTCCTAAATGGTGATATAACTGAATATCTTTGGCTTGTAGTGCAAAGATGAATGATTATCTTATGAATATCTTTGGCCCATAGTGTAAAGATGAATCGGTGTTGAGATGAACATGACCAACTGGTGATACAAATGAATATCTTTGGTTGTAGTGCAAAGATGAATATTTGGTTCAAGATGTATGTTGATTGATGTCACAGGGATAAAATATTGATGATGGACTTTTAAATCATAGAAGATAGTAGACTTCATTCTCTACTTAGCTCTTCTAATGAATTGTTATTTCCGCTGCGAATATTGATCTAAAACTTGTTGTCCATTATATTTTATCTGATTTATTGAAGGCTAACGATAATTTATTTTTCATTATGTTAGTCATAATATTCTTTACTGGGCTAGTTGAGCTCACCCTTTTCCTTTTGTTCCATTTTTCTTCTCAGGAGGCAAGAATATAGCGGGAACTAGTCGGGGTGTGGAGTGATGGGTCAAGACAGTTGTTTTAGCAGTCTTCACTATTTTATAAAATAGTGTATTAATAATTGTAATGAGGACTTATTTGAGTTTGGATATTGTCTAGAAGACAATATTTGTATTTAAACTCACAGTATAGGTGTTGTCATATTTTGCACGATAATTGTAATAATGAAGTTGTCGTAGTTGTTTTCTGTACCATGTATTTGGCAACTCAGAATGGGTTGTGTGGACCTACTTTGGGGGCGTCACAGTTACCGTACAATTCAATCATTCCACCATACAATGTCCAAATTAAATATAAGACATGGAATTACTGTCAAGTCTTATTTCATTTAATTATATGTCTTTCGATTCTTAAATGCGCAACACCAAATAATGCAAATTAAAAACTCCTTTCTAATTTCATTCTGTCTTGGCCAAGGACTACCGGGTTGTTATTTATCGAATCACATAGGACATTTCTCTTCTTTTACTAATAGCGGTAGATTCTTTATTAATCATTCATTATCTCTATATATAACTTATTATACCCAAGCATAACCTTTGATATACCCTAAGGGTCATAAGAAATAAGTCAAAGTATAATTCATTATACACAAGATACTATGATGATCTCAAGTCTAAGGATCACTTGTATTACTATCACTTCAGGAATTCCTATTAACAGGTAAGTAAAACTCTATTAGGTATTCTTTAGCGAGTAACGTTCAGTAAATTTATTATCTAATAAGCACCTACATACTTTCTTTTATGTCTCCACACAATTGATCATGAGATCAATCATCCTCATCTAATGCTCATCCAATGAGCAAGCAACGTATGTACCAATCTATCGGGATTCACTAATCTCCTTTTTAGTAATCTATCGATTGGGAATATTTTAGTTTTTAAGCTATCTAAGAATTTAGATTTCATTAGCATGATCTCATCATAATTCTAAAAGCATTACTTAAAACTATGAGTTTATTACATATTATTAGAACAACACCATGTAGATAAATTAAAGCTTTTAGTAAATGAATACTTTTATTAATAAACGAATAAGAGCATTCCTCCTTAATAGCATTACCCTTAAATAGCATTCCTCCTTAAATAACACTCCTTTATTAAAATTACGTCGTTTTGGAGTCTTTTAAAAGAGAGTGGTCTCACTTGCTTTCCTTTTATTTACAAAAATATCACTCACGACCCCACTTATTTTTTAAAAAAGACTCCAAAACGACATAGTTTTAATAAAAGAGTGATATTTAAGGAGGAATGTTATTTAAGGAGAATATTCTTGATCCTTGCAATATATATATATATATATATATATATATATATATATATATATATATATATATCGAACTCTAGCTAATGCTCAAAAATATCACTCCTAAAACTCAAGTAAAATAAACTTTATCAAATTTTCCTCAATATTTGAGTGTGATTTAAAAATATTATTTTTAAATATGTCAACTATGTATCTTAAAATTTGGATCATACACATATATAATTATCACCATTAGTTCCACATAAAACAATAATATGTTTAACATAAAAGATAATAAAGCTCACACATTTTTGGTGACATTTAAACATCTCATTCTTAAACATTAGGCCTTATTGACATCTTGATTGATCGACCTTAAAACTGATACATCAAGTTAGACCTGTTAATATAGTTAGTTAATTGTTGGGTCAATTCATATTAACTGGAACCAAATGATTAAACCATAACTATATGGTTCTAACCCACACAACTCATATTAAAAATAGTTAATATGATTTTAGTTCTTAAATGAAACCATAACCATATTTTATAAACAAAAACCAATCATAACTATATATATTTTGACAGGCCTACACCGAGTATCTAACTATAATAAATTAAGTTGATATATACTAGATCATAATCAAAATTATGCCTTTAATTGGAACTTGATTTGTTTAATAAATCATGTATAATTTATAATTTTATTGAAAATGAACCTTTAGCAATCTTACTATGATTTTCATATTGATGAGTGGAAATATACCCATGTATCAGATGTTTTTGGACTTAGTTTTATGCTTGCGTTGAGTAATTTTAGTGCATTTTATTTATTTTTTATGTTATTTTATAAGAATAGGCAAAAAAATGGCAAATCTGGCAATTTTGAAAAAGTTATGGCAATTTCGTAAATAAGTGGAAGTTGAATGTTGGGGCATTCGTTTTGTAAAGGATCTGAATGATGGGGCATTGGAAGGCAGAAAGTAGACAAAAATTCTTTCCAGCTAAGTCAATGATTTATGACTTCTACTAGAATTTGGAGACTCTAAGCCTAATTGTGATGGACCCAACTTCAAGCATAAAAGGAAAAATAGACGGAGAACTTGGAGATTAAAGCTTAGAGATTTAAAGAAGCACATAAGGAGATTGTGGGAAAGAAAATCGTACCTTGCTAGGGTTAGGGTTTCGTGTTGGTTGAGGAGGAGAGAAATCCACGAAAAGTACGGAATTGATTGATTGATTGAAAATGGGAGAAGAACAGGTGATCAATTACTCCAACGACACGTGGCAGAACTCCTAGAATCCGAGAACCTTGTTAGGGTAGCAAGGATTCAGAGAGCCTTCTTGAGTCTTCGGGTTGAGAGAGAATCTCCAAATCTCATAGTCTTCCAAAAGGTCCAAGAGTCCAAAGTGAGGCCCCCTTCCTAATGGAGTGGAAGGGGTATTTATAGGGTTTTCTGGAGAGTGGTCACGTGCTAGGCAAAATAAACTCGAAGAAATTCTAAATTTACCCTTAGTCATTAGAGTAATGCCCAGATAGTCCTGCCCTTCTAGCCACTAATCCAATCTGTAATACCCCAACTTTTATGAATAAAGATAAATTTTCTATTAATATATTTTTTGAATATTATAGTGTGAAATTGATATAATGTTATAGTTGTGGGTAATATTTCTAAATTTTTCAAAGTAAGCAAATTGTTATATAATATTCGATTGGTCGGGGAATATTCATTTTAACAGGGAATATTCGTACGACGGCACAATCAATGGTGGACCCCACAACGTAATTATTTTCTTGAATGAAAAACAATGAAATATCTTTTATAAAAATAACGGAGAAGTTTTACCGTTAACCTGTTGAAATACCCTGATAAAAATACGATGTCTGGCATGGTTGTATAGTAGCACACGGTATTAATTATTGATGCTTACGTGAGAAGTCACTCAGTTATACTCAATTATTGCTACAGTAATTATTTCATAGTATATCACGTTATTTGATTCAATTATTGTCAATATTTTATATTATTAAATCAATAATTGAGATAAAAAGTTAATCATATTATTATCTGCATAATTAATAATGTCTAGAAAATTATGTCGAGGAAAAGGGTTTGGTCACCTAATTACGCGCCAATAGGGAGAAATCCTTATCGGAAATTAAGCCCCTCTTTCCTGGGAACGATCTAGTTGTTAATATTGCGAGTTATAATAATATGAATAAAGGCTGTTAAAAATATTAAGGGAATTTTTATGAAGTATTTGTTATAAATTTTGGCGTATTATTTGGACCTCTATTTACCCAATTTTCAAAATAATCGGTAGAAAGTTATTCAATATATATATAATATGGTGGGACCCACCTGTGATGGTGACTTGTTGGTGGGGGGAACACATGGGGCCCACGTGTGGAAGAAAATGAAAATAGGAGGGAGGAGAAAAAGCTGATTCACGGGTGGAGTTAGATTACATATATATATATATATATATATATATATTATAAGTTTTGTTATACTTGAATATTATATTATTATTTTTAAAAAATCAGTCGTCTGTGAATTCGATAGTTCGACCCGTGAAAATTTCGAATGTTTCGTCCGTGAATAATTCTTAACAGTGCCATTTCCATTCTCCTATAAATAGGATGTTTAGTTAGAATTAAAAATCACATCAGAATAAGAGAATTCTTCTTCTATAATATTGAGCGTATTTCTTTAGAGTTTTAAGAAGCTTTGAGCGTAGAAAATAGTAAAAGTTTTCTTCAAGAATATCATCGCTATACTAGTTGGAATACTCTTCTTTTTAAGGTAAGAGATATTATTTTTGTTCAATATTCGTATGAAATAATATTTTCTTCCATACTCTGTAGTATGTAAGTAATATTATTTCGTTTTAGATTTCGAATTCTTCACTCGTTTTGTTAAAGTTTTGGCTTCTATACTCCATAAAATTAGTAAATATCCTTGAAATTTGCGCATCATCCAGCATCTTTTCATGGAAATATTATTCTAAGCATTCTTGATAAGTTTTAACTTTTTCATGCTGAAGTACTATTCACGGGGTACTATTCACTCAGGGTACTATTTATGATAAAAATTGATTTCTTTTCAATCCAAATCATTTTTGATACAATATTATTATTGAATTTTACTCCACAAAGCAGTATCATGTTGACAATTTGGATATTTTTAAACTCAGGATAAATTTAAAGTCTTTAATATTTATCCTTGATTTCGTTTGATTAATGTTTATATCATTATCATCATGCTCATGCTTATATTGTGATGAAAGTCATCTTTGGCTTACATGCATAGATGGACTGTTGATTGGTATGATTATGACCAGGGATCATTCGATATAATCATGACCCGTAATGTTACAAATGATATGGTAAAAGTCCTCATTGGCCCGTAGTGCATTGATGGACAGTTGTTGGTATTATTATGATCAGGGATTATTCGGTATAATCATGACCATTAATGAAAATACGAATATCCTTGGCCCGTAGTGCATGGATAATTAGTGGTCGTGATACTAATTAATATCCTTGGCCGTAGTGTAGGGATGATTCGATGATGTGGACTATTTATTAAGCTGATTCTCAACGATAAAATTGATGATAAACTTTTTAAATCATAGAAGATAGTAGATTTCATGCTCTACTTGACTCTTCTAATGGATTGCTTGTTCCGCTGCAGTTAAACTTGATGTTTATTATATTTTATCAGTTTAACACTATTGAAGGCTAACGACAATTTATTCTGCATTATTTTAGTCATAATATTTCTTACTGGGCTAGTTGAGCTCACCCTTTGCTTTCATTGTTCTCTTCAGAAAATGAGAATATAAATGGGACTAGTCGGGGAACGGAGTGACGGTTCAGATATTTGCATTAGTAGTCCTCACTATTCGGTGAAATAGTGTGATAATAAATGAGGACTTATTTTGAGTTTTAATACTGTCTAGAAGACAATATTTGTATTAAAATCACAGCTCATGTTGTATAATTAAGTTTATATTTAAATTCTGTACCATGTATTTGGCGACTCAGAATGGGTGATGTATACCTATTTTTGGGGTGTCACAGTTGGTATCAAAGCTTAGGTATATGATCCCTGGCTGAGATGTGAGAATAGAACTAGGAGGGGAGAGACGGGTAATTCCTTTATTAGTATAACCTACCTAAGTTTATTTGTTATTTAATTGGTAGGTTAGAATATAGGGATAATAATATGTTGCATGTTAATTAACCCTTGTTTTGTGGCAGTATTTAAAAATGACATCCGAAAATGTTGAGATCACCAATGAAACACATGAGACCGTTGAGTCACCAATGATCAATACCCAGGATAATGTGCAACATGTAGACAATAATCCTCAGGTAAACAACAACAACAATCAAATGATGAACGATGGGATGTTCAGAGGCTTTATGCAATTCGAGCAACATCAGGCGAGAGCGACTCCTGTTCAAGATACAGGTGGAAACACTGGCAACTCTCGGACGGTCACCGCTAAGCAGTTCAAGGAGTTGGGACCACCGAAGTTTTTAGGAGAGCCAAAACCACATAAGGAGGAGACGTAGATAAAGCGGATCACCAAGATATTTGATGTCTTGGAATGCTCCCACTACTACAAATGCGAGCTATAGCGACGAGCTATAGCGACGGTCGGCACGGAACCGTCGGTATAAAGGTTTTTTTAAGATAAAACCCTCCCACTTTCCTCCAAATCATTTCAGTATCTTCACTCTTTCTCTCTCGTTACAGACGAACGGACCGGAGCGATCGTGACCAGAGCGAACAAGGGTATACCATCATCGATCTCTATCTAATTATTACAGCTTTATCGATTCACTCCTTTTTGGGACTTCTGTAGTGCATCTTAAAAAGCTTTTTTTTTTTTTACTGATGGATTTGGAAATGGCGGATTCTTCTAGGGTTTTGAGTTCAAGCTTAATTTCTGTTACCCCTTAAGTAACCATTTTCAATTTCATTGATCCATCATTATTTTTTGGTTTAATTAGTTTGATTTGTGTGTACATCTTTATGGAAGAACAGAGGGGAAATTATCAGGTGGAGGAGGAGTTCAGTAGATGGAAAAAGAACACCCCATTTCTGTACGATCTCATAATCTCCGGCCACGCATTGGAATGGCCATCTCTCACCGTCCACTGGCTCCCCTCGCCTCCGACCACATGTGCCGACGGATCATTCTCCATTCACAAGATGATCCTCGGAACTAGATGTGGTCAGGTACTAGTGAAGTTTCCAGCAGTAGAAAAAGCTTCAAAAGTAAACAATACCCAATTCATACTGCCTCTTCATATAAATTTTCACTATGTATATATATCCTTTGATAAACTGTTTGATAGATATTTCATGTACTTCATTCTACTTATCTTAAGTCCACTTTGTTGATATCTCATTTTGCAAACTTTGTTTCCCAAACTTCTATATTCTATCTGGTGAGTATTGTGTGGTTTATCACTAAGCAATTCTCTGTACCCAGGCCAAAAACCTTATATATTATAAAATTTTATGAATTGAGGAGCTATTACTTATCTGGATGACGACTAGGAATATTGAAAGATACAGTTTGTTTGTTAATAATCTATTGCAAAATAAATATGGGCTGTCGTTTACTTTAGCATTGGGATTATGTTTATTTTTGGGAACTAATCCCTTATCAATTAAGGCTATAGAGATGGTTTATCTAATTCTTGTATAATTGTTCAGAGATTTCCTTCGCATGTTTGATATCCGTCTCTGGCCTTAAACAAACTTCTGGAACTTTTGGAGTAGATTAGTAAAATTTGTCATTTTAATGTTTTATCAGAAACAAACTTATCATGATTTTTGTTATTGATACATGATATTGAAGGGAGATATTCTGGAAGATCCTGCAAATGGGTATTGTTTACTTTTGAAGCTTTACATGTTATGCATATATGTTGCATCTTAGAACCACACCAACTGTTTGATGAAATTACAAACTAAAAATGTTGATGAAATTTTAAACTGCAAATGGGTATTGTTTACATGATTTTTTCTCATTTATGTATTTGCAGGTAGAGATAGCTCAGAAGATACATGTCGATGGAGAGGTGAACAGGGCACAATGTATGCTGCAAAACCCATCTATTGTTGCAGGAAAGACTAGTAGTTGCATATATTGGCTTAAGATTTGGCAGATGGTCTGGTGTTTTTCTTCTTTCGCTGATGTTTGAATCGGCAAAAAGGCTATTGGATGATGTGGCATGTGGGTCTCCATGAGGCCAAATTTGTGACAATAAATTTGCTCTAAATTTGATTAAGCAATTGTTAAGTCTTGAGTTGTAATGTGAATGATTTTAAATTATGTATATAATATTTTTTATGTTTTATTTTATAATGTACTTGTTTTTGTTAAATAAATGTGCATTATTAATCATTACTATTTTTTGAAATCTAAAAAGTCTATAGCGACAGTCGCCAACCGTCGCTATAGTCTTAAAGATCGTCGCTATAGAATTTACCTACGGCTTCTATGGCGACGGTCGGCGACCGTCGCTAAATCCTATAGCGACGGTCTTTAGGCCTATAGCGACGGTCGCCGTCCGTCGCTATAGGTCGATTTTCTAGTAGTGTCCGTGGAGCAAAAAGTTTCAATTGCCACTTTCATGTTGCAAGGAGAGGCAGATTATTGGTGGGAATCTGTAAAGCGTACTCAGCCTGCCGCACTGAAGATGTCTTGGGAGAAGTTCCAAGAACTTTTCAACGACAAGTACTTTCCCGAAAGTATTCGTCACATGAAGGAGGTAGAGTTCATCAAGCTGGAGCAAAATAATATGACCGTGTCGCAGTACGAAGCTAAGTTTGCCGAGTTGTCCCGGAGAAAATGACGCGGATGTTTCTAAGAGGTTTAAAACCCGAGATACGTCAATACCTCATTTCTTACAAACTGTGTTTGTATTCAGATGTTGTAAATAGGGCTCAGTTATTCGAGCGCGATAATGAGTCAACCCAACCAAGAGAGAGCAGCCGACAAGTCGATAATACCAGTGGTAGCAGTCATCGAAGCGGTGACAACAAACGTGAAGGGAATCAACATGCCAGAAATGGTAACCACTTTGGTGGTAATCATGACCAAGATAATAAAAGTGGACATTTCAAAAAGATGAGATTTAACAATGATGGAAAGACTTCAGCACCAGCAATAATTGTTAAGGAAGGAGAACGACCACCTATCATATGCTTCAAATGCGGAGGGGAGGGACACATCAGTCCAAACTGTGCACAACAGTCCAAAACGTGTTACAATTGTGGAAGAGAAGGTCACCTAGCTCGATTTTGTCGTGCATGAAAGTCAAGTCCAGCTGGGATGGAGGCACCAAAGGCCGTTCCAGAAAGCTCAAAACCAGTAGTTCAAGGGAGAGTGTTTGTCGTAATCTTCCAGAAAGTAAGGAACCCGAACAAGGTTATCACGGGTAAGTTAATCATAAACTCTAGCAAATCTATACCTTATTTGATACCGGTTCTACCCATTCTTTTATTTCTCCTACTTGCGCTCAATGTTTAAATTTGACTCCGGAGAAATTAGACTTTGACTTATCTGTTGAAACTCCGTTGGGAGAAACCTTCATTACATCCACTATTTATAAGTCTTGTTTGGTTCAAATCGGTACCATCACATTACCTGTCGATCTTATTTCATTGAAAATATTTGCATTTGAAGTAATTCTAGGGATTGATTAGTTAACTACTCATCATGCAAAAATTAATTATTTTCGTAAGGTTGTTAGCTTTTATATTCCTAACCAACCTATTATGCGAATTCAAGCAACCAAACCATTAAAATCAATTACTTTCATTTCAAGCCATAAAGTTATTCGTTTATAGAAAAACGGATGTCAAGCTTTCTTAGCTCATGTCACGGATTTAAACAAAAATACGTCAGTTTTGAATGATATTTCTATTGTTAATAAATTTCCTGACGTATTCCCTGAAAAACTTCCTGGCCAACCCCCAGAGCGTGAAATTGAATTTTGTATCGACCTTGAACTTGGTACAAAACCCATTTTCAAAGCCCTATATCGAATGACTCTTATTGAACTTCAGGAATTAAAGACACAACTGCAGTAATTGTTAGACATCGGTTTCATTCGTCCTAGTACGTCTCCTTAGGGTGCTCATGTTCTATTCATGAAGAAGAAAGATGAAAGTATGTGACTTTGTATTGATTATCGGGATTTGAACCATGTCACCACCAAAAATAGGTACCCGTTGCCACACATTGATGACCTGTTTGACTAGTTGTAAGGCGCCAAATTCTTTTCAAAGATAGATCTTCGTTCCGGATATCATCAGTTAAAGATTAAAATCGATTACATTCCAAAGACGGCTTTCAGAACTCGGTACGGGCATTATGAATTCCTAGTCATGTCTTTTGGATTGACAAATGCTCCTACTGCCTTCATGCACATGATGAACCGAGTATTCAAGGAATATTTGGATCATTTTGTGGTTGTCTTTATTGATGACATCTCATATACTCCAAAAGGCGTGAAGATCATGAGCAACACTTGAGGCTGATACTCCAAAAGCTTCGTGAGAACAAGTTATATGCCAAGTTGAAGAAATGTGAGTTCTGGCTTGAGAAAGTAGCATTTCTAGGGCACGTGATATCCAATCACAGAATATCTGTTGACCCGACAAAGATTGAAGCAATTCAAAGCTGGGAGAAACCTAAATCAGTGACCGAAGTACGTAGCTTTCTCGGCTTAGCTGGTTATTATCGGAGATTCATAAAAGAGTTTTCTCGAATCGCTACTCCATTAACTCAGCTAACTCAGAAAGATACAAAATTCGGTTGGAGCGAGGAATGTGAGAAAAATTTTCAAGAACTCAAGAGAAGACTCATTTCAGCACCTGTTTTGACAATACCATCTGGCTCGGAGGGATTTCTCATCTTCAGTGATGCTTCGGGCAAAGGGTTAGGATGTGTTCTCATGCAACATGGAAAAATCATAGCCCATGCCTCTCGACAACTTAAAGAATATGAGAGGAATTATCCTACTCATGATCTAGAGTTAGCAGCTGTTGTCTTCGCACTTAAAATTTGGAGGCATTACCTGTATGGGGAGAAAGTGGAGATCTATATGGATCATAAAAGCCTCAAATATTTCTTCACTCAAAAGGAACTCAACATGACGCAACGACGTTGGCTCAAGCTGTTGAAAGATTACGATCATACTATTCAATACCATTATGGAAAAACGAACGTAGTAGCTGACGCATTGAGTAGAAGATCATATGTGGGTACGAGTGCGATATTATCAACGCAAAGGCCCATTTTATATGACTTGGAAATAATGGAGATAGAGTTAAAGACTTTAGGGACCAACGTAATGATGGCAAATATACGAGTATAACCAACTTTAATCGATAAAGTTAAAGCTGCTCAAGCTACATACCTGGAGCTAATACGTAAGAGGAAGAAAGTAAAAGAAGGTGCTATAACAGAAGCAAGAATTGATGAAGAAGGAATACTACGAGTCAACTCTAGACTTTGTGTTCCTAACGACCCTGATTTAAAGTATAAAATCATGATAGAGGCACACAACACACTGTTTGCAATCCATCTTGGGAGTACCAAAATGTATCGTGATCTTCGACATAGATTTTGGTGGAGCAATATGAAGAGAGAGTTCGCGGAGTTTATCTCAAGGTGTTTAACTTGTCAACGAGTCAAGGAGGAGTATCAAGTGCCACAAGGTCCATTGAAACCACTCGAAATTCCAGAATGGAAGTGGGATCACATTACTATGGATTTTGTTACTGGTCTTCCAAAGGTTTCTCAAGGCATAGATGCAATTTGGGTCATTGTTGATAGATTGACCAAGTCTGCTCATTTCTTACCTATACGAGAAACTTATTCACTTGAACGTCTAGCTCGTATGTATATAAATGAGATTGTAAGACTGCATGGTATGCCAGTATCCATAGTTTCTGATCGAGACCCAAGATTCACTTCACGGTTTTGGGTTAGTTTGCAAAAAAGCTATGGACACGGATTTACGATTCAATTTGGCTTATCATCCTCAAACGGACGGGCAATCGTAGAGGACTATTCAAACTCTTGAGGATCTATTAAGACTCGTTGTCCTTGACTTCAAAGGAATTTGGGACAAATATTTGCCATTGGTGGAATTCTCCTACAACAACAGTTATCAAGCAAGTATCGGCATGGCTCCATTTGAGGCGTTGTATGGAAGAAAGTGTCGTTCTCCAGTATACTGGGACGAGGTGGGTGAAGCAACGTTGTTGGGACCGAAATTGGTATGCATGACAACGAAAAAGATTCAAATTATCCGGCAACGTATAAAAACCTCACAAGATCGACAAAAGAGTTATGTTGATCTTCATCGAAAGGACGTGGAATTCAATGTTGAAGAACATGTGTTGTTACGTATTGCTCCATGGAAGGGAGTTACGAGATTTGGAAAGAGAGGAAAGCTCAATCTTCGATTCATTGGCCCATTTGAAATCCTTGACTGAGTAGGAATTGTGGCCTTAGACTGGCTTTACAGCCAAGAATGTCTCGTGTTCATAACGTTTTTCACATATCCATGTTACGTAAATATGTGGAAGACCCGAACCACATTATTGAGTTAGAATCGGACGAAATAGCGGAAGATTTAATGAATGAAGAGGTACCTATTAAAATCTTGGATAAGAAGGAACATATTTTACACTCCAAGGTTATACCTCAAGTCAAATTTTGTGGGAAAACCATGATGTTGAGGAAATGACCTGGGAGTTAGAATCTGAAATGAAATCAAGGTATCCTCACCTCTTCGACATACCAGGTATGTACCCTAATTTCGAGGGCGAAATTTCATAAGAAGGGGAGGTTATAAGACCCTAACTTTTATGAATAAAGATGAATTTTCTATAAATATATTTTTTGAATTTTATAGTGTGGATTTGATATAATGTTATAGTTATGGGTAATATTTATAAATTTTGCAAAGTAAGCAAGTTGTTATATAATATTCGATTGGTTGGAGAATATTCATTTTAACAGGGTATATTCGTACGACGGCACAATCATTGGTGGACCCCACAACGTAATTATTGTAGGAATGAAAAAACAACATAAATATCTTTTTATGAAAATAAAAACGGAAGTTTTACCGTTAACTGTTGAAATACCCGGTGATAAAAGTACAGTAATACGCGTGGTTGTATAGTAGCACACGATATTAATTATTGATGCTTATGTGAGAAGTAACTCAGTTATTCTCAATTATTGCTACAGTAATTGTTGCATAGTATCTCATGTTATTTAATTCAATTATTGTCAATATTTTATATTATTAAATCAATAATTAAGATAAAAAGTTAATCATATTATTATCTGCATAATTAACAATGTCTAGAAAATTCTGTCGAGGAAAGGGGTTTGGTCACCTAATTGCGCGCCAATAGGGAGAAATCCTTATCGGAAATTAAGCCCCTCTTTCCTGGGAACGATCTGGTTGTTAATATTGCGAGTTATAATAATATGAATAAAGGCTGTTAAAAATATTAAGGGGATTTTTATGAAGTATTTGTTATAAATTTTGGCGTATTATTTGGACCTCCATTTACCCATTTTTCAAAATAATCGATAGAAAATTATTCAGTATATATATAATATGGTGGGACCCACCTGTGATGGTGACATGTTGGTAAGTTGAACACGTGGGGCCCACGTGTGGAAGAAAATGAAAATGGGAGGGAGGAGAAAAAGCTAATTCACGGGTGGTTATATATATATATAATATATATATATATATATATATATATATATATATATATATATATGTTTATAACTACTGTGATAAAATGCGGTAGTGGTTATATATATATTATAAGTTTTGTTTTACTTGAATATTATATTATTATTTTTTTAAAAATCAGTCGTCTGTGAATTCGATTGTTCGGCCCGTGAAAATTTTAAATGTTTCGTCCGCGAATAATTCTTAACAGTGCCATTTCCATTCTCCTATAAATAGGATGCTTAGTTAGAATTTAAAATTATACCAGAATCAGAGAATTCTTCTTCTATAATATTGAGCGTATATCTTTAGAGTTTTAAGAAGCTTTGAGCGTAGAAAACAGTGAAAGTTTTCTTCAAGAATATCCCCGCTATACCAGTTGGAATACTCTTCTTTTTAAGGTAAGGGATATTATTTTTGTTTAATATTCGTATGAAATAATATTTTCTTCCATACTCTGTAGTATATAAGTAATATTATTTCGTTTCAGATTTCGAATTTTACACTCGTTTGTTAAAGTTTTGGCTTCTATACTCCATGAAATTAGTAGAATATCCTTGAAATTTGCGCTTCATCCAGTATCTTTTCATGGAAATATTATTCTGAGCATTCTTGATAAGTTTAACTTTTTCACGTCGAAGTACTATTCATGGGGTACTATTCACTTGGGGTACTATTTATGACAAAAATTGATTTTTTTTCTATCCAAATCATTTTTGATACAATATTATTCTTGAATGTTACTCCACAAAGCAGTATCATGTTGAAAATTTGGATATTTTTAAACTCAGGATAAATTTAAAGTCTTTAATATTTATCCTTGATTTTGTTTGATTAATTCTTATATCACTGTTATTATCCTCATGCTTATATTGTGATGAAAGTCATATTTGGCTTACGTGCATAGATGTACTATTGATTGGTATGATTATGAGCAGGGATCATTCGGTATAATTATGACCCGTAATGTTACAAATGATGTGGTAAAAGTCATCATTAGCTCGTAGTGCATTGATGGACAGTTGTTGGTATTATTATCACCAGAGATTATTCGGTATAATTATGACCATTGATGAAAATATGAATATCCTTAGCCTGTAGTGCATGGATAATTTATGGTCGTGATACTAATGAATATCCTTGGCCGTAGTGCAGGGATGATTCGATGATGTGGATTACTTATTAAGCTGAGTCTCAGCGATAAAATTGATGATAAAATTTTTAAATCATAGAAGATAGTAGATTTCATGCTCTACTTGACTCTTCTAATGGATTGCTTGTTCCGCTGCAGTTAAACTTGATGTTTATTATATTTTATCAGTTTAACACTGTTGAAGGCTAACGATAATTTATTCTACATTATTTTAGTCATAATATTTCTTATTGGACTAGTTGAACTCACCCTTTACTTTTATTGTTCTCTTTAGGAAATGAAAATATAGCTGGGACTAGTCGAGGAATGGAGTGACGGTCCAGATGATTGCATTAGTAGTCCTCACTATTTGGTGAAATAGTGTGATAATAAATGAGGACTTATTTTGAGTTTGAATACGGTCTAGAAGACAATATTTGTATTAAAACTCACAGTTCATGTTGTATAATTAAGTTTGTATTTAAATTTTGTACCATGTATTTGGCGACTTAAAATGGGTGATGTATACCTATTTTGGGGCCGTCACACAATCCCTCAGTCAATTTCCAAAATAAGTCGCCTCCGCGTGTCTTCTGCCTAAGGACACGTGAAAGATTCTCTCAGGGTTTGCTTCTTTATTTCTGGCTCTTCTGTCTTTTCATTTAATCATAATGTGAACCTTCATTTGTGTATTTATTTCAATTAGGTCAAGTGAACCTTAATTTTTACTTATGCCCACATTTTCGCCCTAAGCGAGGGTCGCGTCTTTGGAGTGACGATCGTGCAAAATACTTTAACTTTGTGAATCCTGCTTCAAATTTCTGAAAAATCCGCGGAGCTCGATCTTGCTAGTCCTAAAAACAGAAAATCCTTAGAGAGGGGACCCCTAGGAGAGCCCTCCCAAGATATCTTGAAAATCTTCCCCAAATCCTGCTCAATCTTTGTTTCCTTAATTTTTCTGGAAACGGATGAGCGAATCAAGTGTTCTTCCCTTTGGTGGGCGCCAATCTCCATGAATCATAGTAGGGTATATATATCTATGTAATAATACTTCTTGGTAATATCACACATCCTTCTTTTTCTTCCATCATCATCTCCACTTCTGGGATTGTGCTGTGGATAACAGTGTTACATGTTTCTTTTCCCCTTATGATTTGGCAGTGGCTTGTCATAAATGCTGCTTTCCTTTCCATGTTCAATTTCCCCATTTGTCAGCTTCTCATGGTATATCCTCCTTAGGCTGTAACAGTCCATAGTGTAATGTCCCGCGTATTGGTGGTATACACAGAAGTCCGGTCTTCTCCTTATCTCTTCCGTCACTACAAATCTAGGCCTTGGGGGTTTCACCACCCCATGTTTAACCCATTGTTCGTATAGACCCCCTGAATGCTTTCTCACTGCATGTGATAGCCTCCGGGACTGACTTTCTTATATATTTATCTCCAGGCCTTCCTCTACTTCGTTCAAAATTTTTCTCATGCTTCTTCATCTTTCCCCCTTGTGGTTTTGACTGAGAGTCAGCCAAAGCCACAGTTTTTGTCCTCTTGCCCTTCCACGTAACCGTCGCATGGCTAGTGGGCAATGTCATGATTCCTCCCAAGTCTTGTGCAAAAGATGAGAGGGTCGCGAAGGAATCACAAGCCTTGGTAATAAGGTGGGGCTTGAAGGCATCTAAGGTACCATTGTTGCAAATGTTGACCATGTTCTTTTCTTCAATCGGCTCTGCATACTTATGTGCCTGGGCCTTGAAACTTTCAACGTAATCTCACAGCTCCTTATTCGGCTTCTGCTTGAACCACATGAGCTCTACAATTGTTACATGTTTTTGCACATAGAAAAATTTCTTAAAGAATTGTAATTTTAGGTCATCCCAATCATGGACTGACCCCTTCTCCAAATTGTAGTACCAACTGAAGGCACTATCTATCAAAGTCTTGTTAAATTCCCGCATCAATAAGTTGTGGTTGTTTACTTCATCATACCCTAGCCACAGAGACATCGACTCTACAAACCTGGCAATATGTTCCCTGGCATTTCCTTTAATTTATTCTCATTGTATTTTGGAAATTATGGGGGATGCTCAATATACCCTGTCGAGTAAGGTTGCCTTCGAATGTGTGTCGGGTAAGGTGGAGTAAAGTCTAACTCCGAGGTTTGGGATGTCTACCTACGAAGTTGATTGATCACATCGATCATATCATCCTTCGTCACGTACTGGCTCGTGGCGTGAACTCTCTAGGGTGTTGTGATGTACTGCTGTATCGACGGTGTGTATGGTAAAGAGATTGGTTGATGCACATTTGCATCATTCAAAGCTGGCGCTTGTGGCAGTTGCTGGCCCACTCGCTGGACATGGCTTGGGATGGTTGGCATATGCACTTGTGAAAATACTGGAAGAGCGATCAGAATGATGTGTGTCTGAGGTTGGCTTGCTTCCAACCTGGGTTGTGGCACGTCACCACTGTTCTGGGGCTCCAAGTTGATGATTGGAACTGACTAATTCTTCGTCGATGGAGGTACAATCTGGTTCTCTTTGTTGTTGTTGTCATTGTTATTGTCTTCCACTCATGCTTGTTCCTCCTACAAACAGCTTGGGAACATGGCCTTGAAGGTGGGAGTTTACATCAACTGCTGACGGAAATTCCCCATTTCCTCTTGCTTCTTCTGCATCTCTAGCATCATGGCCATCATCATCTGTTGTCCTTCCCATGCTTCCTTCAATGCCTTGAACATCTCTAGTTGCACATCATTCTTCTGCTCTCCGCTTGCATCCTCTCCTTGCCTTCCTACATTGGTTTTTTGTTGATTGGCCATGTATGGTGATGTTGAACTCCTTTCCGAAGCGTCTTCAATAACTGGTTGGTCAAAATCTAGGTTTGCGCCTTAGAAAGCTTGAGTTGCTTGCCTTGGAACTGGATCCGGTGGGGTAATGCTATTTGTTGGTGAAGCAGCTCTTCCTGTAGTTCTCCGACTTCGAGTTGTGGCCATACCCTTCATGAATTCTAAACCTCCCTAGCAGAGTCGCCAAAGAAATATGGGCAAGAAAATCGTACCTTGCTAGGGTTAGGGTTTCGTGTTGGCTGAGGAGGAGAGAAATCTACGAAAAGTACAGAATTGAGTGATTGATTGAAGAGGGAAGAAGAACAGGTGAGCGATTACTCCAACGACACGTGGCAGAACTCCTAGAATCCGAGAACCTTGTTAGGGTAGCAAGGATTCAGAGAGCCTTCTTGAGTCTTCGGGTTGAGAGAGAATCTCCAAATCTCTTAGTCTTCCAAAAGGTCCAAGAGTCCAAAGTGAGTTCCCCTTCCCAATGGAGTGGAAGGGGTATTTATAGGGTATTCTGGAGAGTGGACATGTGCTAGGCACATGACCTCGGAGAAATTCCAAATTTTCCCTTAGTCATTAGAGTAATGCCCAGATAGTCCTGCCCTTCTAGCCAGCAATCCGATCCTTCAATCAATTCCCAAAATGAGTCGCCTCCACGTGTCTTCTGCCTCGGGACATGTGAAAGATTCTCTCAGGTTTGCTTCTTTATTTTCGGCTCTTCCGTCTTTTCATTTAATCATAATGCGAACCTTCAATTGTGCATTTAATTCAATTAGGTCAAGTGAACCCTAATTTGTACTTGGGCCCACAGAGATCAAGACAGAGACATGAAGATCGAAGAAAATTCTACTAAGTTTCTTTACTTCTTATTCTCTTAGTTTTGTAATTCTAAGATGATGATTTATTTAAGATTTCTATCTTTTAATTCCAACATGAAGTAAATTTAAAATTAAGACTGTAATTGAATCTCTTATACTTATGGATTAATTATCTATTGAAATCCAATTATTTATTCAAATTGAGTTGTCTATCGTATTTTGTGCTTATTGAATAATTATTTGGCCAACAATTAGCGGTATACTTTAGATGAATTCGAGAGATGAAATCTAGGGTTAGATCTGAATATGATAACATGTATTATTTGCATGAGATGAATAATTAGGGTTGTGAATTGAATAAGGATATCTCTTTGCACTACATATAACTATTGGGAATTGATACTCAATGAATTTGACTCTTTTGTTTTGCATAGGGATATAACAAGATTAATTGAATTAAATATTTTTATTTGCTCCTTGGAAAACGGCTTATAAATAATTATGAATTTCTCTTAACAACTCTGATGAATTTGATAATTGGATGAATTGGATAATTGATTTATACTGCATAATTGGGGATATTGTAGTCTCAAGTTTTTACATCTAAATTTCAATCTTTGTGTTAAATTTATTCTTAATTTAATTTAAATTATTTTTAATTAATATTCACAAATTTTGACTGTTTAAATAAAATTGAATTGATACAAAACTAGTAGTTGGGATATATTATATATAAATTCATGTGACTTTGATACTCTCTTATCACTTTATTACTTGTTGATCGTGTATACTTACACGTAATTGTCTATACCAGAATTCGGATGACACATCTTATCACACATTCAACTAACATTGCAAATATTAATTTGAATGACACTAATATAACTCCACCTCCATATATTAATCAGTAGATGACACCCTAACTAAAATTCGATACAATAAAAATATTAGTGGGCATCATTCATCCTTGGTAGTCAACCTGCATAATTATTTTTGAAGTCTTTTAATTCTAATTAACTCTTGATCTAAAACTTGATTTATTATGATGCACGATGAATGCAAGTAATCATATATAGCTATACTTGAAAGTCGTTAAAATAAAGAGGTACATAAACTCCAAGGGAAGCCTTAAAAGTAAACGTCACATGTTGTGCATGGAACTAAATTCTAGTTTGTACAAGATTTTAGAGAAGAATATATATGTGTGTGTGTGTGCGCGCGCACGCGCACGCGCACACGCATGCATTTAAGTCTACAGTTAAAGATAAACATAAGAGAAAAAATAGTATATATAGAGGAGTGAGAAAAGTATTGCATGTAGAAAGAGTGGATAAATATTTTTATTATTATTATACATTTTAGTGTGTCTTTGAATGTGAAATTGAATGTGTTATCAGTCAACCAAACATTTTAGTAATATTATATTTTTCAGGTACCTATTAGCTATCATATAATTAATATATAGGGTTAAATAGACATCTATTACACTAAGTATCACAAAATTTATAAATATGCCAGTAATTGTGTTTACAAATTGCTACATAAACTACATAATTTAATACAATGTTGACCCTAAAATTAATTTTTGATGAAAATTGGTTGAAATACCTGACCCGGGCAGCAACTCGATTGGTTTTATACAATTTAACTGTATTCAGATACAGGATGACTTCATTAAAACATTAAAATATTTTTAAATACAATTAACCCCAAATTAAAATATTTCTAAATTCAATTATCATTAAGAATAATTGTGACGCCCCCAAAATAGGTCCACACAACCCATTCTGAGTCGCCAAATACATAGTACAGAATTCAAATACAAACTTATTTATACAACTATCGTGCAAAATACGACAACACATAAGCTGAGGGTTTCAACACAAATATTGTCTCGTAGCCAATATACAAACTAAAATAAAATTCTCATTACAATTATTGTCACACTATTTTATAACATAGTAAGGACTACTATAATAACCATCTTGGACCATTACTCCACTCCCCGACTAGTCCCAGTTATATTCTCGCCTCCTGAGAAGAACAATGGAACCAAAAGGAAAAGGGTGAGCTCAACTAGCCCAGTAAAAAATATTATGACTAAGATAAGGAAGAACGAATTATCCTTAGTACTCAACAGTGAAAAATCTAATAGAATACAATAGACAACAAGTTTTAGATCAACAACTACAGCGAAAATAGAAATCCATTAAAAGAGTCAAGTAGAGCATGATGTCTACTATCTTCTATCATTTAAAAATCCATCATCAATCTTTTATCCCTATAATACCAATCAATAATCATTTCAAATCAACGAATTATCCCTGCACTACGGTCCAAGGATATTTGTATGTATCACCAATGGTCATGATCATGCCAAATAACTGTCCATCTATGCACTACGGGCCAAAGAAGACTTTCACCACAATATTTTTCTGTAACATTACAGGTCATGATTATACCAATACACAATTCCTACTCATAATCATACCAATCCACAGTCCATCTATGCACTACGGGCCAAAGATGACTTTCACCACAATATAAGCACGAGAATGATGACAATGATATAAAGAATCAATCAAGTGAGATCAAGGATAAATATTAGACATTTATAATTTAATTTATTCAGAGTTCAAGAATGTCCAAATTGAGTTCAAGAATGTCGAAATTGTCAACATAATCACCAATTGTGGAGTAAAATTCAAGAATAATATTCATTAATCAAAAAAAACTGTACAGAAAAAAAATTAAATTCCATTGTGAATAGTACTCATGAATAGTACCGTATGAATAGTACCCATAAATAGTACCATATGAATAGTATCCCAAATGAATAGTACCCCGATATAAAAAGATTAAAGTTTCAATAAGAGAGTTTAGACATTTTTCAATGAAATTATATTAGATGAAGCGCAAATCTCAAGGAATTTCTAATTATTTCAGGAATTATAGAAGCAATAGTATATAAGTTTAGATTTTAAAATATGAAATAAAATAATACAAGAAAGTGCAAAAGGATTTTCATCCGTCATGCGGTAATCCGTGTAAACAGATCATTTCCACAATTTAATAAAGAATGAATACGAAGGGTTTTCACCATGCATGCGGTAATTCGCTAGACAGGTTACTCCCGCAGATTAATAAAGAATGAATACAAAAGAAATAATACCCCTTACGAATATGAAAAATAATATTTCTTACCTTAGTAAGAGATTGGATACTGTAATAGTGAAGTAGCAGAATACTCTTCTTCTTTCTCTCTATAGTTTCTCTCACTATAACTTGTGATTATAACTTTGCTTTTCAAATTGGTAGGAAATAATGAATGGATGGATGAGTATTTATAGGCTAAAAATATATGGTAAATTACAATGTTAATTATACTTTAGTACCTTCATCTTTACCTCTATTTTTAATTTAGTCCCTCAAGTATTATCAATCTTGCATTACCTCCCCTAATAGTACTTACATGTGAATCAATAGTTCCTTGTATGTGAACTAATGTCAATTAATTACTCATTTATCTGATTAATTACCCGTTTGGTCAATTTAACATCCAGAAATCAACTATTATCGAAATAAATGTCGATTTCCACTAACACTAATATTTCCAATACAATGAAAATATTTTTATCAACAATTATTCCTCATTAATAGTATAACTCATAATATTGACAACCAGATCCTTCCCAGAAAAGAGGGGGCTTTCCGATAAGGATTTTTTCTTATTAGCACGCAATTAAATAACCTAACCCCTTTTCTCGACAGAACTTTCTAGATATTGTCAATAATGCAAATAATAATATGAATTATTTTGTCGTCTCAATTATTGATTTAATAATATAAAATATTGTGCAGATGATATTGTGACAATAATGGAATCAATAATATGAGATACTATGCAACAAATATTGTGACAATTATTGAATAAAATCGAGTGACTTCTTACGTAAACATCAATAATTAAAGATATTGTGCAATACCGTGTGCTACTTTCAATACTGCGTACAACTGTAGAACAACGCGTATTATTGTACTTTTATCATCGGGTATTTCAATAGTTTAACGGTAAAAGTTTTGGCTTTATTTTTATAAAAAAGGTTATTTCTGTCACTTTCTATATCCGACATTTATTCTGTTATGGGGTCCACCAATGATTGCGTCGTCGTACGACCAAACGAATATTCTCCGACACAACGAATATTTTAACTTTAACCTTTTATCAATTTAAGCATTTACTGTATAGAATAATATTTATAAGAAAAATTGAATATTTTTATTTCATAAAATTCAGGGTCTTACAATAATAACTTAACTAATATATTTCGTGATCATTAATGTAAAATCCTAAATTTTACGAATAAAGATTTAATTTTTTCTAATTTTTTTTTTAATATTATGTTGTGAATTTGAGATAATATTATAGTTGTGGGTAGCATTTATAAATTTTGCAAGGTATGCAAGTTGTTATATAATATTCGATTGGTCGGGGAATATTCGTTTTAACAGGGAATATTAAATACTTACTAAGACAATCATTTGTGGATCCCATTAACGGAATTATTGTCAGATTGAAAAAACGACAAAAATATTTTTATGAAAATAATGGTGGAAGTTTACCGTTATTATTTATTGAACTACCGATGTAGTAAAATACGATGTCTGGCGTGGTTGCATAAGAGGCACGGTATTGATTATTGATGCTTACGTGATAAGTCACTTTCGATTTTGTTTTATTGATATTATTAATGTAATAAAACGTAAAAGTTTTTATATAAAATAGAATACTTTTATAAAGTTATTCTATAAATAGAATATATTATATTCTATTATGCATAATGTTTTGCATAGTAAAATCTTTTTATGTAAAATGTAATACTTTTATAAAGTTATTCTATAAATAGAATATATTATATTTTATTATGCATAGTGTTGCATAGTGCCTGTATAGTATTTTGCATAGTAAAATCTTTTTATATAAAATAGAATACTTTTATAAATTTATTCGTTTTATTATATTATAAATAGAATATATTATATTTTATTTAAAAGATTTTGCTATAAACCTGGACCATCTGATTAAAAGTAAATCAATCTAGACCGTTCATGAATTAGTTACTATGCAGTCCATTCTTCTATAAATAGAAGCTCATTCCATCATTATTTCTTACAAATTCACTGAAACTCTAGAGAGAGAAACTGTAGAGAATTCTTCTTCTATAATCTTGAGCATATTTTCTATTTAAGAAAGCTTTGAGCGTAGTGCAAGTTTCTTCAAGTATATCCCCGCCCTACCCGTCAGAGTACTCTTCTTTATAAGGTAAGGGATATTATTTGTTGTACTCGTAAGGGATATTATTTCTTTTGTATTCATGAAGAGAACTTCTGTTATTCCATACTTTATTATGTTGTTGGAATAACATGTATACGCGGGCTACCCTATACTTGGTGAAATTCTTCTGTTATTCCATTCCTTATTATTATATTGGAATAACTTTGTTTATCAAATACCGCATACATGGTGAAATTCTTCTATTATTTAGCTTCTTTATTATTCTCAGCTTTAATATCTTATCTGTAAGGCTTTCTGCGTGACACAATTCTATTATTTATTATTCATTGGAATAACTTTGTGATACGCTGCTACCCTATACTTGGTGAAATTCTTACATTATTCCATTATTTATTATTACATTGGAATAACTCAGATATCTGCTGCTACCCTATACTTGGTGAAATTCTTTTGTTATTCCATTATTTATTATTCTATTGGAAAAACACAGATACGCTGGGCTACCCTATACTTGGTGAAATTCTTACATTATTCCATTCTTTATTATTCATTGGAATATCACATGTCATGCGCTTCTGTGGGACTGGTTTCGCCTTCTTTTATATTCTGCTGGAATATCCACATGCATGCGTTTTGCTTGCCGGGACTGGTTAAAATCTTTATTATTTTGTTAGGAATAACTTGTTCATGCGATCTATCGCATGCATGCGTGAATCCTTCATTATTCCATTCTTTATTATTACGTTGGAATAACTTTGTCATGTGGATTACCACATGCATGGTGAATGATCCTTTGTATTCATTCCTTATTAAATTGTGGAAATGATCTCAGATATCGTGGATTACTGCATGGCGGGTGAAAATCCATTTGCAGTTTCATATATTCTTTATTATATTCAGTTGGTTAAAGTTTTGACTTCTATACTCCATGAAATTAGTGGAATATCCTTGATATTTACGCTTCATCCAGTATCTTTTCATGGAAATATTCTTCTGAGCATTCTTGAATTTTATTCTACAAAGAAGTATCATGTTGACAATTTGGACGTTATTAGTTCCTGGATAAATTAATTCTTGAACTTGTTTTATTGAATTATTATGTCATTGTCATCATCCTCATGTTTATATTATGTTGAAAGTCATCTGTGGCCTTTAATGCATAGATGGACTTGGTATAATTATGACCAGGGATTATTCGGCATAATCATGACCGTAATGTTACAAATGATGGGGAAAAAGTCCTCGTTGGCCCGTAGTGCATTGATGGACAGTTTTTGGTATGATTATGGCTATGGATTCTCTTCGACCAAGGGATCAAAGATGAATTATTTTATGGCATGATCAGGACCGTTGATGAAAACATGATTATCTTTGGCCCGTAGTGCATGGATAATTCGTGGTCGTGATACTAAATAATATCCTTGGCACAGTAGTGCGAGGATGATTTGATGATGTTGATTATTTATTAAAAGTGAGTCTCAAATATAAAAGTGATGAAAAATCTTTTAAATCATAGAAGATAGTAGATTTTATTCTCTACTTGACTCTTCTAATGGATTGCTTGTTCATTGCAGCTTAAACTTGATGTCTATTGTATTTTATCAGTTTAACATTGTTGAAGACTGATGATAATTTATTCTGCATTATCTTAGTCATAATATTTCTTACTGGGCTAGTTGAGCTTACCCTTTCCTTCACCGTTCTCTTCAGGAAATGAGAATATAGCTGGGGACAAGTCGGGGAACGGATTGACAGTCCAGATGATAGCATTAGTAGTCCTCACTATTCTGTTAAATAATGTGACAATAAATATAATGAGGACTTATTCTGAGAGTGGATATTGTCTAGATGACAATATTTGTATTAAAGCTCACAGCTCTCTTGTTGTATATTAAAGATTGTATTTGTATTTTGTACCATATATCTGGCGACTCAAGATGGGTGATGTATACCTATTTTGGGGGCGTCACAATTAACGTTAAATATTTTATATAAAAATAAATTATGGTAAAATTCAGATAACCACCTGGGGTTTGGGCGCTTTTCCACTTAACCACCTGTAGTCAGTAAAGTTACATTTAAACTCTCAACTTTTTGAGTTGAAGTGAATAAATGCTTTTCGTCTTAACTCTGTTACTTGAGTTGGCTAAATACTTAATTACCCTCCATATTTGTTAAGGACTTAATTACCCTCCACATATATATATATATATATATTAAAAACGACAAATGAGATAACGTTCAGGTAAAATAATCTTATTCATTCATATAAATCCTGCCCTTCAAATTGGATTGATCACATTATCGATCTGCCATCTCAAGCACTAATACTACAAGAATTACCTAAATTTGAAACTCTAACTATATCAGCAGCATCTAAAGAGACAATCTTTGGGTCCAAAATGTCCATTCTGTTGTCATTTGACAATCGAAGAATTCGACCCGTGGTATGGCGTCGTGAAGTAATGTCGTCGGGAGAGTGGTTAGACGCTTAAACTTCATTTTTTTTTCTTTCTTTTGTTTTTGATGAATTAAGTAGTGAATCAACGAGAGCTTTGGTTGAAGAGAGTACTAACGGCTTCCTTCTCTCCACCATTTTTATTGCCCAATTTGAAACCCGAACTATAGCAGAAAACCATATATAAATCGAAGGAGGGGAATTTTTTTACCCCGTTAATTCCAATAAAAATAGAGCTGAGATCGCCATATTAATTCGATCTCTGCAGATGAGAACAGAGAGGAGAAAGAAAGAGGGAGACTCTGGGTTTCGTTTTTTTTTTTAATTTTCTTTTCTTTTTGGTACTTCTTCAGAAAAATTAACTGTTAAAAGCTGACTTAATCAAAAAATAAAATAAATGTAACGTCTCTTCCTCTTCAAAGACTTCTTCCCATTGCTCATTTCAGGCTTATTCAACTCATCCACATCAATTACCATTGGTTCCCCCATTTCAAAACCCTAATCGTGACAGCAATTTCTCAAAAATCACAAAAAATCCAAAAAATCCCGTTTGATTCAAATCAAGATTTTCAGATTACCCAATACAATCAACCCACAAACAACAAATACAACGAAAATTCTTAGATTTCCCCGAGAAAAATCAAAACCCTTGTAATTTTACCAGGAAAATTGATACAATAGGCCGAAATGAAGGAAAATCAGACGCAAATGATTGAAATCCACTCTCAGATATCTTCTTCTCTACTTGTGCTTTTGGATTTTTTTTGAGTAAAGTTCAGATCATCACCTGGGGTTTGAGCAAAACACTAAAAGCTAAAGCTACACTCTCCCCTGAGTTCAGTCACAAATCTTTAAGCAAAACACTAAAAGCTAAAGCTGGTTTAGATCGACATTTTTGGGTCTTCTTAGATCTACACAAAAACTGAATTGGGGATTGTGGTTTGAGGAGTGAGAAATGAGAGAGAGAGAGAGGACGGAGGAGTGAGAAATGAGAGAGAGGATTGTGGTTTGAGGAAGATGAAGGGTATTTCAGACATTTATATGTCTTTTTTGACTGTTATAGTCCCTTCTCACGCGCTTTTGGCATCTGACTTACACGCGCGGTTAAGTTGGATGGAAATGGTGACGTTTTCACTTCAACTCAAAAAGTCGGGAGTTTAAATGTAGCTTTACTGACTACAGGTGGTTAAGTGGGAAAGCGCCCAAACCCTAGGTGGTGATCTGAACTTTACTCAATAAATTATATCAAAACAAAATAACATTTAGATCAAATTATATATAAACAAAATTGGTTTTACCCTTTTAACCATTAATGCTACTTGTCTTATTAATTATTAACCCAACCACCAGTAGCAATAGTTCACCCACCAATACCACTAATTTGGTCATACACCACCAATCCACCCACCACCAACACCATCCTCACCAGACTAGCCATGCACCACCAATCCACCCACCACCAACACCATCCTCACCAGACTAGCCATGCACCACCAACGCCATCCCTTTCCTCTGCCTCCTGTTCATATCCCATATATGTTAGCTCGGTCTTTTCTCTTCTCTTTCTGTCGAAAAATCTCTAATATATTCAATTAGAGAGATTTATATTTTCTAGAATGAGATTGTTGATTTTGTGCTCAGATCAATTTATTTAAAGAGAAAATTTTTGAATATTTAGTTGTGATATATTGTGAAGTTGGAGATAAGATTGGAGTTAGAAATAAGATTGGAGAGTGAGATCTATATTCACATAAATTTTACAAATTTTAAGGTGGAGATTATGATAATGTTAGTTTTGATTTGAAGGGTTTTAGGAGATAGGGATGATGGTGATTTCTATTTTAAGGGTTTTGATGGTGGGAGTGATGGTGATTGTGATGATGGTGGTTGTTATTTTAAGGGTTCCAAGATGTACAAATCACTTTCACGGTTGTCAGCGAAATCTCTCCTCCAATTTCGTCTTATTTGCAAGTTATTCCGTGGTAGTTGTGATGACTGTGTTTTTTTTATTAAAAAAATTAACATTATTAAGTCTTTAAATTAAATATTATAGAAATAATTTTTTAAATTAGTTTTTTTATTATTTAATGAAATCAAATCATATATGAATATGGTCAAACCATATAAAATTAAATGAATTGCTGACAAATAGAACATTTCGGTCAATTTACAACAAAAAATGATTTTAGGGTCGACATTATATGTAATAAAATAATATATAGCAATTTGTAAGCTCAATTATTTTGGGAGCCGAATTATAAATTTAGTAATACTTGATGTAATAAAAAAATACTCCCTCCGTTCCTAAAAGATTATCGTTTTAGAAGAAAAAAATTGTTCCAAAATATTTGTCGTTTACAACTTTCGAGGAGAATAAATTATTTACTTTCCTATATTACCCCTACCTTATCTCATTGTCCCAAGAAATTTTCTCCTTTGTATTAATAGTTTTCAACTTCCCATAAAGGTGTAGCGATGGAATTTCAAATAAATTTTACTTGGTAAATGATATTTTCTTAATTCATGTGCAAAAATCTTAAACGATAATCTTTTAGGAACGGAGGTAATATATATTTAGCCATAATATATATATATAGAGAGAGAGAGATAGTCCAGATCTTAAGCTCACCCCTTATCCAACTCACCCGAGTTCACCCTCCTTTAGCGACGGATCCGGCGACTGTTCGGTCATACAACCGTCGTCTATACTTTTAGCGACGGCCAACATATAGCGTCGCTAAAAGTATAGACGATGGTTATATGACCGAACCGTCGTCGGGTCCGTCGCTAAAAGAGATGAGTTCGGGTGAGTTGGATAAGGAGTGAGCTTAAAATCCGTACTATATATATATATATATATATATATATATATATATATATATGGAGAATGTTTCATCGAAAATGGGATTAGCATAAAAAGGTTAGCTAATAATAATAAAATAAGAAAAAGTAGATTGTTGGGGTTAAACGAGAAAGAAGACAGTTTATTGGAAATAGAGTTGGTCTTTATCGTAGATGATTGCATGCTTCAGAGTTATGTTGCTTTTAATCAATTTGTTTGTGTGGTAAGTCACATGGATTCTCTTCCCTCCTCCTCCACTGTCAAAGAAACACTGACTCACCTTCTGTTTAAGTGTCTCCCCTTAATTTCTCCCCCTTTCATTTCACCTGAGTGGCTGCGAGCAAGAGAGAGAGTGACATATATATATATATATATATATATATATATATATATAGAAAGAAAAAGAATTCTACAATTAGATATACATACTCGTATATATATAGAGAGAGAGAAAGAAAGAGAATTTAACACTGAGAAAGAGAGCGATTTAACTGCATCAGACTTTGCTTTTCTTTCTTTTTTCTTTCATGAAATAAAACCCTAACCAAGACTAATGAAACAAGCATCGTACTTTCTAAAGTCATAATCAAGTGAAAAAAGTGCATATTGATTTTTAAGAATATTATTTCAAACATAATTTAGAAGTAAATGAATGAGTGGTGTAGCCTTATTGATTTGTAAAATATTATTTCAAACATAATTTAGACATGTGATATTGTTAAAATAAAAATAATATTAAATATATGTCTAATAATACTTTTTAAATTGTTCTAGCCAGATACGTAATACTTTAAACGCGCGAATTGTTATGATAACATTATTTTTACTTTAGCAATGTCAAACCGTCATATTTTAAAGCATAATTCTACTTTCATTAACTACAAAAAAATGCATCAATATTCCCTTCTTTTTCTAGGTCAGTAACCATAATAAGAAAATAAAGAAATCCCTATATTTCAAGTCAATGGTATTTCTTCCATCTAAAATTGAGTGTCCATCTTGAAAATCAAATATCAAAATTTAATCATAGTTACATTTTCAAGTAGTTAATATTGTTATTATTGATATTATTAGAGAAATAATTAGTAGCACTGAAATTGCACGTGTCATATTCCAGCAAGTAAAAACTGACACAAAATGCATTTTACTATAACAACAGAGGTAATACTGTAGCGTTAATTAGAGAATTAAGAGAAGTTATACAAGGATGGCCTTTAAACTAATTTTACAACATCCAATAGCAACATACCATGTACATGTCATGCAGTGTAAATAAATTTAGAAGAAAATCAAGGACTTTAAATTATAGTAATAGAATGTGTAATTATTATTTACCATCATAAAATTGCTTAATTAATCAACATGGATTTAAATCTCTAATTCTCTCTTAAATTTACCTACATGACATGTTTTTATTGAATAGTGTAAAACAATAGTTTTATTAATCATCTTTATATAATTTATTCTCATTAATTAATTATCTATTTTTGTATTTAGTCGTTTGTGAACATAATGTGCTCCTACCTACAAAGAGGACATATAGTGAAGTTTGAAAATCAATGGAGGAAATTTAATTGTTTCGAGACTAAAAAAATTAACAAAATGTGAAAAATACATATAAATATAAGATGGAGGAAGTATTAATCACAAAGTTTTACACCTTTTGGTTATATTTGTTTACAAAAAATATATTTGGAATTGAATTATTTGTCTTAATTTAACATTACTTATGAGGGATTAATTGTCCTTTAAATAGTCTTATGAAATATATTTTTTTGTCACTTTTAATTTAAAGCTATCTATGATGGACTATATAATTTCATGATGAATGTGGGATTAATAGTATCCTCATTTTAAGCTATCAAATAGATTTATGGGACTAATAATCCCTTTTTAAATGATTAGATAATTCGAAAGTGTTAAATTATGATAAATAGTTCAATTTCAATTAATATTTTTTACAAATAAACATGATCTTTGTGCTTAGTTTAAAAAGTAGGTTATATTTTTCTAGGAGCCTATAATTAAAATACTAAATAATTGTCTTAATAAATTAAAATGTGTTGGAATTAACCTTTTTCTTTGAAGTCCACATGATGTAAGCAACTCTTCACAAAGAATTCTTTCGTACTATTTTAACTAAAATAATAATGAGAGAGAGATGAGAATCATTTTCTCAATTTTCGATATAAACGTACGATAGATATATACAACATACACACACAAATTCTCACGTGTAAGTTTCTGTAGATATGGCGTAAAGCCTTTAAAAGGGGAGGAAGAAGGAGGCCCTTCTTATATACTTACCCATCTATAGATCCACTATTTTATTTCTTAGTTCCCCATTCATTTCTCACTCTTTTTTTCTTTCTTCTTATTTCAAAGTACTCCCGGCCATAATATAAATATATTTATACATGGCATTAGAAAGTGTGGTATTTCAGCAAGACCCTTTTACTAGTTATGGTTGTAAAGATTTCTATGCCATGGAAGATATAGGAGGCGGTTATTTCAGTAATTTTGATCATGAACAGAAGAAGAAGGTTCATGATCATGGGTGCAGTTTCAATGAAAATACTAATACTAATACTAATAATAATAATAATAATAATAATAATAATAATAATAATAATAATAATTGGAAGTACAACTATTCTCCTCCTCCTTCAATGATGCAGACCAACTCTTCCTCACCTGATGAGGTTTGCACCGGAATTACTGGTCATGGATTCTTCACCGGAGCTTACCCTCCTCCGGCAGCGGCACCACCCCCTGTCACCCCCAGAAGAAAAAGAAGCATCAAGAGCACAAAGAACAAGGAAGAAGTGGAGAACCAAAGAATGACTCACATTGCCGTTGAACGTAATCGTCGCAAACAGATGAACGATTACCTCGCCGTTCTCCGATCAATGATGCCGCCTTCCTATGCTCAAAGAGTACCTTTTCCTCTCTCTCTCACACACACACACAAACACACACTAGTTGACAATATTTCTATATTCCAAAAAGATATGCACATGGAAAGATCTTGGGAAAAAAACACGTAGGTACGATTTATTATAGTTCATATACAACTTTTTTCTATAGTATTTAAAATAAAAGGAAGAAAAAAAATTGTGCATCCTAGCCATTTTTGGTGTTTTCCTTCTATATTATAGACTGTACATAAAGGTTTGTATGATTAATGACTAATGATTTTACATGTCGATCTAATCATGCTTTTTGTATTATATAGTAGTGTGATCTAATTGCATAACTTTTAATCACGTTACAATAAAATTAATAGTAAGATTAATCATATGTTACTAGAATAATGCTACAGACATAAATTATTCTACAAATATTTTACAAATTATTGATGTTGCATACTTCACTTCAGCTTTTTATGTGGAGCCAAATACTATATTGAACCAATTTGTTGATCAATATGATGAGGTAAAGTATGTCACATCAGTAGTTTGTAGAATAATTTGTGTCTGTAACATTACTCATATTACTATCTAATTAATAGTGATTAATAATCTTGTTGGTATAATTTCTTTTAGCAAAAATCTTTATCTAAATCAGCATTCCACTATTTAATATATGTACAAACAACAAAGTAAGGTAATTAGATGAAAGTAATCCATCGTTGTCTACTTTCCAAAAGATGATTATACTTAAAGTATGTCGTTGTTTATGAATTGATTTCCGCGCGTTGTCCCTAAATTAAGCAATGTTAGGAAAAGTTTTGCATCCCACATCTGTTCAAGCATGATAATTATTGGATTCGGAAATGTATTCCTTACGAAATAATATAGGTTTTATATGTTGCTTAATAATTAATACTTTGCACTAGCTAATTGATTTATATCTCTATTATTTTGTCTAGGGTGACCAAGCATCAATAGTAGGAGGTGCCATTAATTATGTGAAGGAGCTTGAACAACTCCTCCAATTATTGGAAGCTAGAAAACAAGTCAAGCATGATCAGCAATCCAATGATACCGATAATGATCATGACTCTACACTTTTTGCCAATTTCTTCACTTTCCCTCAATACTCGACTCGTCCGACGAGCCACAAAAGCTCGGTGGCACCTGAACTGATGGACGAAACGCAGTCTACGGCCGCAGACATTGAAGTGACCATGGTGGAAAGTCATGCCAACATCAAAATATTAGCAAAAAGACAACCAAAACAGCTGTTTAAGATGGTTAGTGGGTTTCAGTCAATTGGCCTTTTGATCCTCCATCTTAACATCACAACCGTTGATCATAGGGTACTCTATTCTTTCAATCTAAAGGTAATTAATTAATATAGTTGTTACACTGATTTTTTTGTGCTTTTTTATTTTATTTTATTTGAAACATTAATTATATATGCTTGTAATATTGCAATCTTGTTTTATTTTGAGCTAGGTTGAGGATGATTGCCAGCTGACAACTGTGAACGAGATAGCAACTGCTGTGCATGAGATGGTGATTATGATTCAAGAAGAAGCCATCTTTTGTTGAAAACCCTAATCACTTTATTAAGACATATATACCTTGTATTATAGAGATCTATAATATTTTGGCAGCTACTTCTTAAATGAATGATTATAATTACTTTAGTCAGAAGAAAAAATATTATTATAATTACTTGCACAGCTAAATCGAACTGATCTGAATTCTGAAGTTTATATTTGGGGGGACACAACACTTCTAATTCGTGTTTCTAAAATAAATATCTAAAAATGCCTATTAATATTGATCTGTCAATCCAATATTTGGTCTATTCTTGATTAAGACTCCGAGCAGATGTCTTAATCATTGAACTGTTGAAAGGAATAATTTTAATGTTTCCTTCTCTAATTTTTGGTCAACATTTGAAACCCCGAATAATGTGCAAGACAACATATATGCATTGTCACCATCAAAACTACTCCATTCCGAGCCAACGATCTAATTTTTCTTTATGAATATTATAATTTGCATAAGATACATATAAATAAATAAATCTCAGTTTTAAAAATATTTTAGAAGTTAAGTTTAATAGCAAATCATCACAATAAATTAGCTTTAACAATATACTCCCTCCCGTCCATAAAAGTTGACTAAAGTATTTAAGCAAATTATCCTATAAAAAATGTCTACAAGTATAAAATTCAAAGGAAAAATATTATATAAAAATTTATTTTACCTTCAAAAAATACTTAAGTAAGGTATACTTCTTTAACAAAAGAGATATTAGTATACTTAATTATCTTTTGGATGAAATGAGAACCTTTATTTGGTAATTAAAATGAGAACTTATTTATTCTCTTTTCTACTTTTGTTATTTTAAAATTGTATAAAATTTATATTTAAAGCATCTTTTATGGGACGGAAGGATCAGTACATTCTAGATAGGAATTCTAGATAGGAAACCTTAATATTTCTAAAAGGAAATTTTAATGCTAATATAGGACTCTTTTTTAACAACAAAAGGGAAAAGACTTTTTTTTAAATTAATTTTAAGCTTGGTTTTAATATGCATGTATATATACATTTATGTGTGTATATTGTTATAATATAATTAAGTTGTAGAATTTGTATGATTTTCTTGTTAAAATTACTAAACTCATAAGAAGTTAAAAGAATTTACTCCGAAATTTTCTAATTAAGCTCCTCTATATTTTAATTTGTATTGTTCTCCCCTGAAGAAAGAAAAATAAAGAGGGCCCCTTTTCCATGAAAGCAAGTGGCCATATATGATCGATGGAGATGGTCATTGCATTCTTGGATTGTCTCATTAAACCCACTGATACGGCTTTTATATCTCTAATTGGGCCTTTATTCCCTTTCTGGTTCTTTGATGGAAAAGTTCTGCACATTTTCACAGTTTAATCTTAATTTGGCTTCTTTCTCAAATGAAATGTTAGTCAAAAGGTGAACTTTTTGCAGCATTAATTCTATCATGTTTCTTGTCTGCTTGCAAAATCTGCTACATCGATCTTCTCGTGTATCATCCTGAATACATATAATATGTGTTGAAATGGCTTGCATATATGGATTACTGCTTCTCTCTCTCTCTCTCTCTGTGCATGATTGGTTACAAACTTTGGAACATGGTGGCTTTTCAGTAAAATCAAAAGGTAAAGGAAGTGATAGTAGCAGTAATGGAAAAGCTAAGAAAGATGCATACAATGTCAAAATCTCATGCAAATGAAAATAAATTTGGAGAGCATTAAAATTGCATTATGAGGTAGATTGGATAATCAGTCCAAGAGGGCTCGATCTTCTATTTTTTTCAAGGGTATGTAGGCATGGAATTTTGTGAAATTTGCTTTGTTTAGGCTTGTTGACGAGAACTTCATACTAAATCGTAAAAGATAGTCTCGCATTAGTTATAAATAGTACTTATTCAGCGTTGATATATGTTTTAACTTCTTCCCTTGAATTATTAACTTTTCAAGGTGGTTAAAAGTCTAAGATTTGTATCATTGACATTTCATTGTGAGTCCACGCTTCGGGATTGGTGCACGTAGGATTAGTGTTGCAAGGTAGGTGTTGTCGAGTTACTGTCGCATAGCATCAATTACAAATTTAACTTGGCGTGGGTTAATATATATATAAGCCTTGGTATCTCTACTTGAAAAGTTAGGTGGATTAAAAGGACCAAAAGGTTTGTATCACTACTATATTCATTTTTCTCATCATATATATATATATATATATATATATATATATATATATATATATATATATATATATATATATATATATATAATATTTTCTTTACAAATAAACTTTTTTATTAAATTTTATAGGTCTAAGTGCAAATTAGGGTTCATTTGACCTAATTGAATTAAATGCACAAATTAAGGTTCGTGATTAAATAAAAAGACGAAAGAGCCGAAAATAAAGAAGCAAGACCTGAGAGAGTCTTTTACGTGTCCCGAGGCAGAAGACGCGTGGAGGCGACTCATTTTGGAAATTGACTGAGGGATTGGATTGGTGGCTAGAAGGGCAGGACGATCTGGGTATTACTCTGACGACTAAAGGTAAATTTGGAATTTCTCCGAGGGCATGTGCCTAACACATGACCACTCTCCAGAAAATCTTATAAATACCCCTTTCACTCCATTGGGAAAGGGGACATCATTTTGGACTCTTGGACCTTTTGGAAGACTAAAAGACTTGGAGATTAATCTCTCTCAACCTGAAGCACTCAAGAAGACTCTCTGAATCCTTGCTACCCTAACAAAGTTCTCGGATTCTAGGAGTTCTGTTACGTGTCGTTGGAGTAATAACTCACCTGTTCTTCTCCCCTCTTCGATCAATCAATCAATTCCATACTTTTCATGGATTTCTCTCCTCCTCAGCCAACACGAAACCCTAACCCTAGCAAGGTACAATTTTCTTGCCCATATTTCTTCGGCGACTCTGCTGGGGAGGTGTTGAATTCGTGAAGGTTATGCCTACAACTCGAAGTGGGAGAACTACAGGAAGAGTTGATTCACCAACAAATAGCATTAACTCACCGGATCCAGTTCCAAGGCAAGCAACTCAAGCTTTCCAAGGCGCAAACCTGAATTTTGACCAATCACTTATTGAAGACACTTCGGAAGGGAGTTTAACATCACCATACATGGCCAATCAACAACAAACCAACGCAAAAAGGCAAGGCGAGGATGCAAGCGAAGAGCAGGCAAATGTTGTGCAACTGAAGATGCTCAAGGCGTTAAAGGAAGCACGAGAAGGACAAGGGATAATGATGACCATGATGCTGAAGATGCAGAGGAAGAAAAAAGAAATGGGGAATTTCCGCCAGCAATTGATGCAGATCCCCACCTTCAAGGTCATGTTCCCAAGCAGTTTGCAAGGAGAACAAGCAGGAGTGGAAGATAATAACAATGGCAGCAACAGCAAAGAGAACCAGATTGTACCTCCATCGACGAAGAATCAGTCAGTTCCAATCATCAACCTAGAGCCCCAGAACAGTGGTGACACGCCACGAACCAGGTTGGAAGCAAGCCAACCTCAGACAAACATCATCCCAACTGCTCTCCCAGTATTTTCATAAGTGCAGATGCCAACCATCCCAAGCCATGCCCAAATGAGTGAGCCCAAGATTGCCACGGCCACCAACTTTGCACGACGCCGTTGAAGTGTGGCCTCTAATAGTCCACAAAACCCATTCTGAGTCGCCAAATACAGGGTACATAAACAACTACAACTTCATTAATACAATTGTCGTGCAAAATACGACAACAAATATGCTGTGAGTTTAAATACAAATATTATCTTCTAGACAATATCCAAACTCAAATAAGTCCTCTTTATAATTATTGATACACTATTGTACAAAATAGTGAAGACTACTAAAACAACGGTCTTAAAGCATCACTCCACACCCCGACTAGTTCCCGCTATATTCTTGTCTCCTGAGAAGAAAAATGGAACAAAAAGGAAAAGGATGAGTTCAACTAGCCCAGTAAAGAATTATATTATGACTAAGATAATGTAGAAAAAATTATCCTTAGTCCTCAACAGGGAAAAATCTGATAGAATATAATAGACAACAAGTTTTAGATCAACAACTGCAGCGGAAACAACAATTTATTAGAAGAGTTAAGTAGAGAATGAAGTCTACTATCTTCTATAATTTTAAAGTTCATCATCAATATTTTATCCCTATAACATCAATCAATATATATCTCGAATCAAATATTCATCTTTGCACTATGAGCCAAAGATATTCATTTGTAAGTTATATGAAATGGGTCTTTGTGTTAACAACGTCGCACTCGTAAACGCATATGATCTTCTACTCAATGCATCAACTACCACGTTCACTTTTTCCACAATAATATTGAATAGTATGGTTGTAATCTTCAACAGCTCGAGCCAACGTCTTTGGCGCATGTTACATTCATTTTAGTTGAAGAAATATTTGAGGGCTTTAGAAATGGGTTTTATACTGGGGTCAATACAAAATTCGATTTTACGCTCTAGGGTTAGGCTAAGAAGTCTTCAAGAATACGCCATGAAATTTATTAACAATAGAAATATCATTCAAAACTGTGACCCTCATCCAAGACTTGGATAACACGTCACATTGATACCTATCAACTTATCATCGTCATTCACACCGTAAGCCACTTGAAAGTCCGGCTTTTGCATCCCAAAGACTTGAAGTCACCAAAATGAAAAGGCTCGGGGCTCTTTACTTATGGCTTGATATGATAGTGATTGACTTTAGTGGTTTGGTTGCTTGAATTCGCATAACAGGTTGGTTAGGAATATGAAAGCTAACAACCTTACGAAAAAGCATGATAAGTAGTTAACCAATCGATTCTTAAAATCGCATCAAAGGCAAGTATTTTCAAAGAGATAAGATCGACAGGTAACGTGATTGTGCCCACTTGGATCAAACAATATTTATAAACAGTGGATATGATAAAAGTTTCTCCTAACGGAGTCTCCACAGATAAGTCAAAGTCTAATTTCTCTGAAGTCAAATTTAAATGTTGAGCGCAAGCAAGAGAGATAAAATAATGGGTAGAACTGGTATCTAATAAGGTATAGACTTCGCAAGAATTTATAATTAACTAACCCGTGATAACTTCATTTGGGTTCCTCACTTGTTGGGAAGTCATGACAACCGCTCTCCCTTGAACTACCCGACTTTGACTTATTTGGGGTAGCATTTGGTGTAATCACTACCGTTGAAATTGACTTTTCTATAGGGCATATTCCACCCTCAACTACTTCATCGTACTCCTGTTTCATGATCTGAATCATTAATCTTTGATCCATATCAAATTGGGGTTGACCGAAATGTACCGGGTAATTCAAAACACGATGTTGGGTTCTCTCAATTGCTGTCCAAAAAGAGAAATACATATCATTTATTTTAGTCTTCTTAGATTGGACATCTCTTTCCACAATATCAACGCGTTGTGCGGCTTTTACCCATACATCACTCATTCTCACTCGTTCAGTTGTTTCTTCTTTCAAATTTCGATTCCAAACTTTATCATCTTATACTCGCCAAAGAGTGCTTCATTTAAGCATCACATATCGGTAAACACAAGCTTGAATTGTTGCATCCTTTTTGTTCCACGAATCTTTGCCATTCTTCACCGCTTCTTCTAACTCATGAACACGATTTTGCAATTCTAAATTTCAATCATAAAATTCTTCTAATAAATTCTCCTCGGGTTCCTCTTCTTCCTCTTATTCCTCACTCTCGATTCTTACCTCTGCGACTATCTCAAATTGCAACTATCAATTTTTCACTCACCATGGATATATCTAATTCCTTCTTCTTTGAGATCACATTATTACTCGTCAGTGATTAGAGGTGTCTCCACGATCTCATTCACTCCATTGTTAACATTTTCAAATTTGCCATTTTCCAATCGCCCACAAAAAGGGTTAATTAACATATCATATATTATCCATATACTCTGACTGATCAATTAAATACCAAATAAACTTAGGTAGGTCATACTAGCGAAGAATTCCCGTCTCTCCCCTCCTAGTTCTTGTCTCACATCTCGACCAAGGATCATATCCTAAGCTTTGATACTTAACCGTGACGCCCCCCAAAATAGGTATACATCACCCATCTTGAGTCGCCAAATACATGGTACAAAATTCAAATGCAACTTAATTATACAACAGTCGTGTAAAATATGACAAAACAAAATCTAAGAGTTTTAATAAGAATATTTTCATCTAGACAATATCCACACTCAATGGAGTCCTCATTACATTTATTGTCACACTATTTAACGTAATAGTGAGGACTACTAATGCTATCATCATCGGACCGTCACTCCGCTCCCCGACTAGTCCCTTACGTTCTCATTTCACGAAGAGAACAAAGAAAGAAAGGGTGAGCTCAACTAGCCCAAGAAGAAATATTATGACTAAGATAATGCGTAATAAATTATCATTAGTCTTCAACAATGTTAAACCGATAAAATACAATAGAAATCAAGTTTAATCTGCAGTGAATAAGCAATCCATTAGAAGAGTCAAGTAGAGCATGATATCTACTATCTTTTATGATTTAAAATGTTTTCATCAATTTTTATCGGCGAGAGACTCATTAAATAAATAAACCACATCATCGAGTCATCCCTGCACTACGGGCCAAGGATATTCATTAAATCATCAATGGTCATGACTATACCGAATAATCCCTAGTCATAATCATACCAAAAACTGTTCATCAATGCACTACCGGCCAATGAGGACTTTTACCCCATCATTCCTTACATTACGGTTATGATTATACCGAATAATTTCTGGTCATAATCATACCAAGTCCATCTATACACGTAAGCCAAAGATGACTTTCATCACAATATAAGTATGAGGATGATGACAATGATATAAGCAATAATCAAACGAAATCAAGGATAAATATTAACGACTTTAAATTTATCCAAATATTATCAATCACTTAATAAACTCATAATCTAATATTATTAATATTATAATAATATTTTAATCACTTCTTAAACTTATAAATAATTTATTTTAATTGTTTACACTTTACCAAATAATGCATTTTAATCATTCAAAAATGTCATACTCATAAGATTTCATCTCCAATGATCAAATCCCTCATCAAAAATCTACATATACCCTATATAGGATTCCCAAGCCATAAAATCCTATTTTCTAATTTTTTTACTTCACATAACATATTTAATTCATTTACTCATAACTAGTTCATTTTCATGAAAAATACCAAATCAGTCCCAAAAATATTTCTTTTCTAGGATTTAGTAGAATATAGTCCCATATTGAACATATATTTTTCTCGAAATTTTTAAAATTCATTTACTATTTGTCATATGGCTAAAACTGCCGAATATTTAGACATTTATCATAAATTGTACTTTTGTCCAAAAATTCCGAAATTTACAGGGTATACTCCTGTTATATACATGTACTCCCAATAAAAATTTCAGCAATTTTGGAGTTAACCACAAGGAGTTATAAGGGTTTACTTTTAAAATAGTATTTTCCCATAAAATCTGTAACTCTTAATCTATACATCCAAAAATCGCCATCTTTGGACACAATATAGAAAACTCATCAAATTATCATTTCAAATTTTTTCAGAATTTTTGAGGGTCAGAAAAATTAGGAAACTGCAAATGGATTTTTTACCCGCCATGCGGTAATCCACGTAGACAGATCATTTCTACAATTTAATAAGGAATGAATACAAATGATCATTCACCATGCATGCGGTAATCCACATAGATGAGTTATTCCAACGAGAATAATAAAGAATGGAATAATGAAAGAATTCACCATGCATGCGATAGAATCGCATGTAAAGGTTATTCCCAACCAATAATAAAGAATGGAACCAGGTACGTATGTAATCCCCACATGCATGTGATATTCCAAGAATAATAAAGAATGGAATAACAACAGAATTCACTAGTCATGCGATAGACCGCATGCATGAAAGTTATTCCAACGAGTAATAATAAAGAATAAAACCCGTGTCATGCGTGTCCGCATGCATAAAGATATTCCAACAGAATAATAAAGAATCGGAACCAAAGTCATGCGTAATCCACACGCATGTGATATTCCAATGTAATAATAAAGAGTGGAATAATATAAGAATTTCACCATCTATGCAGTACTTCGCATAGACAGGTTATTCCAACATAATAATAAGGAATGGAATAACAATATAGCTCTCTTCATGAATACGAAAGAAATAATACCCCTTACCTTAGAAAGAAACTTGATACTAGAGTAGAGAGGTAGAAGACTTCTCTTCTTCTTTCTCTCTATAATTTCTCTCTATAATAATTGCTATATAGCTTTAGTGAATTGGTGAGAAATGAAGGAAGAATGAGCTTCTATTTATAGGAAAATATAGTTTCGATAATTGCACGTTTTGGGGCTCAAAATATTACTGTACAATACCTTCAACTTTTCTTTTATTTTTAATTTAGTCCTGCAAGTATTATCAAACTTGCACCACCTCCCCTAATAGTAAATAATGTGAATCAATAGTTCAATCATGTGAATCAATAGTTATAATCATGTGAAAATACGAATTACAGTATAGTACCTCCATCTATACCTCCATTTTTAACTTAATCATGCGAGTATTATCAATCTTGCACCAACTCCCCAAATAGTAAATGAATGTGAATCAATATTACACACATGTGAACAAATAGTTATAATCATGTGAATTAATAGCAATTAATTGCTTATTTATTCGATTAATTACCCAATTGATCAATATAACCTTCAGACATCAACTATTATCAAAATAAATGTCGATTTTTACTAACACTAATAATTCCAACACAATGGAACTATTTTTCTCAAAAATTTTATTTTTGAAATTTCAAAATTTGACTTTTTCTGAAAAAGTCAACCCCAGCAAAATTTGTGTTTATAGTCTATTTCCACTAATTTCATGTTCCAGACTCAAATATCACGTCCGCGTCTCCAAATTCAACTCCGAACTCAACTTCAATTTTTAATAACATTCATCATTAATATTATAACTCACAATATTTAACAACTAGGTCGTTCCCAAGAAAGAGGGGGCTTTCCAATAAGGATTTCTCCCTATCGGCGCCAAGATTAGGTGACCAAACCTCTCTCGATGTAACTTCTGCACATTGTAAATATTACAATTTAATAATATGAATAACTTTTTCGTCTCAATTATTGATTTAATAATATATCATATTATGCAGATGATACTGTGACAATAATCGAATCAATAACATGAGAAATATGATGCAACAATTACTGTAGCAATAATTGAGTATAACTGAGTGACTTCTTACGTAAGCATCAATAATCAATACCGTGTGCTACTATCCAACTACGCGTATCATTGTACTTTTAGTACCGGGTAGTTCAACAATTTTTAACGGTAACACTTTCACAAGTTATTTTATATAAAAGATAATTACATGCTTTCTTACTATGACAATACTTCCGTTATGGGGTCCACCAATGATTGTTTCGTCGTACGAATATTCTCCGACAAAAAGAATATTCCCTGACCAAACGAATATTTTATAACAACTTGCATATTTTGCAAAAAATTTCACATATCACCCTTAACTTTAACCCTTTATCAATTTAACCATTTACGATATAAAATAATAATTATAAGAAAATTGAATACTTTTATTTCATAAAATTTGGAGTCTTACAATTTTCTCCCAATTTTTTTCCTTAATTCGCATATATAGCATATAATTAGCAGATTTTATATATCGGTTACAGCTTATGTTATTACCTAAATTAATCTTATTTGTGCTATGGTAGCTTATTCATGTACATAATTTGAAAGTGAGGCTAATATTATTTGTCATGTATTGAATCAAATTTTTTTGTTAGTCATGAAAGTGAGGCTGATATTGTTAAGATGATATTCTTAGGCTGATATTTTTGTGCAATGGCAACTTATGAATGTATTATTAGTCATGTATTGTTTTGTGCAATGACAGCTTATGCATTTTTATTATTTAGTCATGTATTGTTAGTCATTGGTTACTTTATATAATATAATGTGCCGTTGTTGGTTCAATGATTGGTATTAAAATTGTCATATTTGTTATTTCTAACAGAATTCTTGATAGAATTTTTGTCAGAATTATTCAATTGCCAAATTTGTGGACCCAAGATGCATTTATATATTATTTAATTAGTTTTTCAATTGTAAAATAAACTAAGTCATTTACTTAGTTTATTACTATTAAAATAAATAAATTTATATAAAATAATTTAATATAAAAAAATACATTTAATAAAAAAATTTAACTTAAATTAAATTAAATAACAAATAATAATAAAATAAATTTAATTTAATTCACTTTAATTTAATAAATTAAATTAATTTTAATAAAAAAATTAAAATTAGATAATTAAAAATTAATAAAATAAAATAATTTAATTTAATAACAAAAAATAAATTTAATTTACTTTAATAATAAAAATAAATTTAATAATTATATAATATAATTTAATAAAAAAGTAAAAAAATTAAAAATAATAAAAAAATATAATTTAATTTAATTTAATAAATATGATAAATTTAATTTAATAAATACGATAAGTTTAATTTAATAAATAAAATAAATTTAATAAAATAGATTAAAATAAATTTAACCAGTACTCGCGTTACAATGCCAGCTTTATGGTGACCGTGTTGCAAGAGTTTCACGTAAGTTTAATTACATATATTAAATTAAGGTTCAAGTTATTTACATATTATTCAAATAATTAATTATACGTACGTTATGTCTGTTTGATAGAGGTATTATAGATATGAGCTTGGCATCATTAAGGCGGATGGTGATGATGTTATTATTTCACACATCTCAAAGAACTATGTCAGCTGGCTGTACGAGATGCGTATGAGGGCAGTCTAGGCAGTAGAAGAATTGCCCGAGACTACTATAAGACAACATCACCAACCAAAGAAGATCGAGATCGCATGACGGGTCGCCATGTGTACGATTGGGATGATCTTTGCCTTCAAGACCAAGTCCGTCGGATGAAGAAGAATCGAGGCCGACCACGGGTTGTACATACTTACGCTCACAATGCGTTCGAGAGGTTAAGTCGGTATGTATTAATTTATATATTTTTTAGTTTAATATTAAACTACAACTATAGTAAGGTAATATTAATTAATGTACATGATTTAGGCGATGCGGAGTAGCTTGGGCCGACCTCTTACTATGATGGAGTTCTCGATGAGTCCATACTGTAGAAAAGATTCTACTTGAAATTGACGATGTCTCCAAAGAGAACTAGTTATACGGGTAATACATTTACTATAATCTCTATAATTTAGGATCATATTACGTAATTTAATTATAGGATGATATAAAGTTAACTCACATGTACATATATTAAATTACAGGACCGGTTTGAGAAGATCCGCAACAAATATAAAGCAGAGTTGCGAGTCGCTAGGGCGATCTTTGAGACGTGATTCCACCATCCCTCCGACCGAGATTAGTTTATCTCAGGATGAGGAGACGCACTACTACAAAAAAGTAAATAGATAACGCGAAAAAAACGTTGTGGTTTCAGTCAGAAAAACGTCGTGGTTAAGGGTGTTATCTATTTGACACTAAGACTGTAAACGAGCCAACACGGTTCGGGCTCGATTCGGGCTTGACTCGAAAAAATACGAGCGAGACTCTGATTCGTTAATAATATGATCCAAATCTGAGCATTAAAATAGTTCAATAAAAATATGAGTAGAATCTCGAAAGCATGGTTATACTCGACTGCTTTAAGATTCAAACTACTCAATTTTTTATTATGATTCGATACATACTCGGTTAATACATATTCAATTAGATGTTCGATACATTCTCTTATAATATATAAAAATTAGGATAATTAGTTATTATTTTGTTTTGTTTTTAATTTTAATTGTGATTTTATATTTGTAAAGTGTAATAATAAATATATTTTCTCATTTTTAAGTAAAATAATAAATTCAATTTATAATTATATTTATTATAAAACTAGTTATTATGTGGAGACTCAATTGAGCTTAAATTTGAAGCTCATGAGTAGTTTGAATAAATATTCTAGTCGAGTCGAATCTGAGTAGAATTTTTCAAATATAATTCGAATTCGAGCCGAATTCGATTACGAATTTATCATTTCGAGTCGAATTCGAGTAGCTCTCTATTCGCTCCGGTTCGACTCGTTTACACCCTTATTTGACACCCTTACGCAACGTTTTTAAAACGTTGTAGTTAAGCACATTACACAACGTTTTTTAAGAAAAAAACGTTGTAGATTTGTTTCCCATAAATTAGCAGATGCTTGAAAACGTTGTAGAAGGTATGATTCCACAACGTTTTCTGGATAAAAACGTTGTTGTTTAGTATATCAGACAACGTTTATGCACATTTACACAACATTTTTAAAATGTTGTAGATTGACTTGAAAAAAAAAAGGAAAAAAATTGTGGTTCACCTATATTACCAATGCACCTGCAATATGCTAATGCCATGATATATAGCTAAAAGGTCTAAATTCTCATTTAAATTTAAAGCCAAAATGTATCAACCATTCAAAATACATCCCAATAATATAATTCGTTTAAAGTTTCAAATTATTACATCCACAAAATATATACCAAACTATCCATATATACATCTCAAATTCACTTTTTAATATAAATTACTACTATATTGAATTGTGAACCTAGAAGCAATAGCCTAGAAGCAATAGCCTCTAATTCCTCTTTGATCTTTATTTGAAACCGAGAAGAGTAAGCTTCCCTTCAAGTAAATCCAGCAGTCCATCACCAAATGCATTCCTTGAAGAACCTACTAGACCATCACTGTCACTTACACTCTTGGCCTGCAGCACTGCATTAGTCAGGTATTGATGCCTGACATTCAAAATATGAAATATAAATTATCAGATAACAGATATTTAGATATTCAATGAGCCAACATGGATAATAACATTATAGAATTATTGGAGAAGACATATGACCATAATTTCAGGGCTACTAGCAAAAAATCAAATACAAGAAAAAAGAAGCCCATACTAGATGCCAACATAATAGCCATTTTCGTTTATTTTATCAATTGCCTTGGCACTTTGGCCAAGACTCCCAACAGGTGAAGCTCCTGAAAATAAAATATAAAAAACAAAGTCAAAGAGAGAATATTTTTGATAACAAAATACACCAGATAGAAATCTGAAATCCAAGAATATGCATACATAGGTCATGCATAATTGTTTGGGACTGGTACCTTTAAACCACATCAATAGAGGTTGATCATCATCATTCATATCAGCGAATACATCTTAACAATCTGCAATATGCAGCAACATTTTTTTATCACAGAAAACAGAGACAAGTTATCACAAAGACGGACTTTTTTTCTCAAGGGAACAACAGTGGCAAACTGGGCAATGAACCAGCTTCTTTCCCTGTTTTCTGGAAATATGTAAGCTTTGGCCCTAGTGTGGAGTTGGATCATTACAGCCTTGAGAAAAATTTTAAGGCCTCAGCTAAAAAAATTCAACTAATGGAGTTTCTTTTGGCTATACTGCTTCCATTTGTATTTTTTTAAAGCATAGTCTTGTGATCTTATTCATGCAAGTGTCTAACTCATAGTACCTACATCAGTGAACTGTATTTCTGGATCTGCTATATGTTGCTCCTGATCTTTCATGAACTTTGAAGGTGCCTTGCCATGGGTCTCACAAGGATTTTCAGCTGGTGCACCCTTCACTTCTTTGATAGACATTTCAAATTCTTCTGCAATACATTCTTTCTCAAATATTTCTTCGACATTTTCTTCCATAGCAATACCCTTCTTACCTGTACCATTATCCAATTTTGTATTAAGTACTGAGTTTAAGTGTAAATTTATTTATTAAAGAAATGCACACCTTTAGCTGAATCACAGTATCTTCCACCTTGTGGTTACCCACTTCACTAACAAATAGATTAAGAAGTTCCAAGTCCAAAAACAGATTCAACAAAGACAAACATAGTTGCAGCAAAAGTAGACAAGTCCAAAAATATGTATCATATATAATCAATTACTCATGATCGGAAGTCAAAACAAAAAACATGAAAGTGACTCCGTGAACAGATCAGTTTCCAGTTGTGGAATCAGATCAGCTGACTCCTCAGACTTCTTTGTGATGTCAGTGATCTTTACTGAATCCTAAATCTAAAATCTAAAACAAAATCATTGGATACATGTGATGACCACTTGTTCACTTGCCTTTTCAAGTTTATCATCTAGTTTTTTAATCTTTTGTTTCACATCCTGCCTTTCAAACTCCTTGAACTCAAGTATACTTCTTGCAAGACTACACCTGGAGAAAAGTAAAGCAATTTCAAAGTTACAAAGCTTTGAATTTGAAACAAACTAGTTTATCTAAATTACACAGATCACGACAACATGAATACATCTGCCATCTAGCATAAAATCAGTCATACCCCAATAAAGAACTTCTAAATACTAATACTCTAAATAAAAAATCTGGAATAATAAACTAGCATAATTATATAAATAATCCATCATCCATGTCGATGGCGGCTTAAGGATTGATCCCCATCACCCATGCATAGAGATTTAACATGTTTCAATTAGTTCACTAATTTCTAATGCAGGTCAATTTTTAAAATTTTCACTTTTAATTTGACAATGCAAAGTAATATAGAGGATACCAGAACTGCAAAGTTAAATTTGCGATGTCCCAGTCTTCACTTGGAAATGCTACACAGCTGCCAGTATTGTAGAATTTTAAATCAGAACAAACATAATCATATCCAAAAATGATGACAAAATTGCAATCAAGATCTGGTTAAAACATTAAACAAGAGAAATAACTCCTAAACATTATGAAAGCTATTAGCTATTTCAATCTATTTTAGAGCAAAACATTAAACGACCCAATAGATTGACATTGTTCCTATATCCCAACCAAAACTCTGAACAAAGTTTAACTCTCATGTTGTATATAAACCAAAGACATATAAAAAGATAAAAATACATAATGAAACCTGGAAAAAAAAGACTACAGAAAATTTGACTGCCATACCTCAACTTGTCGTTGTAGTGATTGAACATAATTAATGATTTCATCAAGCATAACTGCTTTACCTGTAACCTGAAAAATTCAATCAACCCCAAAGTATATTTACTAATTTGGAATTTATAGACTAAAAATCAAAGATCCTACTGAATTAAAACATATTTTTTCATCCACTTTGATTCTATTGGTGTTGCATCTTTATTACGATGCAGAATCTTTCTAACATAACTTCTTTAGTCAAACTATTCAATTTTACTTCACATGAACTGCCAATTCCACACGATATCCACACGATATCCGGGACGGAAACTTCAATCCCCTTGTTACAGTTCAAGATCGGAAAACGGGTTTTCTTGATTTTGGTGTTGTGATAAAGGGTATGTGAGAAAGGGAATCTAATATCTTAACTATAGTCCACAAAAAATGGGGAAAAAAACCCATACCTCCACAATTGCTAACAGAAGGGGTAGAGATTTTGCAGGTGAATGGAAGAGCCAGGCTTTGGTGACATTCAAAGAGACACCATGTCTAGAACGACGGTGGAGCAGTCGACAGTCGGAGCTGGGGCGGCGTGGTGAGAAGCAGAGACATGAGATCGGGACGGATTCGGGAGTGAGAGAGAAAAGAGGCTAGGGTTTTGTGCTACAAGAGAGTGCTCCCGTTTTATTTTAATTTCAAATTGACTTCAGCGTTTTTTTTAGCTCCGTGTTTTTTAGATACATAACGTTTTTTTAAAAAAAAGTTATCTAGTTAACACCAAAAATATCCTTTTTAAATAAATAACGTTTTTGTATTTATATCTATAACTTTTTTTTAAAAACGTTGTGGAAAAAAATACCACAATGTTTTTATAAAAACGCGTTGTTAGTTTAAGTTGTTGCTCTATTTAAGATTTTAGTAGTAGTGGCGGCTCTTTGGTCGCTAGCTCAGATACTCTCCCAATAAAGACTACTTACTGGTGATTGAGTGTTGGGGTTGCCGAGGATACCAACCTATACACTGCCTGGAGGTAAAATTTTTAGTTTATTTCTTGTTTATGAATAAAGTAAACTTAATTATAATATTATTCATGTTATATTTATTTTTTGTAGGCTTCAAATTGCGTCTGGCCCAAGAGCTCCCTGTGGGACCATCACATACTGGTATTTGGTTTAGACGACGCTTTGTTCTAGCGGGTTGTGGCTACAGTTTCGGAGAGGTTTGAGACGGATCCGATACTCCATCGTCGGGACCTGCCCAAGTATCGTTCTCGCCTCCATCACCAGGTAATGACGCGTTGCAAATTGGTGCCACCATCGATAAGACGGTATCCTCCGGAGGCGGTTAAATCGCGATACGCGACGAGATTGTTCGAATGGTGGTTACCTTACTGTTGGACGCATTTGGGCCAATGCTATGTCAGCCCTCGACTACTCAGGTATACTATTCATTTTAAATTCAAGTATATATTTGGCATGTTATGTAATTTTCATTTAATTAGTTATATTTAACTGTATTTTATATATTGACTAATAAGTTACATTATATAGATCATCAGGGGTGACGAAATGAAATGGGCCGATCTATGTGAAGCGGTTGGACTGATTTACTACCGTGACTTAGTTTTGTAGATGATTTGTACATATTTTATTAGTTTTTAGCTTAATGTGATGTAAATTTTAATAGTTTAGTTGATTTTTGATGTATTATACCTTTTAATTATCATTACTTTAGTTTAACATATTTACGTTAGTTTAAATGCATATTTGATATACTTTAGTTGATTAGAACTTTAATTTAATGTCATATTCATGTTGGCCTTGGAAATATTATTATTATTGGCCTTGGATATAGTTATGTTTTATGTGTTGTTGAAAAAAAAATAGGTTTACAGGTACAAAAAATGTGGGTTATTACCCTGGATATTGCCAAAACAATATAAATATTTTAAAAAGGGATAATCTCGACAGAATTCCGTCGAGATTAAGTCCCATCTATTTTTTATGGGATGCCACATGGTAGGTTTAGACTCAACAGAATATTCTCGACGGATAGAATTCAATCGACCCTATCTTAATCTCGAACGAATATTCTGTCGAGGTTAGGTCCGTCGAGGATAAATATCTCCGCCTGAAATATTGACGGACTTAATTTTGACGTGCTTATATCTAACTGAATTACCGACCGAATATTTCGTCGGAATTAAGCATAATCTCGACGGATTATGCTTAATTCCGACAGAATATTCCGTCAAAAATAACCCTTTTTGTTGTAATGTAATACAAATTAGAAACTCATTTCTAATTTTATTCTGCATTGGCCAAAGACTCATGGATTTCATTTATCGAATCACATAGGACATTTTTCTTCTTTTACTAGAAGCGGTAGATTCTTTATTGATCAAACATTACCTCCATGCACAACTTATTATACTCAAGCATACCCTTTGATATACACTAAGGGACTTTAGGAATAAGTCAAAGTATAACTCAGCATGTTAGGTTTTGTGAAAATCAAAGTAGTAATCAAATTGCAAAATTAGCGGGAGCAAAATAAAATTAGATTTTAAAAATTTTCACAAACCAATTACCCGGATCATCCTTTATGCATATTATTAATTAAAACGAATAACAGAAAGTTATGGGATCATACCCTTGTAGATACGAGCTTCCACAGGCACGAGTTCAACTCCTACTTCTCCTCGATCTCCTTGAATCTCCGGGTAGATTCCTTCCTTTGATCAATGTTAGCCACCCAAGTGTATGGCCTCTACAGGTGATCCACCAAGGAAGAATGGTTTATTGGCTAAACCCTAGTTTTCTATCTCTGTAGAAAAAAAGATGTATATCCAACTTTTGGAATTACGTATGTTTGATATCTGATATAAGACTCATCTTACACTACAAGAAAAAGGCCTAACAACGACCAATAATATCAACGATCGTGATATCCTGGTTCTTGATATTCATAATAACACATGACAAATAGCTACCACCATTATTTAATCTAGTATTATTTTATATCTCATGATCGTGATACGGTCATGACGGTCATTAGAATAAATTTCCTCCCAAAATTTGGCAGAAATGTTGGTGCTTGTGGCTTTTTTGACATTTTCATTATCAGTCGATCGCATACGGTCACCGATAAGTCTATAATTTAAAAATCACGACCGCGACGCGATCACCGATAATGGCGCAGATCAAACTAAATGTTATCAAGAACTGGGTTAAACTTCACCACGTAATACGTAAGGGGAAAAAAAGAGGGAGGTCCGACCGAAATAGAGAGAAGAGGAAGAAAGGGGGGAGAAGAGAAGAAGGAGAAGAAGTTCGCACCGCTGCTGCCACCCACCTGTCGCCCACCTGCCACCGCCTCTACAAAGGTAACTCACTTGAAATCCACTAAAAACCTTGAATCTATTGTTAATTTGTTAATTGAATGTGGTTTAGACAAACCCTAACTTTTTTTCATTTTTGTTATTATTGGTGCTTGAACTTTTGGTTTGTTTGACTTAGATATGAACTAGGGTTGCTCTAATTAATCAGTTGGAATTTGAATAGGATGTTATGGAATTGGTTCTGTTTATTGTGTTATTTGCTCCTATATATAGAAATTAGCTTATATGGGTCTCATTGGTTGAAGTAATTTGTATATTGGTAATGTTTTGATTGATATGTATGTTAGATTGGAATAGTTTGATTTCAGGGTATTGTTCAAATAGATATTGAAAGGAAGCATTGGGGATATTTTAGCGATTAGGAATATCAGGGTATTGTTCAATGAAACTTTTCAATTGTTACCATTTCTGATATTATCATTATGTGTTCATTGCTTTTGAGTTGAGTCTACTGCATTATAACTTTTTCCTCAATATGATTTATGTGATGATGTAATTTGCAGTATAAAGAGGTTCTAGGAAAGGGGGCTTTCAAAAAAGTGTATCCTCGACACAACAATTTATCACTAAGACTCTACGCCAGTAAGTTTGTATAGCCATCATATTATAGGTATTGATTAATTTTATATATTGCTTAGATATTGAAAAAAACATAAGTATGTTGATTTAAGAGCATTGAAGAAATACAAAGGGGATGTTTTGGTCAAAATCATGAAAACCATGAATACAAAGTATATAGCAATTATTTGATGTAATAATATTTATAATAGAAGGCTTGGGGACTGTTAGTATAATTTAGTACTTAATCATGCCTAAAGTACCTTTTATTATCATGATTTTAAAGTTATTTGAATGCCTAAAGGTTTCTTTTGCCTACATGTGGATCAAGCTTTATGAAATTATAGTCAAATCTATGCCTATATGAGAACTATACTTATGCAAGATCGTCTATGGGTAATAGTTAGGCTTTTCTTCACATTACTTATACTTATGCAAGATCGTCTATGTGGACTCTTGGTTTGTGTCTTGGGTGCCTAGAAATGACCTTATATACATGTCGTCGTGCATGTGGCTAGTCCATATTACAGGGGAGACTCTGGCGAAATTTTTTTATTGGTCGGGTAGTTGCGAACATTTATACTATTAACGAGCCTATTGGTGATCCAATAGAGCCTATTAAGGGGATGTTGGAGCTGATGGGCTGGGCTTGGGGCCGTGAGGCCACGCCAAGCTTAGCCAAGCCTCATGGGGCCAAGCCAAGCTTGGTTGTTAGGGGACTGTTAAGCAAAAATAGACAGTGCTAGGGAACTTTTAGTGCAACAGAGAAGGTAACTAGACACACTTGGTCAATAAAGAGACTGTTTTGGCTATAACAGAAAAACAAGGGTATTTAACACTTATGTATACAAGAATAAAGCTACAAAATGTTATAAAAGCTATAAATTGCTCAACCAAGTTGTGACTATCCCAAAACATAAAAGATTATAGAAAGGGACCGTGAGGGTATAATCTTAAAACATGTTAGCGCTTCTTAGACACTAGTTGATATGAATGAATCTCCAAGATACTCAAAATTGTATAAATGAGTTAGCAAACTCGATATAAAGCTAGCATGAATGAAATACCTTATGTATTCACTTACGATAAACAATAAAAACAAATTTAAAATAAATTAGAACAAATTAAGTTTATCCATAATTCAATCAAGAAGAAGGTTCAAAGAAGTTTATCCATAATTCACATCAAATATGCTAATTGATGTTAATTATAAAATTCATTTATAATGTATGTTTGTTAAAACTAAAATTCATGTATAATTGTATATTGGTAATGTTTTGATTGGTATTATATTGGTAATGTATATGGGTCTGAATTTTTTACTGCTTTAATTTGCATTCAATCGTTATTGTTTTGGTCTTATTGTATTGAAAATTTGTATATTTCTCTTGGTTTGTGTCTTAGGTGCCTAGAAATGTCCATATATATGCATGCCAATCGTGCATGTGGCTAGTCTATATTTTAGGGGAGACTCTCAAGAATTTTTTTTAAAGTATTATAAGTATAAGTTTGAAAAATGTTCATAAGTATTATAACTTAGATGTAAATTGCTTTAATATATCTACTTATCGTTGATATAAATTGTTGTATATTATAGTGATTTTTTTAGATAATAAGATCGCCAAGTGCATATCATGCCTATGTTTACGAAATTGGCTACACACCGTGATTACGTGGCGAAGACACCTATCGCCCACAAGGATGCCGTTTGAATGTAATTTCGTGTATGTTTTTTAATTATGATGAGAATATAATATTCAAAGGATAATTGTTTAGTAATGTTATTATTGTTGTTTTATTTACGTAAACCAGATAGATGGGAGACGACGCGCAGTTTCAAAGTGATATGACATTATTCTCGCGAAGTCTTGGGTCCGCACTAAAGACAATTTGAACAAAAAGAAAGACAAAAGCCCTTCATAATGCCGAGATCGACCATCCGTGCCGTGGAGAGGATTACATGCACGAAAGCATATCCTCTTTGTGGTGCACCCAAATCCATATAAATTTGAGATGTGTGCCCAATGGAGAGTCATGAAATGGGTGAAAAGACGAAAAGATCGCCGCTAACAACAGATCCTCAAAAATGCGCGGCGAAAAGGCTAAAGGGACATACAAGGGCTAAAAGTATTTCACAATTGCAAAGATATCAACGCTTAAGGTACGATTTACAAGTTTTAATATGTTTACAATCATGAATCGTGAAAATATATCACATTTTACTTAGTAATATTGTCTATTTTTTGTATAGAGTCTCGATCTCAAGGTCACCTATCCATTGGTCGGATGTGTACGTACACACCCGTGATGGTTCACTGATGCTATCCGGATAAGCGGTAATAAATTTTAACAACTTGATCATGTTTATCAATGCTTACAGAATTAATTTATTTTTAACTATTTAATTGTTAACATGATGACAAGATACTTATAAGCGTTTATTGAATGAACGCTATCCTGAAGGCACTCCACGTCCACCTATTGATTAAGAGTTGTGGGAGAGGGCGTCTGTTGTGAAGAAGAACTACATTAAAGGTCAAGGACAATGACGACGCCCATCCTTCAGTGGCTCAGCCTGCTCTTCTACCCAGTCTACACAGTCATCGAGCCATCCAAATTTATATTCTCGGCCGATGTGAGAGCTATATGTCAAGATCGAGATCTTCTGAAGATCTTCAAGGTGCATCCTGGGCTCTCGAGTCCTGAAGAGTTAGTCAAGCAAGCGATGGCAGCGAAGAACAACATCACAACATGGGGATGACGACGAGGTATAAAATCAATTTATTATATATATTGTCGTAATATACCAATATTAACATAGTTAGTATATATTTGTAACTTGTTTTATTATTTTGTTAATTACAGGGTGATCAAGGAGGCGATGATTCTTGACGTACCTGCTTTAGATCAGTTTTGTAGTTATAATAAGCTTGTACTTGTATATTCATTCTTTGGATGTCTATATGTTACTTAAACAAGTTTTGAAATGTTATTATATTTATTCAAATCATATTGGGTTTTAAAGGTTTATATATACTAGTTTGGTGTATGTGTTGGTGGACGATGGATGTTTATATTGTTGTGTATGCTGTTTATCTTATTGTGTATGTGTGTTGGGATAAAGCAGGTACAAAACAGGTATAAGTTTTTGGGAATTCTGCAAAAAAGCAAAAATCTAGTTTTTAATTTTTTTTCATATCAATGATCAGATGCGGTCATTGATGAATATTAATGATTTCGCTAAACAATTGAGGTATCAACATCGAATCGCATGCGATTCACGATAATGGTCGTCGCCACGTAGACCACGTCAGCTTTGGCCCTGGATCATGCTTTCTCAGCTTAGCGATCGTATTTGTCATTTCTGTCGCTCATATCGGTCGCAGATATTTCAACAATGATGTGCATCCCAAATGACCAGATTTTATATGACGACGACTATCGGCGACCACTGCGTCACGATAGTATCTGCAACAAAAGCGGCCGCTTAGTAAAGGATCACGATAGGCCTTTTTCTTGTAGTGTTCTAAAGATATTAGGTAACCCTATTTAATTAAAATAAGGTATTATTTATTTAATTAAACTCCTTTAATTAATTGGGCTCCTTACTCTTATTAGGGATAATTAATTAAACTCCTTTAATTAATTTTGCCTCCTAATCCTATTAGGAATAAGTGAGAGTACTTATATTAAATTAATTCATAAACTCTTTTAGAAATTAAAAATAATAATAATTGTAATAATATTAATAAGACTCCTCTTATTAATTCATATTTAATATTTTCAAAATATTAAATATTAAGTTATTTAATTTAATAATTTATTCTATCACCATAGATTAAATTAAATATACTTAATATATTATTACGATTATGCCATTAATTTCTTAAATAATTATTCTTCTTTTTATGGTGTGACCCTTTAGGTTCTCCATATTAAACCGGTTGTGAATAAATCAATTAGAAAAATTCTAATCTTATTTAAATAAATAATATTTATTCTACAATAGGGATAAGCCTCCCTAGCGATCAACGACTTTCCAGATAATATAGATTTCAACATTAATCATAAAAGAACCTTTGAGTAAATAGTTATCGTACAATTCAATCTTTCTACCATACAATGTCTCAATTAAATATAAGAAATGGAATTACTATCAAGTCTTATTTTATTTAATTATATGTATTTCGATTCTTAAATACACAACTCCTAATGAATGCAAATTAGAAACTACTTTCTAATTTCATTCCACCTTGGCCAAAGATTCCTGGGTTGTTATTTATCGAATCATATAGGACATTTCACTTCTTTTACTAGAAGTAGTCGATTCTTTATTGATCATACATTATCTTCATATATAACTTATTACACCCAAGCATACCCTTTGATATACCCTTAGGGTCTTAAGGAATAAGTCAAAATATAATTCATTATATATAAGATACTATGATGATCTCAAGTCTAAGGATCATTTATACTACTATCACTACAGGAATTCCTATTAACAGGCAAGTAAAACTCTATTAGGTATTCTTTAGTGAGTCACGTTCAGTAACTTATTCTCCAATAAGCACCTACATACTTGCTTTAGTGTCTCCACACAAATGATCATGAGATCAATCATTCTCGTCCAATGAACAAGCAACGTATGTATAAATCTATCCGGATTCACTAATCCCCTTTTTAGTAATCCATTAATTGAAAACATTTTAGTTTTAAGCTATCTAAGAATTTGGCAAAAAGCACCTTTTGCCCACTGTGGTTAATGTGTTTTAACGATTTAGCCATTGTGCTTTTAATTTATTCAATTAGCCCATTATACTATTAAAAAATATGCAATTAGTCCATTCCGTCCAATTTTGCATACGGGCGTTAAAAAATTGGCCTTATTTTCCTACGTGGCTTTTACAAAATAAATGATAATGATGTGTATTTGCTGATCGGGACAATATAAGCAGAAACCATTGCACAACAAACCATTGTTGCTCTTATCAGACTCTTCGAACTCGACTGTGTTGAATGAGAGAGAGAATACATGGGGACGATCTTGATCGTATGTGAGGCGAAAGTGAGTGGGTCGATTGAAGAATGAAGATCGAGTGAAATCGAGTGGGTCGAGTGAAGAATCAAGAATTGAAGAACTAGGGTTCCCAATTTCTAAGTAAAGTGCACCGCGAAATTAGGGCTTTTGCTTGAAAATTGGTTTCGAAAGTAAGTCTGAATGTATTGTACATCCGATATGGCTTCATCCCGAACTAGCTCAATGTCAACCATCGCTTGAGAATCGCATGAGTGTTTTTGTGATGTACCACTCGAATATGTATTTCAAGAAAGATAGTCAAAAGGAAAAAGATTTTATGGGTCGCCAAGCAACTATGGGGTTAGTTTACTCATCATGTATATTTGTAATCTACATTTCATTCCTATCTTTGTGTAATATGGCATGTGGCTCTATTTTTCCCATCTCTCGTTAAATAATGTTTGGTTAATTATATATATTTGATAGAATCGGGAGATATTGTGGATATTTTCAATGGATTGAATCGCCTTTCTAATGTCGATGAAGCAACTTGTGTGATGAGCAAGCCAAATGAAGAGGTGAGCTTGGTGATGGAAAAAATGCTAAACCGAAGCGAAGTTGAAAATTCTCGAAGAAGGAAACACCGATAAAGGAAATGGAAGTTGATAGACTTAAGGAGGCAAACTCAAAACTTAGATGTATCTGTATTTTCATGGATTGTCACTACAATTCTAATCTTGACATGGATTTACTGAAAATATTGTAATGAACTTGGTTATCGATTGTCAAGATTTTTATTTCCATGGGTTGTAATAGGTTGTAATGAACTTGGTTATCAGTTGTAATGGATGTGGTGTTTTGTAATGGTGTTGTATTGATTGTAATGAACTTGGTTATCATTGTTAAAAATTATTGCCAACAACAACAATTGCCATTTTCGGTTGACAAATACAAGAGCCAAAACCATAATTAAAAAACAGAGCCAACACTAATTGTTAAAAAACAGAGCCAACATTCTAACCTAACTTGAACATATCGGATAATTTAATGTCACAACAAACCATTGCACTAGAAACCATAATCCTAACCTAACTTGAACACAACCAACAACAAATGTGAAGAACAACAATTGCCAAAACCATAATTAAAAAACAGAGCCAACAATCCATATAAAGTATATAACCAAATAACTTATAAGCATAACCATAATTATATTAAGCATAGCCAATCGATAAAGTATATTAAGCCAATACGAAATTTGGTGTTCAACCACAAAACATAACCATATCAAGAGACCAATTCAATACAGATAACCGGTTACCAAAATATTACATCCTTATGGTCCCTTTGATCAAGTCAGAACAACAAAGTACAAAATAATGAACCATAACTGCTGCTCAGTCTAGTACAAAATATTCTTTTAGCCCTTTGTTCAGTCTAGTCTTTTTTAGCCCTTATTTTCCACTGTTGATGGTCCCGGTCCACTTGTCGCTTCTTCTAGGTCGCAAATGGTCACTTTGCCGCCTTCCCCCTGCACATGCTCCAGCCTCACTCCTTGTCGGCCTTGGGCTTTTCCTTACCTACATGGACAAAACCAATTAATGTTTGGTCGCCAACAAGTATTGACATAAGTTTACAATTCCTTACTTTTTTTGCCCAGCTTTGATTTCCATTTCTAGAATTGGGTCCTCGACCCTTTTCTTTTCTCTTCACCGTAGAATAGAACCACATGTGAAATAATATACAAGTAAATATTAAAAACTGGTTTTAAAATTGGTTTGAAAAACCTTACCCCAAATTATATCGTGCCTTGGGGCACCTCCAGATTAGGGGTAGCTTGAATAGGTTGAGTAGGTTGTTTAGTTGGTCAGTGTCCCGCCATGCCTTGGTTGTGTCCACTTACAACCCTAACTTGTTATGCCCATACTCCTTGCACCTAGAGCACCTAATAGGATTCCCTTTTCTAGATGACTTGGTTTTGCTTTTGGGCTCTTCATGAGGATCCTTCCTCCTAATTTTCTTTTGGTCTCTTTCTTATTCTCTTTGTGGATGGAGGCAACAATGTTGTCATGTTGGATGGAGGCCATTCATTTAAACCCCCATTGGATTTAACAAGTGGTTATATGATTTCGTAAAGATCCACATAATAACAGAATCAACATAGTTCTCAACCGGTTGTTCCATGTGAAGAATTCCAATTACTCCACGGGGGCAAGGAATACCGTATAACCGCCATACCCCACATGAATAACTCATAATCTCCAAGTCTACCTTGTATTTTCCACTCTATCGACACTTCAAACTTGTGCCCCCATCCCAGTCATACTCACAAGATTGGATAGCTCAATGGCCTTATTGACCTTTATCATAATCCTAGGACATAACTTTGCCTCTTTTTTTGCATCTCATCCTCTTTGTATGGATTCTACCCATGACTTGTGTTTTATATCTTCAAACATAGTTAGTAATGGTTTATATCTAGCCTCTAAGATCCAACTATTAAAACATTCGGACATGTTATTAGTCACAACATCACATTTTGTTTCACAGAAAAAAGGCCTCGCTTTCCCACTATTTAGGAGGAATAGTTAAAAGATGGGTGTGAGCATCCTTACTCTCATTCCTCATGTCAACCATTGCCCTTCCCGAACTCATGAGGATTATTGGCCTTGGCCGCTTCTCTCAAAACATGCTCTTCAAGACCGCTCTCGCCACTTTTTCTCCAAGCTATAGATAGATGTGTTCTTGCACAACATCTATGCTCTGCCTCTGGCAAAAGCTCTTGTATAGCAGGAACCAAACCCTTGCAAATTTGTAAACAAGTTTAGTGCAAAATATAATAACAAATATTAAAAACATAAAGTTCAATTAGATTTATAAACATTTGTAATACCTTTTGTTGGTCAGTTATCAAGGTCCATCCTCTACCTAATTCCAGACCCACATCCTCTAGCAGTAGACCTAGAAACCAACTCCAAGAATCTTTGTTCTCACTTTCAACCACTGCCCAAGCAAGTGGAAACATTTGGTTGTTTGCATCCCTACCAACAGCAGATAACAACTCACCTCTACAATATGTCTTTAAGAAACAACCATCAAGCCCTATTATATGTCTACATCCTTCCAACCAATTTTGTTTAACAGCTTTAAAACAAATGTACATTCTTTGGAATCTAGGTGGAGTGCCCCCATCACCTCTAATTTGGACTGTGCTCCCAGGATTTGTAGCTAGAATCTCATTCCCATACTCCCAAACCTTACCATAATGCTCCTTCAAGGTGCTCTCAACTTCACTTAAAGCCATTTTCTTTACTCGTCGACACTGAGGTAACGATGATTGCAGTCCAAATTTTTGTTTAATTGGAGATTGTATTTCCCTCAACTTCATTCTTGGTTTTGCTCTTATTGTACCCCCAAACTTGTCAACCAACCATCTACACCTAACAATCCGAATCTTTGTTTTCCTCACACAATAATGTTGCTCATTGTATGATTTAATTTGAAACACCTTCTCATGTGGCACATAACTAGCCCACAACCCCCATGGACAGTTAGTGGTACACTTTGCTTGTATTCTTGTTTTCTCATTAACAGCAAAATGGATTCCCCTTCCATTACCAACTGCATAATTCACTATAGCTTCCTTACACTGTTCAGGACCAGTGAATACCATATTAACTTCAAATTTATCTTGCTAATTGGAGTGTTGGGATTATATGTTGGAACCACTCTTTTCTTTTTCCTTTGTGGCTCCTCTCCTTCCCATTCACTGTTACTACTAGAATCACCACTTGGAGGAATCTCCTCATCAGAATTTTCTTCAGTTTCTACCCAAGGCCTCATTCCTTTTGTCCCAAACCCTAACTCATCCTCCCCATCTGAAAATGTTGGTTCAACTTCCACCTCTACAGCCTTAGTTTTTCTGGATGCCAGCTTTTTCCCCCTACATCGCTTCTCTTGTGTACCAGGTTCAACATTTGGTTGCTTTTTTGGGATAGATGAAGCCCCAACATCCTCAACATGTAAGTGACCAATATCAACTTGATCTTCATCAAGATTTACTTCACAATCCAAAACCAACTCTTGTCCTCTTGAATTTTTTATCACCCTTTCTTTTCTTATAGATATCAACTCCTCATTCTCATCATCATCAGTAGCATCACGTAACTCCTCATCACTTTCCTCATAAGTAGCATCACTTGAATCATCATCCGTCTGCTTTGGTGCTTCCTCATCTCTGACATCAACCTCAGCAGGTGTTTCTTCATTATCCTCATGGTCACAGTATATATCAATCTTCCCAGTTTTCATAGCTTCATCAATTAGCAGTCTTACACTATTGTCATCATGAAGAAGTTCTAGACCCTCCTTCAAATTTCACCCCACCAATTTGAAGTATATATCAAAGTGTCTTTTATACCCTAGGTGTTTTACCAACTTCTCCATCCTCTCAACATTCATGTAATCTCCATCACTTTATAAGATTCTTTTTCCTACCACCCTCATAATCATATGATCCATCCTCCTTAGTAACAAACCGACCTCCATGGTACAATTCAACATTAAAGTAGTTCATGTCGCGAAGAAACAACATGTTCAATTTGTAAACATTACATGGTCAAAAAAGGAAAGAAATCAGAAACATTAAAGAAACACAACTATAAACATTTAAGAAACACTAAACCTTAATGACTTTTTACGATTGGAAAAACATAGATGAAACAATGAAATACTTCCTATCAACACCGTATACCTTCGCTTTTAAGAGAAAACAAAGATGAAAAGAGTTCATTATTTTATTTTTCAGACAAAAATTGGTGGAACCCAAACCACACTTACATGGTAGATTTATTGAAACCCTAACTCGTGGTAAACGATTGTTCTGTGACGATCGTTTCTAAGACGATTATTATTCGGTGGCGATTGTCTGCATGCAGACGCTTTTTATGGTAGACGATTAGAACCCTAACCTTGTTCGTTTGTTTGTGTCGCCAGAGACCACCACCTCCTTCCTCGATTTCTTCCGAGACAAAAAGAATTGCTTTTGAGCCCTGTATTTAATGTTTGTTTGTTCATCGATTTGGGCCTTTGTTTTTCTTTTGTTTGCTATGATTTCCTCCCGCCCATTCCACGCAGTTTAATCGATTGGTCTTGTCATTCCCGATCGTGAAATACACATCATTATCATTTATTTTGTAAAAGCCACGTAGAAAAATAAGACCAATTTTTTAACGCCCGTCTGCAAAATTGGACGGAATGGGCTAATTGCATATTTTTTAATAGTATAATGGGATAATTGAATAAATTAAAAGCACAATGGCTAAATCGTTAAAACACATTAACCACAGTGGGCAAAAGGTGCTTTTTGCCCTAAGAATTTAGATCTCATTAGCATGATCTCATCATGATTCTAAAAGCATTGCTTAAAACTATGGGTTTATCACATATTATAAAACAGCACTATGTAGATAAATTAAAGCATTTAATAAATGAATACTTTTATTAATAAATAAATAAGATTGATTACAAAGTATATGCTTTATCATCAGACATGATTGTCTTGTATTCATACTACTTTCAATCCTAACATCCCACATCTTTGTATTAAGAGGTCATTTGAATAATTTAGAGTCATATTTGTATCTTAACTATTCAGATGACCTCTTAATACAAAGATGTGAGTTGTTAAGATACATTAAGACATGAGTTGTTAAGATGCATTAAAATGCGATCAAACACCACCTAAATTCATTTCATCTTTTTAATTTTTAGACTTTAGAAAACACTGACATTTTTGTTTGGTTCTCGATCGGTCCTACCCTACCCTACCCTACCCTACCCTACCCTACCTAGCCCTACCAACTTTTTTTTTTTTTTTCAGTTTTGACTTTTTAAAATCAATTTGAAATATTTTTAAATTTAAAATTAAAATAAATTTATTTAATTTTAGAGAATATAATTATAAAAATTAAGTGTAAATTTTTTTCAAATTTAAAGCATTATAATTAATTATTAAAAATTTATTTTTAAAAGTTAAATCAATTGCATCAATTTAAAATTTAAAAATATCTTAACAAATTTAATCTCAAGGCGTAAAAATCTTTTTTACCCGATTATATATTTTGTAATGGATGTACATAGTATTTTACAAGGAAAATGTTTTATATACCAAATCGATATACGTAGACAGACAGATGACAACTAGTAATTATCATTAATTTTGGAAATATTTATTAGTTCTACTATATATTATTAAAAAATTCAGCCAAATTATGATTGTGTTGTGCACGTCCTACTATACATTGCAAAAATTTCAGCCAAACTATGATTGTGATGTATATATGTGCATACATGGGATCAAGGATGGACCTATACTTGGGCAGCCATACACTTGTTTATGTTGAGTTTTTTTTAGGTATAGGGGAGAGGCAGATATATAATATAATAAATTTATAGGGGACAGATTATTGAAAAATTTATACGAGGAGGTAAAAAATATATATATTTTAGTCTTAATTTTAAAATTTAAATGAATTTGTTTTGTGGCTTTTATTTGACTTGCAAATCTGCTAATCTATTTTTCGCATGTTAATGAAGAAGTAGGTAGGAGATAATCAGACACATATTTTATATTAAAATATTTTAAGTTTACTTCAAAAGGTTAAAATTGAAGAGTAATCTTGTGAGGCCACTAAAAATAAATTTAGAACTTTTTTATTCTCTTTTCTCTACTTTTATTTTTCTTGCTATGTGTGCATATTGTATTTTGTTCTTCTTTTTCGGGACGAAGAGAGTAGTTTATAACTTTGATATATTTAGTTTAGACATTTTTGGGACTTTTTTCAATTCAATCATCGTTTTGAAGATTATTTGTGTTATTCATTAGTTATTTTTGTGATTGACCTTTTTTTAAAAAAAACTTTTTTATTAATTTGTTTAAAAGGATTAAGAAAAGAAGAAGATTGTGGCAGTGAAGAGGTTACTTTAAATTGATTAGTTTTCTGGCAATTAACTTGGCTAGTTGGCTCCCCCATGATAAATTGTGTGGATTAAAAGTTGTCGATCGTCTACAAGTAACCAACTGAAAATTAAGGACTAGCCATAAATCGGTTAACAAATTCTTGTTGAAAATTCATGACAATAGAGTGATTTGAAATTAATGTCATGAAAGTTGCATCTTTTAAGTTAATTAAATTATTTGTGCATGTTAGTTTTTAAACCCATTGAGTTCTCATTTTTATAGTGTACATATTACCTCTATTTATTTAATTAACTATTGATTTTTAATTCATATTAAAATTTTGTGACTAAATAACTTACATTGCTATATAAATTGATATGTTACCAAGTAAATGATGATGTAAATCAATTGTAATGTTTGTTTTTACATCAAAATAAGCCACTAATTTTTTTATATAAAAAATAGATGAAGACAAAAAATTGTAGAACCATATTTGTACATAAACCAAGCGAAACTCAAAGTGATGATGAGGTCAATGGCGAATCTATTAAGAGCGAAGAGTAGGCAGGCAGTGCCTATGTTGGAATTTTTTTAATTTTTTTTATAGGTATAGGGATAAGGGCAAAAATTAAACTTGATAAACTTAAATTTATTAAGAGAAAAAAAACTTAAACTACTATTACGCTAAAAAAAAAAACTAAAAACATGAGTATATAATATATACCGTATTCAAACTCTCGTTTAAAAATTTTGCCCTTACTAAGAACGGATCATATATCCACCCCTACATGGGATAGATAGGAATTAAGAAGAAACTACTTTAATTTAAGGTTGTTTGTTACACACTGAATGATGGCTAAATCGGTCAGTCATTCAAACGATTTGGACTTAATGGTTTAGTGTCATTTTTTTGGTTGAATGACGGCTGAATGAATTTTTTTTTTTATAATATTAACTATTATATTAAGTAATATTAAATAAATGTACAAAAAAATTTAATTTTTCTATAGAAGTAAAATAATAAAATTTATAATTCAGATGTGTCAGACATATCAATTATCAAACAACTTTTTTCATTCTGTTCATTCAGCTTCAGAACAGTTTCATTCAGTTTTTTATCAAACAGTCCCTTACTCTATTTTATTATATATAATTTCACGTTGATCGCAATCCAACTTCATCAAATATTTATCGACATATATATTATTTTTATATTTATTATTAGTTTCGTTTTTCTTTAGTTAGTTGCATTACGACTCGACATAAATAACAACTCAATTTACATTATTATTATTTTCATCGAGCTTTTTTTTCTGGTATAGAGGGGAGGGGCCGGGCAGCTTAATTAGAGCAAAAGGAAAGTTGCAAATAATTGATAGAGTACAACTATATATATATAAGAAGATTCATCAAATATTCATATAGATTTAAAGACAGTTGTATCACATGTCTTTCTGAAACTTCAAATCAAGACAAGCAAGATACATTAAAATATACACAACCAATAAATAAAAGCAATGTTGGTTCTCTGATTCTTTTTACCCATCACTTTTCACAAGAAGTTCGATACCAGGAGGACATGGAGAAAGCTACAAATTAAAGCTCAAAAGGAAAGGTAAAAAAAGCAACCTAAGGATCTAATAACAGTACATATATCAATATATTGCAAACATGATATCTGTTAATTAGCACCCAAAAAAAATGATATCTGTTATCTTATATATTTGTTGCACGGACGATGTTACAGATTGGTTGACCAGAAAAAATGGAATCGAATCCTGTTAATTAATAATGGGTTCCATGACCTTATGGGTGCATTATATTCTTTTTTTACTTTGTTTGTCAGGCAAATAAGATTTTATGGACAAAATATATGGTACAACAACATTATTACGTACAATGAACCATAAGCAAAACTAACTGAAAAAACCTTGAGACCTCCAAAGTTGACTATATAGAGTAAGGATCAAGTGCATACCCCTTATCTTATTCATTTGTGTTCATCTCCCTTTAGCGACGGACCCGGCGACGATTTCGGTCATATAACCTTCGTCTATACTTTTAGTGACGGACAACATATAGCGTCGCTAAAAGTATAGACGACGGTTGTATGACCGAACCATCGCTGGTCCGTCATAAAAAGGGTGAGCACGAAAGTGAAAGATAAGGGGTATCACTTGATCCGATCATATATATATATATATATATATATATATATATATATATCTGATCCGGATCTTAATATTCTTATCCACTCACCAAACTCACACCCTCTTTAGCAGACGGACGGCGATGGTTGGTTACATACAACCATCGCTCATACTTTTAGCGACGGACAATATATAGCGTCGCTAAAAGTATAGATGACGATTGTATGACCAACCGTCATCGTGTCCGTCACTAAAGAGGAGTGAGCTCGGATGAGTTGATATGAAAATGCTTAAGATCCGGACTATATATATATATATATATATATATATATATATATATATATATATATATATATATATATATATACATCCGCTGCCTCTTCAATGGATTATAGGGAGCGAGCAAAAAAGAACCAATTATAAGCGGTAATTTTTTTAATCGCTATAGCATAGAAATCCGATTTTTTATATAATAACGACGAAAAAAAAACCGTCGTTATAACCTGGTTATTTTTAATTGCCTTCTTTATGGTTCATTTGGAGATAACCTAATTATATATATATATATATATATATATATATATATATATATATATATATATATATATATATATACACACTCATACGAGACTAATATCTTTTTGAAAGTTTCTTTTTTGTGACCTTTTGGCCTTAAGGTTGCATCCCTAAATAGTCGCATTCTCCATCTGTTCATTTTTATCTGGGTTTTATATTTCAAAGAAAGAAATGTGGTTACTTTATATTTTTCATTTATAAATTCTGAAAAAGAATTAATATTGTAACATATATATTATTATTAAACATTAAATACTAATTTAGTTCTTTTTATTTTTTCAATAAATTTTAGAAGGTCATTATTGAGATTTTATGTTTAATTTAATCAAGAGAAAAAATTGATTACATTTCTTATTTACATTCCAAAATTATTATGATTTCTCTCCTTGTGGGATAGCTTAAAAGGGCTTTTTACTGAGTCTCTTGTACAGATGATGATATTTCAACCTATATGTAATATGTGCATATAAATTTATGCTTGCTTTTTACGAGTTTTAAAATGAGCGAAAAAAAAAGTAGTAAAATTAAAATTAAGTTTTCTTTTCAATTCTTATGTTTCTGAGTTTTTTAATAAACGGAAAAGAAAATAAATGGATAGAAAACTTGACCACTTTTCCTGCCAAAGTTTTCCGTCCAAAATTAGCCTGATTTGGACGGAAAAGAAATTGGAATAAGTAATATTTTTATAATTCTCATATTATCCTCAACTTTTAATATAATAAATTTTAAATTACAACTCATGTTTTCAATTTTAAATTTTCTATTCTTTTCTATTAAAAACTCAGAAACAACACAAAGGAAAACTTTAAATTTTCTATTCTTTTCTTTTATGTTCTAATTTAAGTTTTTTATTTATTTTTTTCTGTTCAAAAGTAATCAGAAACAGTGTTAGGTCTGGTATGTTCTTAGCCTTTATTTAAGCTTTGTATTTAATGGTCTTAATTTGTCGTAGGAGATTTTGACCATCCATTGGGGTGTAACGCGTAGCGCTTAATTAGTAGTAGTAATTAAATAGAGACCATGCATTTTTATGTTTATGTTTAATCAAGAACATTAAATAAATAAATGATAGTTAATTCAATCATATCTTTCTTGCCCTTCAATATCAAAAATTACGCAAAGGAAACAAATACATGCACGATGCATACAATTGGATATAAGTAACGAATTGCAGTAGGTGCAATAAGTGTGACTAACCAATCTTACCATAAATAGTGATCACCTTAATTTGTGAGATTAACCATTAATTAAAGAAGAGCAATTTGTAGAGTCTGATATGATCAAGTAATTAATTAAGCAATGGGACACTACACGCAGCATGCACTCTTGATGGTGGTGGCCGTGGCCGTGGCCGTGGCGGTCGCGATGATCACCACCACGCTTGCTGCCCGTCAGATAACACCGCACACAACCCCGAATGATGACGCAGACTGCTTTGATATGTGCCAACAAATTTGTGCTAATGACACTTCCACGACAGTCGTATCATGCATTAAAAATTGTATTTCTGATCTTTGCAAAATTCCAACGTCTGGATTTAGTACCGTACACAAGGATTAAAGTTCAACAATGGTATACTCTTTTTATCTGTCACACACTGACATATATATATACACAACTGACACAAGCACATATTAAAGATTGTGTTAAGTGTTGCAGATATGAAGAAAATAGCTACGGAGCTGCATTGCTGATACTTGCCAGAAACAGTGACTGCAATTTTTCCTGGCTTGTATAATAATATTGTATTAGTCCTTTAGAAAGTACTAATATCATTATATAACCAGCTTTGATTCTAATTAGTAAACATGTCTCTTTATGAAGGATTTAATATTCATTTGGAAAAAAAAAAAAAAAAAAGGTTTTACTATTCTCCTCATCTTCATATAAAGTCTCACAATTGGGTACCGTGTGTTCAAATATAAAATTTCACGTCAGACGATGAAGACCTAAATTTTTATCGTTTTTATTTTTTTTAATTGACATTTTAGAATAAAACACATAATAAAAAATGTAATTAATATTTCATCTAATTGATTTAATTGGCATAAGAGTCTTAATATTACTCTTCTAAATTTATTAAAAAGATCGATGAAAAAGAAATAAATTATTATTTAATATTTAAAGATAATACGATAAACTAAGTAATTATTCTTTGAAATCTTTAAACCATCTAAGATAAACAAAATTTTCACTCTAAAAAGACTAATTAAAAAGAACGGGGAATAATATATAACTTTGATTGGCTACTACGCTCACTGCCAAGCTAGATGCCCATAGAATCAGAGCATGCATCCATATATGTGCAGACTCGAGGAACCACATGCTAAAAATCACTCCTCAACAAAACACTTGTTATGTATAAATTTAAAAAATAAATAAATAATATTAATAAAAAAAACACTGACGCACTGAACACGTAGCTACATTATAAATTTGTTCATTTTTATACTTGTTAATTTGCAGTCATCTAATTGTTAGGAAAATATATTTAGAATATATATATAATTTATCTGATGTAAAATCAGAATTATAAATGTAAAAAATTAGAATGTCAAGGCTAGTACATGATATTATATATGTCTTTAAGACAATTATGCACTCTTTATTTGTACTTAAAGTTATTAACACTTGTCTTCCATGATACAATGACAATGTATGCTATATCAGCACTACAAATAGCTTACACAACGAACCAAATGAAAATACTCTGAACTCTCTCAAATATACTATGAGTATGATTGGAGAAATAAATGAAGAATTAAATAAATTGAATACCTCAAATGATTGCCTCCATATGATATTTATAGGAGGATTTAGTAACCCTTCAGAAGGGACACGACCCTTACAAATTAACTGGACTCGAATGACAAGGTATGGATGAACAGGTGTGTCCGCATAGGCAGAAACGCTGCAAAAACAATTAGCTTCGTGGTTCTGGACAGCAGCGCTAGACCAACCAAATGGTTAGCGTTGCAGTGTTGGAAAGTAGCGTTGTTGCGTTGCACGTTACAGAAAGTTAGCGCTGCGGCGCTTCGGCGCTTCATTCAATGATAATAAAAAAAATTGATGGAACTAAACAAAATATCGAGCCCGACACGATCGCATGTGGTGAACTCAAATCAAATCTTGGTTAGATTCTCTTCGCGCCCGTCCACAAAAGTAGTGTGTCTGCATAGGCAAAAACGCTGCAAAAGCAATCAGCGTCGTTGTTCTGCACAGCAGAGCTAGACCAACCAAAGGATTAGTGTTGCGATGCTGGAAAGTAGCGTTGCACGTTAAAGAAAGTTAGCGTTGCGGTGCTTCATTCAATGATAATAAAAAAATTGATGGAACCAAACAAAACATAAAGCCCGACACAAGTCGCGTGTGGTAAACTCAAATCAAGTCTTGATTGGATTCTCTCCCCTCCATAAAAATGGGGTATCGCTTAAGACCCAAACTTAAGAGCAAACTAATATATATATATATATTAATTTAATGTTTAATTCATACATAGTCGATGTGAGACTCTCACTTCACATAAGCATTTATTTATTATTTTTAATGGGTGGTCTTTAGGAGTAAAATTCTCATTTATTACTCTATAAATTTGAACTTTCTAATAGTACTTGATTTTTATTTACTCATGAAATAGAACACATTAATATATGAATTTATCTCAAATGATTAATAGAATTCACTTATATTTTAGTTTCGAAACTCATATTTAAAATTTCATTTAAGCTCAAATTCTAACACTAATAAGAAATGCAATACTTGCAGTAACATAAAACTAGTAAATTAATGCAACATATTATTTGAATAGTCTAATTGACTAATATATATATATATATATATATATAAAACATATGTGACAACCAGTTACCACGAATACTATTCAGCAACTATAATCTCCACCGTTGATCAATAAAATTAAGCGCTGAGATTGAAAAAAAAGATTATGTCACTACAAGTTGTAACGGCAGTTACATCAATTTTATCCGCATAGTAATTTACCAAAAAGTTCCTCTTTATTAATAATATAATTATTATATTGTTCTTTCTCAACCCTACCGCTACAACAAGTAGCGGCTGACTTCTTCTTAAATCACTCTCTCTCCTCTTTATATATTACATATTATATTCTACAATTATTATAATATTCTTTTAACATTATTGATATTATGGTAAGAAAAATGATTTTATCAAAATATTAAGTGTCATTTAAAATATTAAGATGTAATAATTTAAAAACATTACTAAATATTTTGGTATGAGAATATTTTTATTATAACAATATTAATAGTCTTTTTTAATGTATGTAGTACGAAATTATAAATTTTAAGACATTAATAATATATTTAAGTATTATATTTTAAAATTTTAATATAAATAAATTAGAATATTTTAAAATCTCCATATTTTTAAATATATAATATTTAAATATTTTTTATATAGATTTTACATACGTTAGAAAAAAAAATTCGTCTATATATAGTTGGGTTCTTTCATTTATTTGTGTCCACTGGAACCAAGCAGAGAATCAACTAACAGTTGTCTCACCGGCTTGGAAAAACATGCTGGCACATCAAAAAGTATGTGGGCAGGCAAGAGAGATACTACGTACAAAAGTAACCATGTGACCCCCCCCCCCCCCCACCCCCCACCCCCTTGCCCCTCGCTCTCCCTGTATGCATCCAGATTCCAGACATATCAGTGCAAATTTAGCAAGACTACATTACATGATGGCATGATGCCACTACTTTCCTCCCTTCTCTTTCAAAACTAGTTTCAAGTAGAATTTGACTTTAAAAATTATATAAAATGAGATTTACAACATTGATTTGAAAAGTGGAATTTCGTTTTGGGACATAAACAAAGAAACAGACCTTAACCCTAAAATGAGACACTTTTTGAACCCAAATATGTGATACCCTGTAACAAGATGATTAATCGAAAGAGGAATAACGCAGCAATAACCACACCTCGACCAACAACATACCTAAAACTTCTATCTTTTAACACTGGTAAAAATCACAAAAGATCAAGCGTTCGATGATATTACAATCCAGAAATTTCATACTTCAAATTTTTTGGTATAAATTTTATACTTTTCTTTTGTATGTATCTATCTTCGATAAAAGTTCTATGAATTCCACAATTCATATTTGTTATTCATAATTATTCTTGGTGGGAAACTTCACAGCATTGGTATGAAACTTGGACTGGTCCGCCGGATTAGCCCGTAAATCCGGAACTGGTCAGCTCTTCCGTTCGTAAAAAATGAGATTTTTTTAAAATTTTATTAATTATTAATAATATATATTTTTATATATTAATAACGTTATTAGTTCAATAATGATTCGATACTGACTCATCCACCTGTTACATTTTCCGGTTCGGCCAGGTATGAGAATCTTGATTCACAAAATAACAAAAGATATTACCTCAAGTAGATCATAACAAAAATTGAAGCATTAATTAAAAACAATGAGTTATAAGAAAGCTGCATAGTATAAGCAATCACTCGAGTTACATTTATTATTCAACAACTCAATTTATGCTGCAGATCCGAACCAGTTCTTTGACAGATTTGTTTGTAATTTGTTCCTCCTTCATATTACTATACTCCCTCCCTCCTCCCTCCTCCCTCCCTCCCTCAATCTAAAATTTATGATTACAACGGTAGGATTGAATCATGGGTTCGACTAGACCTGGGTCTGGAGCATTGTCCACTTGTTGATAATGACCTTTTAATGGAGCCACTCCCCTTATGAGCAGAACGTCCAAACGAAGAACTCTTCATCAGTAGTCCATATTTTCTTGAATTTGATTTATGACCTTGCTGCCTAGCAACTTTTTTTGTATCCAATTTATTTGAACTCGCTTCGTATTCCATTGAAATCGATCTCCTCACTGGTTGTAATTCCGCCAAATTACTTAGCACTTGACCGTCACAAATCCCCGGATTGGCACAAGGAGAAGTTTTTTTGTTATTAATATTTCCTTGTTCATTTGGCAATGCTAATGCACTTGTAATTTCACCGGTCTCGCCGCGATATTGACTTCCAAATTCACCATTATTATTCTCCACAGAATTCTCTTCCCTTAAACTCAAACCATTCAAATTCCTATGAGTTGTATCCAATACTACCGGAGCGCGACACATGGGACAATTTTTATGGGACCTTAACCAAGTATCAATACAAGGAATATGAAAAGCATGACTACAGTTTGGCAAAAGCCTAAGGCTCTCATCTTCTTCAAACTCACCCAAACAAACAGAACACTCTGTCCCTTCAGTTAATCCATCATCTCTTTTATACTTAAAAATCGCGATGGAATCAATGACGGATTGTTGAAGACCCACCGAGTTGATGAACCATATGGGGTGGACAAATTCCGGGCCACGATTCTCATTGATAAAGTCTTCATTTTGATCTAAATCGGGTGAATTTCTCCCTCTAATATTGTTCAAATTTAAGTGGTATTTTCTAAGAAGTGCTAGAAAGCAAATGAGAACGAGAAAACCAGCAAGAAAAAAGAACAAGAGAGCAAAGATTGGCAAAATCGGAAGATTTGTCTTAGAATTATCAACATATGAGTATCGAGGAGGAGGTGGTGGAGGTGGAGGTGGTAGAGGGAGAGGGAGAGAGTCTTGGTATGAGAAGTAGCAATCATTAACATCGTGACAATTCGCTTGAAAAATTTGAAAATCTGAATTACTTTGTGGCATTTGCAAAAGCTTTCTATGATTAATTCCCATTGGAAAAGCAGAGCAAAAACCAGAGGAATATGAAACAGAGGAGTACAAAACAGGGATATTTTTTTGTTACCATAAACGCCAAAGGAAGAGAATGCAATAGCATTAACATTAACACGGTTTTGTTTGAGTTGCTGGATTGAATGGATTTATGAGGGTAAATTGATACTACTACTCCACTAATGGACATTAATGGGATAGTAATTGTTTGTGGAAAATTGAGGGGAATTTCGTTTTCAGTGGAAATTTAGGTGTGGTTCCAAGTCGATGGGGAGGGGAGGGGAGGGGAGGGGACGGACTTAAGTTTCTTTCCGCGTTAACGTAATGATGGGGCTGGCATGCAGTGACCCACTTCTTGGCTTGGCTTGGCTTAACGACCAACTAAACAGGTTAAGGTTGTCACTTATCAAAATGAAATATGCCCTTCCAACTTTGAGAAGAAAAAAAATGAGGTAGATGATATTACTATTTTAAAGTATTTAATAAAAAATATTGTCTCTCCATTCTAAAATATAAAACAAACATTTACTATTTTTAATCATACACAACATAGTTCACTGCTCCCTCCGTTCGTTCCTTAGTATAAGTCGTTTTAAGGTTGTGCACAAGTATTAAGGTAATAATTATATAACATTAACTATAATATCAATTATCTATATTGCCCTTATATTGGAAGAAGAGTTTGTTATTTATTGGACAAAAAATAGTGAGAAAACAAAAGTTACATTTAATACTTGGGATAATATTGGAAACTAAGCAATTAATGTTTACTTGAAATTCTCAAATGACTTATATTAAGAAACAAAATTTTTTTTTTAAAACGACTTGTTAGGAAGGGAGTATATAAAAAAATTATTTATATGTCGACTAATTTATGACAGATTTGGAGAGTAAAGTGTGGATTCTTTGTTTATTCTTTCTCAACCCATATATTCACATATATTATTATTTAATATCAACATAAATTTATAGCAACACTCATGTATAAATCATGATATATTTTTTTTTATCTTACATTATAAATCTATAAGAATAACTAGAAAAAAATGAATATTTCCCTTAGTATTTTTTAAAATTAATTCACAAAATTCATATTTTCTTATTTTATTACGGAGTGAGGGAAATAACGGCTTTTTGAGGCAATGTCATAAACTATATTTTTCTTTTGTCATTACAAACTTTATTTTATTATAATTTTATCCTTCTTAATTTTTTATTTTTATTTCATCCTCAAAATTTAATAAAAATAATTTTATAGTATTATAATAATTACTCACTCAACGCGTATCACTCAAACTAGTTCTGAACAAATGGACTTGGGATAAGAAATTAAATGTGAATCGTCCTAACTTCTAAAAGTAGGAGTCTTCACATCTTCTTGGGCTTGACATTATACACTTCCTACAAGTACTGTATATATATATTCCAATACAATTTAAATTAATGAAAATTTTCTGGTTAATTAAATGTAGTGCTGATATATTTGGTTATGACTTTAAAAAAATATTATTCCCTCCGTCTCATAATATATGACGTTTTTGATAATTTTATTTTTTTCATTCTAAGAAAATTAATCATAATTTTTTTTAAAATTACCCTCTATTCCAAAATATTAGATTAGGTTTGTTAAAATTAATGAGATATTTTTAAATTTAAATTATTGTGATACATTTAACATTTGAAGATGATAAATCTTATAATTAATTACTATTTAGATAGTTTAAAACTTTTATAATTTCACTAAAAAATTATTAATTTATATTATATTTAAATTAAAAATATATTTCAAATTAATTTTAAAATTTTATTGATTCTATATTTTAAAACCGAGGGGATTGATTGATTGTCTTTGTATAAACAGTCGAAATACCGAAATTTTATTATACAACTAAAGGAAAAATGGTAAAGTGAACTTTATCCGTCCAAAAAGTAGCGAGTGATTTGGAACTCCAAAGATTAAACCAACTCTGCAACGAAAGCATATCTTCTATCTCTATTTTTTATGTCTTTTTTATATTCTCTACTTAAATTTTAACATCAAATGTCAAAATTTAAGTGGAAAACACAATAAATACATAAAAAATAGGTACAGAAGATCTGCTCTCCTCTCTAAGACCGTGAGTATTTTATTTCCTGTCTGTTGCAAATGATTAAATTCAACATGTTCAAAATCATAAACAATGAAACAAACAAACAACAATCCATAACTTTAATGTTGGGATTGATTCATATTTTTGAGAGTTCGACTAATGGTCATTACAATAGGATAATCAAAAATTTCATTTTTTAGTGAACAAACGACTGTCCAGCTAGCGAGCTAATGGGGGTTGCAAGTAGTAGTGTCGGAAGTCCAAAACAAAGTACAATTGAACTTAAAAATTTATTAATAATTTGATCTTAAATTTTACTAATGACTAATGAACACATGTCATAGAAGATAGGATTTTTTAACGGTTAACTAAAAACTATGAATTTGTCAAAACTATGAATTTTAAATCACAACCAACACAGTTAACTACCTATAACTGTATAGCATCATTATCTTGATCTATTTTGCTGATTCAGCACCTACCTTGGTGCCTTTGTTACCCTGCACACTCGATAAGTTTAAAAAACAACAAATATTAAGTAATTATTACACTTTCTAGATCTATTCCACACACAACCCAAAAAAAAAAAGAGTTTCATTTGCCACTTTTTTTGTTCTACAAAAGGAGTGATCTATTTTTTTATATTAATATAAAATAGTACAATATTCTCAACTTATTATCATAATTTTATTATTATGTCATCTCTATTCAAATTTAAACTAATAATTTATTTTGTTAGAGGTTGTCGTAGACCAAAATACACTCTTAATATTTTCAAATTATTAAAATTAAATAAATTTATATGAATTCTGAATTTATAATTTTACAAATTAATTTTAAAAGTCAAAATACATTTATAATTTGACACAAAAACACTAGTTGTCTTCCAAGGAAACCAACAAGTTTTGTACTCCAAGTAATCATGGCGGCCAAGTAACACTGGGAAATTTTTTAATTGTCAAATATTCCATGAACCATTTGCAAATTTTAAAAGTACTCTTCTTGGTACAATTCTCACGCTACCAAGTAATATTTGTGTGTGTGTGTATATATATATATATATATATAAATTAATGAACCTCAATTTCTTTGTAAGAAAATATATACTTTATAAATTCAACAAGATAGGGGTTTCAAATTTTTGTTGGATCCGGAGCTCGAGATAGCTTAATCAAAATTAAACATGTTTGCGCCAAGATTATGGAGATCATACTGCTCCTCAAGTACCCTCCCACTTTTAAGATTATTTCTACCCTCTTTTCTTGATCCAAGCAGGAGTTTAAGTTCACCAAAATCCAATTTTCACCCATTTTTAACTTCTGATTATGTGTTATGTTCACACAGCATCATCAGCAGGTTAGTTTCGTAGTAAAATTCACATGCAAATTTCTCTCTCCACTCTCTTTAATTATATTGCATTTTGGTTTAATTAAATCAATTCCTCTCATACATATGCCATAAGGACTATATATATACGTACACATACTCCTTTTAATTTATCCAACATAATCGGGAGCTTGTTCATTTTGCTGTATCTGGGGTGTTAAGGCTTGTGAAGTTTGGGTTTATAATTAATGCGTTTTTGAGTTAAATAAATTTAATTTAATATAAATTATCTAAACTTTAGAAGAACAAAATTATCAAATGCAGCATTTGAGGTCTAAAAACCCCCCAAGGCTGCTTAGATATACAAACACATAAATGTTTAATGTTTTAAATGCCATGAATTAAGTTGTAAATAATTCTATATATACCGTCATTTGTGTTTAGTCAGCTCCATGTCGAGTCGATCCGCATATATAACAAAACTCTTTATCTACCTATAAATATATTTTTTGGCTCAAACAGTAACAATAATCTATTACAAAATATGAAAAGATTATACTCCAATAATTAGAATCACATTAATCAGTGGAATCACATTTAATTTATAGTCTTAACATTAATTTCCTCATATGCATGCATGTAGGAACTTTGCATCCTACAGTAGTGTTCATCCAGGACCTCCAAGCCCATCTGGGAAACCTTCAAATTCTTGGTAATTGTCAATGAATACTACATATTCTTACACTTTTTTAAATTTTATTTATTTATTCAATTTTCATATATATATATATATATATATATATATATATATATATATATATATATATATAGGCTAACCTTAATCTAACAAATGTCATGATATAGGAAAAAATGGGTTGCCGGAATGCTACTGTCCATAGTTACATTACCCTTTGGCGAGGACAAATTAAATTCATTCCTGGAATTGAAAAGTACGTACGACTGGTAACACAATTGCTGACCCTATCCAAGTTTCTTGATTTTTCCAGCAATGCATGCTTTACATTATTAGACAGGAAATTAAATTTATTGACATATAGAGCTAGGGCAAATTAATTGTATACAATTATTTATTGGACAAATATAATCTGCCACCGAAATATTTGCCTAAATAAACAATTGTTCTGTCCATATATATATATATATATATATATATATATATATATATATATATATATATATATATATATATATATATAGGCTAAAAACAGTTTACTACATGAAATACTATCATATTCATGATTAGGCCCTAAAAAATTTGGGCTTACACTATACTACATCAACAAGTGTCTAATTTGATATAATTTAGTCCCTAATTTCAGAATTCGGCCAAAATTGGCCGGAATACCTAACTTTCTAGCTAGATACCGTATAAAATACAGGCTAATAACATTTATGTTATATCAAGTGCCACAAAATTCACAATTTACTACATCAAGTACCAAATTCGTATAAAATTTGTATAAATATTTATTTTGACGTATTAAATCTGTATAAATCCTTATAAATAATTATTATGTATTAAATTATCAAAATTAAATATTAATACAAAAATTACCCAATATAATTTTTTAAATTTAACAATTTAAAAAATACTTAATTACTAAAAAAATCAATAAACTTTTAAACATACAAATTATATTTTTAACAGGAATAACATTAAACTTTTAAATAACTGACAAAAGTGTCCAAAATTTAATCAATTAAATAATATCCTTTTTACATTAGAAGAGCATACAAAAGGAGGAGGAAAATTTTGAAAAAGAAAAAATGACTCATGCTCTCTCTTGTCTCTCCCTCCCTCTTCCCTAATCTTTTAAATTGTTTTATTCCTTCAAATTTAAAAATTTTAACAAATTGTATGTATAAATTTTACAAATTATATCACAACTTAAATTTTATAAATTTTATTTATAATTTTTATAGTTTTATTTAAAATTTTAATTTTATAAATTGAAAAAAGAAAAAAGAAAAAAAAATGACTCATTTGCTCTCTCCCTTTTCTCTAATCCTTCAAATTGTTTTATTTCTTCAAATTTGGAAATTTTAACAAATTGTATGTATAAATTTTACAACTTAAATCTTGCAAATTATAAATTATAAATTTTATGTCTTAAATTTTACTAATTGTATGTATAAATTTTACAACTTAAATCTTGCAAATTATAAATTATATCTTAAATTATAAATTTTACGTCTTAAATTTAACAAATTGTATGTATAAATTTTACGACTTAAATCTTGCAAATTATAAATTATATCATAAATTATAAATTTTATGTCTTAAATTTTACAAATTATATCACAACTTAAATTTTATAAATTGTATTTATAATTTTATTTATAAATTTAAATTGTATTTATAATTTTATACCTTATTTCTACGACATTAGTTACTCTTTGTAAAGGGCTAAAAAATATTATATTTATAATTTTTTATAATTTTTAATAATTTTAATTTTTTTTCTTTGGGGCCGAATCATGAATATGGTGAGTCTTGATATAATTGAAGCTGTAAATAGCTCTTTTTAAATTTAAGTCAAACTGTATATTTATACGGTCAACTGGTATTAAATACACATAAAAATTATATATATAATTTTTATTATGTTAATATCCTTAACAACTCTTCATCATAAACTGCAAATTAAATAAGTTTTGTGTCTCACTAGCTTTAAATAATTGTGTGCGTGCGTGCGTACGTAGATGAAGTGGAAGTGATTTTAGAGGATGCTGAATTAGTCGCGAATGCAGTGGAAAAGGTGGCTGAGGAAGTGGTGAAGATTACAGATGTTTTGGCAGATCAATTTCCCAATGCCATAAATCTCAAATCGGTTGAAATTAATAATGTAGCCAAAGAAGTTGCCAAGGATGCTAATCTAGCAGAAGAACTAATTCACAAGGTAGGTATATATTAGTGCATGTTTGCTTAAAATGAATTATATATTCTCCAAAACTATAAGCTATATATATATATATATATATATATATATATATATATATATATATATATATATATATATATATATATATATATATATATAATCGTTTATATTGATGATTTTTTTTGATTATAACGATAGTTAATTAATAAATGCGCCATATACCAAAATATATAGCTATAGCGACGTAACTTTAAAGTATATTTAGGTTATAGTACTATTAGGGATGTACAAAAGGCCCGAATAGGTCCAGTCTCGTCAAAATTCGACCTAATCAAGGCCTGATCCGGTCAGACCTAACTTGAAAGGCTTAAAAAGGCCGCTATTTTTAAATAAAAATCTGGTCTGGTCTGCAAAAAAAGCTTGGCGTGAGGCCTGGTCTGGCCTGAGGCATGGTTTGACTTTGAGGCCTAACATGTTTTTTTTATCAAGTTATTTGTAATTTTTGAATTTTAAAGTTATAATTATTCATCAATAAAGTATACATTTTTATCTATTCATTATTTTAATTTATAAATTATAATACATTTGTTTTAATTAATACATCAATAAAATTTAAAATTTTAATTATTCATTCTTAATTTCTTGCAAATACATTTAATTAATATACATTTTCAATGAATAGAACTAGTTAGTATATTTAATATTATTAATAATTTACTTGGTTGATTAAATATTAATAATAAGTTAGTTTATTGTAAACACTAAATTACTAATATTTAACAATAAAATTTTATTAATATTTCTTACTACTTTTAATGTTAAATATTAACATTTAATAAACTAAT